>CM049873.1:8275096-8657596 GCA_027474115.1 Schizopygopsis malacanthus
TCTGTAGCCGTTCATTTATGCATAATCTTAAATCAGCATGAGGAAAATGAGTGCTAGCCCATGTACAAGCTCTTGATGGAGAAGACATGCCATCATCATGAGTGACAGATCTGAAATGATTGACCCGTCGAGCGCTGTAGGCTACAAGTCTGCAAAGGACTGCTGTTTAATAACGAGAGTCTTCACCACTGACAGTTCGAGAAACACAGAGCTATTAATCTGAAAGAATTCATATTTATGAATATTATTCCCATGTGTCATTGGTTGATATGATGGTTTATAAATTAAGCTAAATAGTATAATTGGACAATTTTATAAATGCAACAAAAAACAAACACTCAATAAAAAAAATGATTAGTATTAGCTTTATTACTTTAAATGTCAAAAATCATTTGCTCGACCTAACCTTGTTCCAAACTTATAAGACTTACTTTCTCCTGTGGAACACAAAGATATTTAGAAAAATGTCCCTGTCCAATAAAAAGTCAGTTGTGTTGGACCTTAATGTGTGGATAAAAATGGCTGAAACAAATATGTAAACTATGACAGAATATTATTTGGTGTGAACTATCCCTACGAATTACACCATGCATAATGTGGTTGGTTACATTTTTATAATTGTATATTTCTGTTCTATTTTCTCTGCTGTTCATGACACTGTCAGAACAGACCTGCATCTCACCAGTATATACAGTACTGATAAAAACTCTCTCTCTTTGCACATTTTCAAGTGTCATCATCCTGTGAATTCACACCTTGTTTTTGAACGCTGTTTGCCGATCGTGATCTAATTTACTCCTGCCAAGTCTGTGATGAAACCTGAAACACTTATGAAGCATGTCTCTGAAAAGATTGTAGTACTTTAACAAATTCATATTACACTTTCCCCAGGTTCTCTTTTCTGAAGGAAATGTCCAAAGTCAATGCTGACATTTGCATTGCATAATTTTGCACTAATTTGCAACCTTTACATGATCACCTATTTTCCTAATAAGATGCAAATTCACAAATGATCTTGACTCAATAAAAGCCTACGGTATCATATTTGGGATGCACATTTCTAAAGCCTCTAAATGATCAAAACTTTGCTGAAAAAAATAACTATTGTAAACAATCTTTTGCATGCATTCTGTTGACTGGTTGATAGTTTATATTGTATGTTATATTTATATTACTATGTTTATATTATATTAGTAATTCGCCTTTTAGTATAACTATAAAAATATGTCCCGTACAGGTCACGATGCATGTGTTTGTTTGCTGTGAAATTTGCTTTACTGGTTTCTAAAGTAAACATGATAATTATATTTCAAGATGAACACTTACCGAACTGAAGCAATTTAGGTTTACTTGAGTATCCATATATCAAGTAATAGAAAATGTGAATGCTTATATGTTCATCTTTGAATCATCATTGTATTGCATTGCATTATATGTTTTCCCTGCTACAATAAAAACTTCAGAGGTCTGACTCTGAACATTAAACTGAGAATTTAAATTTCATTACTAAGACATATTACTGGGAGATATAGAGTGACAACTGATATTTAAATGCATTTTATGTAAGTGCTATACTGTTATAAAGATCTCACTGATTTACATTACAAGCCATCAGAATTTCATCTTACTTTTTGGCCATAACAATATCAAGAACTGCACCACATTGCATATTTTTGCTCAGTTTGGGCCTCTGAGGGGTGTGAGTTGTCTCTCTCTCTTGAAGTTTTTGCTCCATATTCTCTTCTTATATCACACTATTTGAGACATAAAAGCTGGATGCATCACATATGATACGTAACAATCACATATGAAAACCTTTGTTGATTTGATTTTGTCTAAAGGTTAAACAAACTGGTTCAACCATTTAATTTAATGTAAACTAGATTAAAGTAAAATACATATAAAAGCAATTTTCAGACAATTATTTAATATGTCAGGCTTTACAGGGTCAAGCAATTTTATTGCCGTTTATTTAGCAAATTATTCATTCTGGACTAAAAACAAGGTCACCAAGACCTAACTTAGTCCTTCTACAAGTTGCAAAGCATTTGATGACAGTGAAACAGTTATTTACACCCTCACTTCATATTAAAAAATAATGCCATACACACATACAAATAAATTTGAACACACCTTGACTAACAGGTTCTGGAGACCCCGAGTCCCCAATTCACCACATATTTATCACAGGCCATGCAAGGTTGCAAGTGGACGCTGCACAATTATTTATGAGTTTTTCTGCTGACAGTGGTGCCGTTGCAAAGCAGGCAATTTATTCTGAGAAATAGCCACTGGGATTTGTGCTCTTTTCAAATTGTCCTGCAAAATGGCTTCGCCAGCCCAACAGCCCCAGACCAGTCATAAGGCACAACCGCACGCGCGTACAGGCCTCGGCTCAGACCACAGAGCGACGCTAAAAATGTCCACACGTAGCACAAAGCCGGCTCTCACCTTGACACCCTTCCTCACTTCCTGCTGCTTATCAAGCCGTAGTTCCATTCTCTCAAATCAATAATTCACAAGTAATGGTGTAACCAACATTCAGATGCTGTTTGCCCTTGCAGCGGCCACATGCCACAGTAAAAGATACAGCTGAGGTCAGCCGCGTGGTTTATCAGATGGCGCGTGTGTGGAATCCTTCATAAAGTGGTGCAGATCACATCTGAAATGATGTTGTCTGGCGTGTGATAGATGTTTGTTTGTACACGGTGACTACTGATAGATGAGAGAAGTGAACAGCCCAAGAATTCTCCGTTCTTCAGGTAACAAGGTGATGAATGGACTTTGAGCTTGCGTGATCTGATATATTGTGTGGCAAATTTGTCTGAGTCGTGCAATTTATTGTATTTTCTTTTTGTGACATGCAAGGGCAGATATAGTTCTTTCTTTTCCCCCTTTTTGTTGTTTTAGTGCTGCAATATCTTTTATAATAGTTGTGAAGGACGTTATACAGAGAGGCTGTGTAAAGTATATCTGATGATTGGGCCAATGACATGGTCTAGGGTTTTTATATAAATCAATCGATTTATTCAGAAATACACATTCAAAAAATGCAATGAACAAATAATTTTAGTTGAATAGACCTCTTGTTAGATAAAAATGTATTTTGATGAAATGAAAAAATGAAGGAAAAGCTTAATTAAAAGGACAATCCTGTTAAAAATGAACATTAATTTGCTTGGAATAATTATAGTTTAGAAAAAATATATGTAATTAGGTGGTTTTGTTGTTTATTTTTTTATTTTATTTTTATTTTTTAAATAATGGAAAAACTTTTGACTGACTCATGATCGTTGTGCAATCAATGTGAAGAAACATGCATGATCATGATAATAACAATACAATTAGAAAAGCCCTTTATTTATAAATGAATAAAAAAGGCTTTTTACCTTAAAATATATTTGTAAAATTATAATGATACTTACTTAAGATATAAGGACAATATTATTTCTTACACTACATGACATTAAAATGAAAAATTTGAAAAACAAAATAAAACTATATTAAAACATTGTTCTAAATTGTACCAGATTAGGGTTCTTTGGCTAGTAACAATAGCAGAATATTTTTGTTTTGTTCTGTTTTTTGCTTTAGTGTTTTGACTGTTTATTTGTGTTGTGTGTGCGTGTGTGTGTGTGTGTGTGTGTGTGTGTGTGTGTGTGTGTGTGTGTGTGTGTGTGTGTGTGTGGTTCAGGTATACCCTACGTTATGGGGACAAAATGTCCCCACAACGATGGCAATATCCAAAATCCTTGTCCGTGTGGGGACATTTTTTGGTCCCCATGAGGAAACCAGCTTATAAATCAGACTAAGTGATGTTTTTTGAAAATGTAAAATTGCAGAATGTCTCCTGTGATGGTTAGGTTTAGGGATAGGGGCAGTGTAAGGGGATAGAATATACAGTTTGTACAGTATAAAAACCATTACGTCTATGGAAAGTCCCCATAAAACATGGAAACCCAACATGTGTGTGTGTGTGTGTGTGTGTGTGTGTGTGTGTGTGTGTGTGTGTGTGTGAAACCCTTTTTATATGGTTAAATAATGAGGCATGCTTTGAAAATGCTACATAGAATATTAATGGTGAACCTTTTTACTGTGCATTATGCATGTCTTATAACAAAGAAAACAATGGAAATGCAATAAAATCAAATGGATGTAGTGAATGCCAAGTTCCAGTGAAATAACTTCACAATCCTCTGTGTTACGTCTATCACTATGTTTGTGTTTTGGTGTAACCGAGGGTCAGATTTTCTCCTCATATGATGAGGTTGTGGGGTCAGAATGCATCTGGCTGGATCACAGTGTGTCTTTTTCATTTGTTTAAGTAAAAGCTGTTATGTTTATTGAGGCCAAACGTTGCTTTTGTGAATAAACAGTATGTGAGCCATTCACAATGATAAAAGGTAAAAATGGTAAGTCGTGGGATAGCTTTAATGTTTTCGTGACTGGGCATGTTTATTCATAAGCCCAAGTAATTATTGAAAACTCTAACAATATGGATCATCAATAATTCAATATCTCTGTCACATAATAGCTTAGTGGAGAAGAGGAAAGAAGAATCCTCAGCTGAACAGAGCTGGTCGCACTTAGAAGCTCTGTTAAAAAAATAGAAACACACAGTATGGCAGTCCATACTTTGGAATAAAAAACTCTAAAACAAAGGTTTCTAAATATGTGTGACGAACCCTTAAAGAGCCATCATTCTTATAATTGTTACAAGAATGGTGTGCCAAGTCAGACATTTTCTGCTTCTGTAGTGACACAGTGTTTGGTAAATCGCAGATGAAAATGGATTAGAAATATTGATCATATAAAACTGGTCAAGCCAAGCTCACTGTTAATGTTTCTGTTTTGTTTCATGTATTGGGTTTAATTCACAGTTTATGTTTTGTGGATTATCACTATTAAATAAAACTGCACCTGGGCTCTCTACATCATCTTCCTCGTATTTTTAACGTCAGCTACATTACTCAGGCCAGGTGGTTGCTTTCTGGCCAAAGTCAAAAAAGTGCACCCCAAAATGTTCTTATGTTTTAGTGCTTCGATATGGCATGTGTTCCTCCTTCAGTGTTATTGTTGGAGATTTTGTCCCTCCCGTTTTATCATCCACCAGATTGAAATAAGTCAGGCCGCTTATAAAAGTAATATCACACCCCTGCTCAACAAGCCACACGGTTTGATGCATCATTCGTTTCTTTGGCACAAACAGTGCCGGATGAGTTATTCGCTGAAGTGTAGAGTCTGTTCAAATCCCAAACCTTAAGAAAAAACTGTAGTGAAGCGTGCCTTAGGAGCTCCAAAGTAATCAGATTTAGAATAATCAGATCAGCGCTACCAACGTTATGAAAAGATATATAATGAAATGGTGCATGAGCTACAGTTTAACGTAGAAGATCCAAGAGAGAATTGCAACGCTTGTTTCGGCACACTACATTGTCGACTGATAAAGGAGCCGCTCTTTTCTCACTTCAACTGAGTAGTTAAAATGGATTTTCAGTCAGATGATCGTTGAAATGAATTTTACAGACGCATTTGACTGGACACGGGTGACTTTAGTGAAAGGATTTTCTGACATTAGCTGTATCCAAGGAAGACGTCTCTAGATGAAGAGAAGCTCAATCGTGAGAGGAGCAGGGGTGGGATCGAAGCTGCCCTGCGTTTATCTGACATTGACAGCTGTGTGGAGTTAATGAAGGTTCGTAATTAACATGGATTTCCGCTAATGTTCAAGGGTTTTGTATTCCAAATTAAAAGTATTAATCCCATTAGTTCTAAATTATGGGCAGCCATTCTCAAAACCCTGCGGTCAATCCTTCACTAGCATCACCAAAGAAGCCCTAGTCAGGGAAATGGAAAATCGGTCCATTGTAAACAAGCCTGTGATTATGTTCCATGGTGTTTATCCAGCCGTTCCTGTACAGCGTGTGAATGTTCCTGTACAGCGTTTTCAAAGATGTTTCTCTGGAGTGAGTTATTTGCATCAAGTGGCCTAAAATATATTTTCTAAGGGGGGCTCTAAGGGGACGTTTCATTTTTACTACCTTCGTCACGAAGGCTCATTTGCATATTACTTATACCCACCGGTCTCTGCCGCTCGTCCTTTCTGGCTCTGTGTCCTTGTCGAATGTGGGTTCTCGCTTTCACCTACTTGAAGGAACGTCTCTTAGTTGATTTCTCCTTATGAATTTTCCATGTACGGGTTTCACTTTGTCACGCCTCTGTGAGTTTCTGCCTGCCAATTCTCATCAGCGTCTGCTGGATCAGGGCGCTTAATGCTGTAAATATAAAAGCCAAACATTATGAGACAAATTAATGGGGAAGAAATTAGACTGACGGCTCCCTTTCATCAAGACTGTTAGTTTTAGGTAGAAATGTAATTTTAATAAAATGAATTTTCACACCTCTGCTAATCAAAGCAGGGGGGAAATACTGGAATATACCCCCATATCTGATGGTTGCCTTGGCCAGTGTTTTAGTATCATTGATATGCTATCAGATACTTCAGATACAAGTATTTGAAAATCTGCAATATGAGGAATCTAAAAATCTAAATATTGAGGAAATGACCTTTAAAATTGTCCAAAATGAAGTCCTTAGCAATGCATTTTACTAATCAAAAAATAAGTTTTTATATATTTACTGTAAGAAATGTACAAAATATCTTCATGGAACATGAACTTTAATAATATCCTAATGATTTTTGGCATTTAAGAAAAGTCGATAATTTTGACCCATACAATGTATTGTAGGCTATTGCTACAAATATACCTGTGCTACTTATGACTGGTTTTGTGGTCCAGGGTCACAAATGTTGATTGTTAACAGAGAAAAAGGAACTACAAATGGTGTTAAGTAGATCTGAAAAGGTTTACAATGTTATTTAAAGTTAGCAAGCAACTATCCTATTTGAATACTCAAAATTAATTGAGAATTGAAAATGGACTGAAACCAATCTTGACTAAACTGGACCAAAAATAAGACGTGAGTCCACATATACAGCATGCATGCATTGATTTTTTCATCTACTTAAAGAGGTCTGAGTTTGATATAACAACTTTTTAGTGCATTCACTTCAAGCGATGGCTTTTTACAAGCTATAAGACAACCGAGAGCCTGTTGCTCATATGCTCGAGTTCACAGGTCCCTTTAGAGCGAGACAAAGTCATTGTTTTATCTCTCCGTTGTATTTTCCTGGGCCTCAGACAAGAAATGACTTCTGTCTTTGTCTGAAGTTAATTCATTATATGAGGGCAGCACAGAGGTGCTCTCTGAAACTGCTCTCAGAACAGTGAATGAGAGCGTACGATAAGATAAAAGCGAGACTCTAGTTATCTCTGTTAAATTCAATTTGCCTTCCTGCTCTCTCTTGGTTTCAGAAAGAATTAAATGTCATTAGGAGTATATCTCATCTTGACTTCCACTCAAATTAACAGTCTTCCGATTAAGGCCATTTGACGTGCCATATTCTTGGGTGAGCATATTAATCATCAGAGCATTCTGTCCTGACCAACACCAGCTATTTCACTTTAAGACCCGCTTGTGACTTAAGCATAAGCTAAATTATATAAATGGATATTATCCGTACTCTTACATCTTCTAACTGTTATAATTACCAGCCCTTTCATTGCTTTGAACAGTTAATTGGCTAATGTCTTTTGATAGCCATCATTGTTCTAATCCTCACCAAAAGATACTATCAGTCAATTAACATGTTAAATGAGTCTATTGACGATATTATCTTTAAATCAAGATGTTAAAATAGCAATGAAGGACAAGACTTGTTCAAAGAGTGCAAGCAGGACGATGATTCTGCAGTTCATTCCGAGATCAAGCTCTGACATTTTGATTTTTTTTTTCAAAAACCTGAATCTTTTAAATATAAAAAAAAAATACTCAACTATTTTCATAGTTGTGTTTGTCCTTATGACATATTTATAATTACTCAGAACTTCAGAACACTAAAAGACAAAAAGGGGTCCCACTTTATATTAGGTGACCTTAACTACTATGTACTTAAATCAAAACATAACTACAATGTACTTATTGTGTGCGTATTGTATTGCAAAACACTTTTCCTGCTACTGAGGTGGGATATGGGTACGGTTAGGGACAGGTTAGGTGGTATGGGTAAGTTTAAGGGTGGGTTAAGTACGATGTAAGGAAGTGAAAACAGTGTAATTATAAATGTAATACATGGAATTAATTACAGATGTAATTACATGCAGATTTTTTTTAAATACAAGTGCAATGTAAAATCAAAATGCACTTACCATGTAACTAAGTTATGGAACAGTCTGTACTTACAGCTTGTAATTATGTACATGTAATAGGCAGCTACTGTTAGACCTGACCAAGTCTGTTGCACAGCTACTTGTACACTTAAATACAATCTTGACACACTTTATTTTAAGTAGCTTATGCTTGTGTAATATTCTGTAATTATAATGTAATTAGAAATGCATTACATGTATTTTAGCTGTGTACTGGTGTGTTAAATCAAACTAAGGTGCAGCTTGATAAGGTGTACAGTATAGATACACATGAAGTACACTTAAGTACAATCTTGATACACTTTATTTTAAGTAGCTTATGCTTGTGTAATATTCTGTAATTATAATCTAATTAGAAATGCATTACATGTATTTTAGCTGTGTACTGGTGTGTTAAATCAAACTAAGGTGCAGCTGGATAAGGTGTACAGTATAGATACACATGAAGTACACTTAAGTACAATCTTGACACACTTTATTTTAAGTAGCTTATGCTTGTGTAATATTCTGTAATTATAATGTAATTAGAAATGCATTACATGTATTTTAGCTCTGGACTGGTGTGTTAATTCAAACTAAGGTGCAGCTGGATAAGGTGTACAGTATAGATACACATGAAGTACACTTAAATACAATCTTGACACACTTTATTTTAAGTAGATTATGCTTGTGTAATATTCTGTAATTATAATCTAATTAGAAATGCATTACATGTATTTTAGCTGTGTACTGGTGGGTTAAATCAAACTAAGGTGCAGCTGGATAAGGTGTACAGTATAGATACACATGAAGTACACTTAAGTACAATCTTGATACACTTTATTTTAAGTAGCTTATGCTTGTGTAATATTCTGTAATTATAATCTAATTAGAAATGCATTACATGTATTTTAGCTGTGTACTGGTGGGTTAAATCAAACTAAGGTGCAGCTGGATAAGGTGTACAGTATAGATACACATGAAGTACACTTAAGTACAATCTTGATACACTTTATTTTAAGTAGCTTATGCTTGTGTAATATTCTGTAATTATAATCTAATTAGAAATGCATTACATGTATTTTAGCTGTGTACTGGTGGGTTAAATCAAACTAAGGTGCAGCTGGATAAGGTGTACAGTATAGATACACATGGAGTAGACTTAAGTACAATCTTGATACACTTTATTTTAAGTAGCTTATGCCTGTGTACTTACATTTACAATTACATGGTTTAAGTCTGCAACACATATGTAGCAATCTTTTGGTTACATATGCAGCTGTGTAACAGACTCGGTCTGTTACATATGTGTAACGGTAGCTGCCTATTACATGTACATAATTACAAGCTGTAAGTACAGACCGTTCCATAACTTAGTTACATGGTAAGTACATTTTGATTCATGTAAGTACAAGGGCTATTACTAAGTACTTAATTATGTAATTACTCTGTATTATGACACCTTCAAATAAATTGTTACCTGTAAAATAGAGAAGGCCAACTAATATAAAGTGGGACCCAAAAAGGACTTTTACTTCTTGACTGGGGCACACTTTTAAACTTTTTAATCAAATAATCTTTTTCTTAATTTTTTTATTATGAATATATTGTACAACATGGTACTGAATCATATTTACTACCAAGGTGTTAAAATGTGGTAATACTGTGGTCATTTCTGTATATTTCATTAGTTATTTAGACATGAATGTTACATTTTATAATTACAGGTACATAGATTTTGTGCTCATTATTTTTACTTTGGGCTAATTAGTTTATTTCACCTTCTGAAGAAGTAGAGAAATATTTTATGTGGCAGATGAATTACATCCTCCATTTTTAACAGGATCATGCTGCTTCGGAATAACACCCTCCGCATCATTAACTCCAGCCGCTCGGATGAGGGAAGCTACATGTGCCGTGCGGAAAACCAGTTCGGTTCAGCGGAGTTGACGACCGTGCTTCTGGTGAAAGGTAAGAGACCCTCATCAACCTCCTGTCCCCATCCTATCAGTCCCATCCCATGGTTAACCACACTAGAGCAAACAGAGCACCGCCTGACTGAGCCGGATGGAAGAAGAGTTCATTACGGCTTATCAGGCGTGAAGATGTTTGTTTTGCCCGCTCAAGAATCTGCTCACAAGAGCATCTACTGTCTCCTAGGACAGCTATTGTTGGGGAGGTTGATCCTTACCAATAAAACAGATAATAACTAGGAGGCATGGGACAGATTGTCTTGATTTGATCAATGTTACCGTATGTGAGTATTTGTTGAAAGGAGCCCTTGAGACACAAAATATATGTTAAGTGAAAAATGGCTATTTTAGTCTGAGGCACATATTAAAATGCTTTTTGGCACAAAATCTTAATGTTGGAATTGATTGTGAAAAACACATAATAATGCTCACATATTAGATTAGTGGGCAGCTATTTGAACACATTCATCTATTTGAGCGTTTACAAATGTTATCCAGTCAAAGGAATTGTCTACTACCTGGTCAAGCTCAAAATCTTTTACAACCTATTTGCACCTATAATGTCCTTCTTTTGTGATGCTATTGTCGAAAATTCATCTTAATGCCAGAAAACTATGTGAAAGTTACAATGTACGGTCACATTAGAGAAATCTCTGCAAAATTGTGAAGGATAAAAAGCTCCATAGTCAATAGTGTCTGTAATCAAGTCACTTTCAAACCAAGCAGCTTTTTGTTGTTTGCACAGCGGATATGTGCAAGCGAAGTGAAACTTTTATCTCTCTGGACTCATTATTAGGTCTGAACACTACTAGATATTTTATACAAATATGAATTAGAAATGCAAAATGACCATAATTGTTTTTGGTAATAATTGGTTGTTAGTTAACAAATGAAAATAACATAATGATGAAATGTGACAGGAATGTATCATACTAGTGAGGCATAATTTTAGTTTTACATATCATTTAAAAAATAGCATGTACTACACAGCTGAATGCAATAATCTTATGTAATGTCAAACATTTCCTAGTGAAAATGTAGAATTGGATTGGATTTTGGATGTTAGGTGATGAAATTAGTGGTGAATATTGCCCTTCATTGCATCACTATAAAAGAAAACTTCAGAAGCAGATAAACTTTTCATTTTATTTTATTTTTTCCAGTAGCTCTTTACAATAAGGTCCTCTTAGTTATTGTTAGTTAATGCGTTAAATAACATTTACTAATAATGAGAAATGTATTTGTTATGGTATTTATAATTATTTCTTAATATTAGCTAATACAACTGTTAATTGCTGAGGTACATTAAATAACAAATACAACTTATGATTTTAATTACTAAAAAGTATTAGCAAATGTTGAAATTAACTAATTAGTCTCTCTCTCTCTTTCTCTCTCTCTTTAGAATAATGCTTACTTAATGACACTAAATATCAATAAATATGATCAGTTTTGAATTCCTTTGTCTTTAACTCTTCTAATTTTTGCTCTTTGATTCAAGATTTTTTATCCATCACATACACAATTAAACAGAATATAACCAGCAGTGAAATGTAAGACAGTGGCATTGACAGTCATAAGAAAATGACAGTGCATAAGGACATCAGATGTCATTCATAAAACACAAGCTGTAAATAAAACAATAAAATAATATTGTTTTAATAAATAATACAATACATTTTACTGCAGAAATTTATGTTGGAACAATTTACCAAGCTGACAAGCTGTTGCATATGTTCTGTTTGTCAAGGTCTGCTATATACTACAGGATAAACTTGATGTTAGAAACCATTTTCCCTTTTCCCCGTCAAAATGACAAATGAACAATTCTGAATTTTACTGTAGTTTAATAATTCATTTGTTTTCCACATAGTAACTGTATTCAGAGTTTCTGACATGGCTGCAGATGAATGAATGATATTCATGTTTCAGAGCCCATGCAGGTGGAGTTGAGCCCCATCCGGGTGGAGGTGACAGTGGGAGAGAGTGTGGTGCTCAGCTGTAAAGTCACTCATGACCCCTCGCTGGACGTGTCTTTCCTCTGGCTGCTCAACAAGCAACCGCTCAACACCCAGCAGAAGGGCGGTCACTTTGAGTACATTCAAACAGTAAGTGGCTTCACCACAGATGTGCTTCTGTGTACTTGTGCTGATGCTGTAGGTGACATATACTGGAGATAATGAATTGTGCTAATGAATCTGTTTGGTGGTCATCTGGTTGGCACTTGGTGTTTTATGGATAGTAATGTCAATTGCACTATGATATTTTTAAAGAACATGCAATATATCAGTGATAAATGTTTTATTGGTGGTATATCGATATCAGTCAGTATTAATATTTTATATATTTATAATATTTTGCATAGGTATAGAACAGTATAGGGGATTTTTTTATTTTGCAAATTTATATCTATCTATCTTTTATATTTATCTATCTATATATATATATATATATATATATATATATACACTCACTGGCCACTTTATTAGGTATACCTTGCTAGTACCGGGTTGGACCCCCTTTTGCCTTCAGAACTGCCTTAATTCTTCATGGCATAGATTCAACAAGGTGCTGTAAACATTCCTCAGAGATTTTGGTCCATATTGACATCAAGCATCACGCAGTGTCTGCAGATTTGTCGGCTGCACATCCATGATGTGAATCTCTCGTTCCACCTCATCACAAAGGTGCTCTATTGGATTGAGATCTGGTGACTGTGGAGGCCATTTGAGTAAAGTGAACTCATTGTCATAATCAAGAAACCAGTCTGAGATTATTTGAGCTTTGTGACATGGTGCATTATCCTGCTGGATGTAGCATCAGAAGATGGGTACACTGTAGTCATAAAGGGATGGATACGGTCAGCAATAAACTCAGGTAGGCTGTGGTGTTTAAACGATGCTCAATTGGTACTAAGAGGCCCAAAGTGTGCCAAGAAAATATCCCCCACACCATTACACCACCACCACCAGCCTGAACTGTTGAGACAAGGCAGGATGGATCCATGCTTTCATGTTCTTTACGCCAAATTCTGACCCAAGCATCTGAATGTTGCAGTAGAAATCGAGACTTATCAGTCCAGGCAATGTTTTTCCAATCTTCTATTGTCCGATAGTGGTGAGTCTGTGTGAATTGTAGCCTCCGTTTCCTGTTCTTATCTGACCGGAGCGGCACCCGGTGTGGTCTTCTGCTGCTGTAGCACATCTGCTTCAGGGTTCAGGTGTTGTGCGTTCAGAGATGGTATTCTGCATATCTCGGTTGTAACGAGTGGTTATTTGAGTTACTGTTGCCTTTCTATCATCTCTAACCAGTCTGCCCATTCTCCTCTGACCTATGACATCAACAAGGCATTTTCGTCCACACAACTGCCGCTCTCTGGAAATTTTCTCTTTTTCTGACCATTCTCTGTAAACCCTAGTGATGGTTGTGTGTGAAAATCCAAGTAGATCAGCAGTTTTTGAGATACTCAGACCAGCCCGTCTGGCGCCAACAACCATTCCACGTTCAGAGTCACTTAAATCCCCTTTCTTCCCCATTCTGATGCTTGGTTTGAACTTCAGCAAGTCGTATTCAGCACATCTAGATGCCTAAATGCATTGAGTTGCTGCCATGTGATTGGCTGATTAGCAATTTGTTATACCAAGTGGCCGGTGAGTGCATATATATATAGTAACTCTCAGTATTAGCATTTCATCTGTTATTGGCACATGTTTCATTTGGATGACATTGGGTGTACAGTAGGTAATAAAAAAAAATAAAAAATCAACTGAAACAGTAAACTCTTTTTAGGTAATTTGCATAAGTTTCCTATCAGTATCACACAGTATAAATTATTTGCATCAAGTTAATTTGTCATTGATGGCAGCAAATAATATCACCTTTTTTTTCAATTCAAACACTACTGTCTACTCTTTCTCTCTCTCTCTATCGTTTTTATTTTATTTTATTAAACCGCTATATTTTTGGCATGTCTGTTTTAACTGCCTTTTTTGTTATTATTGGCTGAAGGGTTGTCGCAGCATACTGGTATTAACAATAACAGTGAGGAAATATCTTTAAAACAATGATATTATGTCAATAGTATATATATGACTATTATGAATAATACAGTCCCAATAGCTGAATGGTTACTTGTGGCTTCTGCTGTCATACAAAATAATGTTTGAGGAAGTTAAAAGTGAAAGTGAGACACTTAATACTCCCCCATAAAGTGTTAATGTCTCTACACTGTTTTGTACGCCAAAAAAGCACACACAGAAACAAAACAAAGTTAAAGATTTTAATGATAGCATTTTTTTTCTTTTTCAAGTATTTTTTCAAGTATTTTACTGCTTTCTTTGTTTTTTGAAAACAGTATCATAACTCTATCTTCAATATGTTGCTCGTGAACAGATGGAGTCTCAGTTACTTATTTTAGGGACGCCACATTGCACCAAATCCTGCTTTAACTGGAGTGAGAATCAATCCAGTGAAAGGTCAGCCAGGACCGTATGTCATCGTGATGAAAGACCTGCTGTGAATCACACCATCATGTTTATCAGAGTCTCAGAGGAGCAGCAGCTCCACACACCCTCCACCCTTCCTGCAGGATTGACAAACACTCCCTGATTAAAACGCATCAGCCACAAAACCATCCACTGACGTGATTTCACAAGCTGTATTTGATCAGAAATACAGTAAAAACAACATTATTGTGAAATATATTGCATTTGAAATTAAATGTTTTTAATTATTACAAACCTTTGACTGTTATTATATATATTATTTCGCAGTATGAAATGATGTCAGTTTATAGGTCTTCCTGCATGAGCAAACTACATATTTTCAACCAACGATCAGTGGGTTGTCTAACTCACTAACAGACTAGTCGAGTACTGGACAACTAGTCAACCATCATGGCCCATTCTCTGTTAGTCCCAGGCTGTCTGCATATCGTACACACAAAAAGATCTTTCTTAAACTGGAAAGATCCAATTTGATTGGCTGGCTTTGACAATAACATAAACTACTTGTTCACTACTTCGACATGAAGTCGCCTCATCTCATGCATGCATTCATGTACAGTAACTCCTCATAGATCACTCCTCAGCTTCAGCTACGACTGACACAATAAAGTTCAAACCGTCTTGTCCTCTTACTATCAGATTATAGGCATATTGATGCTTCTCTCCGGCTGACAACATCATTTGGTTTCTTCACAACAGCACTGAGCACCAATCTGCCATCTTAACTGTCACTTTTACACATTCAAGTGCAGTGATAGCCAGGGTTTAGGTGATTGTATATTCGATTAGCCCACAATTGGTTTAATTGCTAATTGGCACAGCAGCTAACTGGTTTTTTTTGGGTTGTTTTGAGAGTAATTCATGTAAAATGACCTTATTAAATCTTCTGTTTATTGTTATTTTTTGCCATAAATTAGCCAATGCTTTCATCCACATCAACATGCAAATTAGATTTAAAAAAATATAATACTTTTACTTTGTAATTTTTTAATTCAAATTACAATTATTGATCCTGTTTGTTACCTCATTTTAAACTCAATCCTGTTCAATTCTGAATGACACACAGCCCACACTGCTGAATGAAGTGCCAAAATGTTTATAAAAATGAACCAGTACATATAGTATTTCATATTTTATATTAATAAGCTGGTAAGTGTATTGTTAGTCAGATGCTTATAGATTAGGGACTTGACTAGTGTTCATTCCACCCTCGAGGTGCATCAGCGTTTCTGTTTGCATTAGCCATGTAAAATGTATCATTTATTTTTGCATGTTGTTCTCATGTAGTTTCAGTGCTAATGATTCCTTTATGAGTCACTTGTACTATAGGATGTTCTCGTGAACCCCAGAAAATATCTGCTCAGGAAACACTGTCAGAGTAGGCAGAATTTACTAGAATATTAATAGTGCTTTTTTATTTCCATGGAGAAGTTAAAAAGAATGAGTTTGTATGTGGGTTTGTCAGATTACTGCATAAACAAGTTCAATTCAATTCAAGATTATTTGTATAATGCGTTTTGATACAATCGTTGCAAAGCAACTTCACAGGAAATTAAGTTTCTAAAATAGATTTATATTGTATAAATTCAATATAATTAACTTCTGGCGAAATTTGGTTAATTCAGTACTTCAACTTAGTGGCACAAATCTTTTTTTTTTTTTACAAAAAATTGGACATTTTATAAACTGTTTTACTGAGAAGTACTGAAGAACTATTGCTAATGTATTTTCTTTTTACTAAAAAAAGAAAAAGCTTTTAATTTTGCAATTACAAAATCATTATATATTGCAATTGCTGTTATATATATATATATATATATATATATATATACATATATATATAAAACTACTCTAGTTTTAGTCTTTCAAATGTAAAAAAAAAATGCTAAACAGAGACTAACAATATAAATGAGGAAAAAATGTGTTTAATTAATCACGAAAATAGTCACAATAAAATTAATAAACTTGTATTTTTTCCTTGTGTTTTCCAAATATAGTTTTCTTTCTTTCTTTCTTTCTTTCTTTCTTTCTTTCTTTCCTTCTCTTTCTTTCTTTCTAGTTTTCTTTCTTCTTTTCTATTTTATGTTATTGATTTTGAAGCAGAATATTCCTCACAGGTAGCACGTATTTGTTGAGACAGTGCATGGCAGACAGTGGTGCAGCACCCAGCTGTCTGATTCATGTGCTGTAATTTTAATCAGCCCCTGTACTAAAGAGCCGCCTGTAGACCTTGAATTATTTGCAGTCTCGCCTGGGGCGTTTCTCATTTCCAGAGAAGAGCAGATTGAGGAAAGTAATGGTGCGCGTGCTCTTAAACCGAACAGGAATCTCTTAATCCACACAAGCCAATAGAGGCTGTAGCAGCAGCCCATTGCTCAGGTGTCAAGCACCACACGGAGCTCTATTTCTCTCTTGCACTCACTTCTCTGTTTTCCTTTGTGCTTCCTCTCTTTTCCCTCCATTTAGCAGTCCTCCACAGCAGACCTGATGATCAGGAGCATCCTCCTGAAGCATGCTGGGAAATATGGCTGCCGTGCTCAGACGAGTGCAGACAGTGTGCTTGCTGAAGCTGAGCTGCTGGTTAGAGGTGAGTATGCCAAAAACAAGCTTTTGGTAAGTTGCAGTTCATAATGAAAAACTGTGATTACAGCGTTTTACAAATAACATGAAATCAAAATTGACCCTGTTGACTTTCTGAATAAATTTCCATGGTTTTATTGGGAATGATTCCTGATTAACTCTCTGCATAATTCAAAAGAAGCAGGAGTTTTTTTTCTGAATCTTTCCTCTCAACATTCTCCAGAAATATTTTATTTTCCAATGACATTACCAAGGTTGTGTAAATATTACACATTAACTTTATAAAGTCCCACCCTCCAATTTGATTTAATCTTTCTATAATAAATTCAAATTCATTGTAACCAACTGCAACTATTAGAATAAGCAGTATGTCAAAATTGTCACGTGACAGATAAATTAAATTAAATTCATTTTCACACATTCACACAATATTATATACTGTATACTAACTATTATAAAATAATTAACACTCATACTGCCCACTCCAGTCAAATGATTGCACTGTTTCTAAAAAAGAATGTACTACCAGGAAATGACAGCTTATTGCACCCACTAGATGAGTATGCAAAATAGAATGTTTAAAGAATGTTAAAACTGACAAGAAATCAGTTCTCATGTCCTCATGTACTGCCTTAATAACCCCATAGTCTTGATTATTATACTTTTTTTATGGTAATTCGTTAAAATGTAATAACTTTATGTGCCTCTAAAATTGGTTTTCAACCAGAAGGGCCCAGAAAACATCCAAGGGGGTCACAAGATGAGTTTAATTAAAAACATGTATCAAAACTTAATTAAAATTCTAAATCACAAATAATCCAGCTGTAAACTGAAATAATATTCATTTTTGCTCTCAATAACTATTTGCATTGAAAATCATACTGAAGCAAAATCTTGATTATTATAGAATAATATAACATTGTAGTTATCCCTGTTTCTGTTCATTAAAAAGGTTTGAAAACAAGCTGCACTATCATAATTGAAGCAGAAATATCAGAGGGCCTTTGAAACAGGAAGGCTGAGAACCACTGCTTCAAAAATACTTGTATTTCCTGCTGCATATTAATGTTAACAAATTAACTAAATATATTGTTTTCTTGGAACCAGATCACATTGTGGATGCTACCTAAGTGTGAATGTTATGTTACATTTTACGATGAATTTTGCACTTTATAATCACAAGTAACTTCCTCCTACAAGAACTTGCAGCTTCTTATTTAATAAACAGCTTGTTAATAAACAATAGTTTCATAAATGTTATCCCTGTACAAAACCTCACTTTCATTTATCCCCACAGTTGCATGATGTATTGCATGAGTCTCTTATAAATAAGCAAAGTCATTATCTTATCTATGCCTCAAACATCTTTGGCATACAAAGAAATGTGTTGTCTGCACTAGCTGACCTTCAGACACGTGTGGTCATGATGTTGGCCGGAGTGCTTCCACATGTGCACTGCTTCCTTTCAGACAAGAAACCCCTTCTCCATCCAGACATAAAACAGGAACCCTACTGCTGCTGCCATGGTGATGCACCGTGCATATTAATATCCTCGATTGCAAAGGCACCTTTCAGTCCAACCTTTTAACACATCTCTGTTCAAACCACACAGAATATTGACTTTCATTGGCCGAAGCAGCTCTCAGTCTCTGTGTTACAACTGTTTCCTCTTCAGCCAGTCGCTGATTCTGCACACATCGATTGCATTTACTTCTGAAGGCAGTAAATGTGCATAAAAACACAGTTTAAGACAGAAAAACCTTTCACCAGTCAACCATGCCTGAGAGGGCTGGCAGACTACACATAATAAACATAAAGAGGAAAGAGAGAGGGTTCTTTAATCGGTGTGAAATCCTTGCCGAGAGATCTGTCTCATCCAGAAACAGTCCGTGCTTAAGAAATTCTTTGTAGAGATTGAGTGGAATTGAATTCTACATGTATACACATACACAATGTTTCTTGTCATCTCATTCATTACACCACGAGAGAAAAATAAAATGTTTAGTCTAGCGGTCAGAAGTTTGAAATAATTACAATATTTATGTTTTTGAAAGAAGTGTTTTATGCTCAGCATGCTGCATTTATTTCATGAAAAAATTGTTAAATAAAATTAGTTGTTCCAATTTAGCATAATTTAAGTATACCAGTTTAGTTTACCAAAAGTACAATTGCAGGATATTTTTATTTAGCAAATACATATGTAAATGTTTTTTTGTAGTACACTAAGCATGAAATAAATGAATACATGAGACTTAGAGTCTTTATGACATGTACCATATAAAGACCCTTGATAGTTTCGTTTTCAAAATTCAGTTATTGTCTACTGATTTTTTTTCTCAGAAAGATGTTTTATCTGCTAAACAAATGAGTACATTGTTAAACAACAGCACAGTCCATTGAACACACTGTACTTCTAGCCCTCACATCTCCATTTTCATTCCAATCAGAAATTATATATGATATGTTATATTATTTCACATTTTTGACCAGTAGTGTACATTAAATGACGCACCTGTAGATAACTATAGTGATACATTCCTAATGGATACTGTGAAACAAGGTCCACCCAATCAGTGGATTATCAGGGGAAAGAAGGCCAGATGTTATTATTAAACACTAGAAGATGGTCTGAAAGTCTGTTCAGTGTATCCTTCAGTTTAGCTTGACTCGGTGGTGGCGTTTGTTTCCAGGTCCTCCTGGACCTCCTGGAGTGGTGATTGTAGAGGAGATCACAGATACCACGGCGACGCTGTCATGGAGCCACGGAGTTGACAATCACAGTCCAATCACCACCTACAATGTACAGGCACGAAGCCCTGTCTCTCTGGGCTGGCAAACAGTGAAAACCGGTAATCACTTCCATACACATTAATGTCACTGTGTGTGTGGGTGTGTGTGTGTTTAAGTGATGCAAGTGACGAGCTGTTCAGATTGTGTTCAAACGCTCACATAAAAGATCATCGTTATGTTGTATGTGATATATAGCAGCCATTATACAGTCTTCAGTGTCATCAAAATCATTATAATATGAATCTGTTGCTCAAGAAACATTTCATATTATAAATATTTTTTATATATATATATTTCTACTCAGCAAGGAGACATTAAATTGAGCATGTTTTATTGTTTTATTTTTTCAGAAGATTTATATTTCAAATAAATGATGTTCTTTTTATGTCTAAAGGAGTCCTGGAAGAAAATGTTAAGCAGAAAAACTGTGTATAATACTTGTTAAAGTTAGTATTGGACTCATACGGAACTTACATAAAGTTTTAATGTTTTTTTATGGGGTTTAATGGTAAATGCCTCTTCAGATGCTCAAATACTCCTATATTTCTTGTTATATAAGATCTCACCTCTAAGCGTTGGCTTTCAGCACATGACTGCTAACAGTGTCTCTGAATGCAGACTCGAGCACTGGGAGTTGACTTTTCCTCCCATCTGTTTGTAAGGATGTGCGACAAGAGCCCAGTGGGCCTCGATTAAATGTCTGTTTTGCTTTTTTAAATGTCACTGGCTGAAATTTGATGGAAAATTAATTTGAAGGTCATTAGTAGGTTAACTTTACCATCATACGGAATTGCGGGAATATCATGAGTCACATTTCATCCCAAAATCTAAAGAAAATTATAATATTTTACATAAAGAACATAACAAATATTATCGTTATACTAAATATATATTTCTTTGAAATTTACCCAATTAACTAGCTCTCATTTGTCAGATAATTTGTCAGATAAATAAGACTCACAGGAGTTAAATAGCTTTATATTGGTACCTTGACTGTAAAACCACTTGTAATTATCCACTATTATCCAAAGACAACAGCTTTTTGTGTCATCTGTTAAAACATTAGCAGTCTGCTTTGGATTATAGCAACATTTTATGCAATGATGTCGACTTTAAATGGATGAATCGTTCTTTTCAGTTTAAACATTCCATGCGAATGACAGTAAGAGAGATAAGGCACAGTTAGTGTGTACACAATGCTGTAAGTGCTGAATCTAGTCAGATTAGAACAAGAAACTCTTTAGTTTGGAGTGTTTAAACATGTTCTTTACTCTGCATTCCTCTTCTAGGAATAGCGTAGGCCTAAATGGGCTTTCATGCTGACAAAGCATTCAAAGCCATTTATTTCCAATAAGAGATTTGAGGCAACATGAGCAACAAAGACCATTGGGGATGCAACAAACTTTAGCAGAGTTTGACTTTCGCAACTACACAGTGACTCAGTGTGTTGTAGAGTTCAGACAGCATATTCATAATAGCATGCTAAATTATATACTTTAAAAGAGTAAACTTTAGTGCAAACTTAATGTTTTCAAACACTTAGAATGTATTTTTTAACCTTCCTAAGTAGGACTCTTTAGCGTTTTTTCTTATTATTGTGTACTGTTCTCTGTGATTTAGGAAAGAAAACGGAATTTACTCTATAGCACGGAATGCCACAAAATTCGTCAATTTTTGGATGAATACAAGAATGTCTGTCACTTCATTCGAATCGTGATATGAACTAGTGTATTTGAATATTAAAACGCAAAAAGACTTAATTTAAAGGTTTAATTATGAATCCTGCACGTTCCGCTAGCCTTGGTATGTATGAATGGTGGAGACGCGGTTTTGTTTTCTACACAAATACTAAACTTTTGGTTATTTTCGGCCTCATGACGACATGAACTTACAGGCTGTGAGAGTCACTTCATGAGAATTTGACCCTTTCATTTGAGAAAACTAGCACCATATCATACTGTATAGACACAGAAACTTCACGGAAACCTGTCAAAACAAAAGTGCGGTTTAACACGTAACAGAAATATATTACTCTTTTATTACTTTTGTACAGAATAATGTACATCTGTATATATTCCATTTACTGTCAAATTTAAATAAAACAACTAAATTATAAATCATTATTACAACCACATTAGCCACTTCATTGTTGAAAAAAATACAATAATTATGACAACTTTTTTTAAAGGAATATTCACTATTTTTCTACCATGTATTAATTGTTAAAGTCTGTTGGATCCAGACCGGAGTCCGGACTTTGAGAAGTGCTGATGGAGAGTGACAAATCACGCTTCTCTGTTTGGTAATTAGATTGACGACTCTGGATTTGGTGATTATTGGAAAAACATTACCTGCCTGACTGAAATGTGTCAAATATGATGTGTGGTTGAGGTGGGATACGGGGCTGTTTTGTCAAGGGTTGTACAGGGGACAATGCTTTGCTTCTAACTTTGTAGAGGGCCCTTTTCTATTCCAGCATAACTGCTCCCCAGTGAGTAAATCAAGGTCCATAAAGACATGGTCTGATGAGTTTGGTGTGGAAGATCTTGACTGGTCCTCACAAAGCCCTGACCTCAACCCCATTAAACACCTTTGGGATGAAGTGGAGTGGAAATTAAGAGCTAGACCTTCTCGACCAAAAACAGTGCATGACTTCACAAATGCTTACTGGATAAATGGGCAAAAATCCCCCAGAAATACTCCAAAATCTTGTGGCCTTTAAAAAAGAGTGAGGATAGACTCCATATTAATGTTTATGTATTGGTCAGATGGTGTAGATACATCTTTATATGTAATTTGATAATTACAACTAATGTCTTTGAAATATATAGAAAATATATAGAAAAAGTGTGAAAATGGTATTCATGGTAAAGTTAAATATAATATGCCATTTGTACTGAAACTTCGATATTATATATATGTATATGTATATATGTAAAGCTTACACCATTGCTCAAGCCACTTTGTATTATTATTTTTATATTTATTTGTAATGTTGCACCTGTCAGGATTATCATACTGTACACATTTTTTCAAACGATATTTTCGATATAGTTCAATACAAATATGCGTACTATTACACCACTATCTATCTATCTATCTATCTATCTATCTATCTATCTATCTATCTATCTATCTATCTATCTATCTATCTATCTATCTAGTCTGTCATTTTTGACATGTCAGGAAAGCACACTAAACCTGCAAATGAAAAACTCAGAGAAAAGCAAAGGAAATCGAGGCATGTGTGGTCAAAGAGGGACAGATAACAGAAAAACCTGAAGTATGAAAGTATAGAGAGGCTGAAGAAGAGAAACAGTGAGATAAGGCAGGGTAAGCCGGAGGGGGGGGGGGGGGGGAGAGCATCTGGGAGTTTATCATCTCACAGTCTCACGCCTGGAGCAGAGCTCTGGTCCCACAGGTTATGTACAGCCGTTAACTGTAGACAGAAGTTAGCCCAGAGGTTTGGTCCTCAGCCAAGTGTGTGTCTGGACTGAAATGAGGTGTGTAGAAAGAGGAGCCAGTCCTCTGGGAAAACATAAACTTGTGTCTGGAGTCTCTTATGTATTGACTTGAGCAAAGCATGAGTGAAACCAAATTACAAATTCACTTTACTAGAAGTGATGGAAAAATTTCTCAATCTCTTATTCATAACTCAATTACACTGAGAAATGGAAGCTGTAATACACTGGATATATGTATGAAAAAAGTACTTCTTCAGCATTCTTTTAAAAAGAGTACTTATTAAAGAAAGAATATACTTTAATAGAGTATACTCAAGTTAATTCAATGTTGATTTCAATGTTTTCATACTTAGCTGCATGCTAAATTAAATTAAATAAAATCAATTATAGTGTAAAGTTATATCAAATGCATTTAGCTGAACTTTAGAATGCTATTTTGACCCAATTAAAGTGTTAATTCACCCAAAAATAAAAATGTTGTCCTTAATTACTCACCCTCATGTCGTTCTAATCCGGTAAGACCTTCATGCATCTTCAGAACACAAATTCTGAAGTCTGAAATCTGAGAGTTCTCTGCATTCAATAGACAGCAAGGGTCCCACCATGATCAAGGCACAGAAACGTAGTAAGGACATCGTTAAAATGGTCCATGTGACATCAGTGGTTAAACCATCATTTTATGAAGTTACGAGAATACTTTGTGTGTGCAAAGAAAACAAAAAATAACAACAAAATTCAGCAATTTCATCTCTTCCTGGACAGTCCTCCACCATTATCGACACATACGCATGGTGCTGCTGACATAGAACACTCATGCAATTCACCTTGTTTACATACATAGGAACGCAATGCGCTTGCGTCTATACTGGCTGAGGACTGTCCCTGAAGAGAAGAAATCGTTGAATAAAGTTTTTTTTTTTTCTTTGCACACACAAAGTATTCTTGTAGCATTGTAAAATTACGGTCGAACCACTGATGTCACATGGACCATTTTAACAATGTCCGTACTGTCCATACATTTCTGTGCCTTGACCAAGGTAGGATCCTTGCTGTCTATGAAGGGGAAGAGAGATCTCGGATTTCATCAAAAATATCTTAATTTGTGTCCAAAGATGAACGAAGGTCTTACAGGTTTGGAACAACATATGGGTGAGTAATTCAATGACAGAATTACCCAAG
Organism: Schizopygopsis malacanthus; assembly: GCA_027474115.1. NCBI lineage: Eukaryota > Metazoa > Chordata > Actinopteri > Cypriniformes > Cyprinidae > Schizopygopsis > Schizopygopsis malacanthus. Next base: position 8,299,837 of record CM049873.1, read on the forward strand.
TTGTAATATTGAAGAATACCCTTGATAAGTGAATGTACTAATAAGTGTACGTCCTTAAAGCCTGACAAAAGATAAATGTTATATATTAAAATATATTAAAGTAAAAAAATCTATAAATTACTTTATTAGGACACTTTCTAGAGTGAAGTGTATATGATATGTAAGGGTTATTTATTTATTTGTCTTTTTTAAGTACACTATAAGTGCACATTTAATACATGTTAGCAGCACACTTCTTTCTCACAAGGGCATGGCAATCAAAACTGAGTTTTTATGGAGACAGCAGCTATAACGGGTATTGCTGTTTAAACTGTTCTTTAAATCAGATGCATTTTGTATTCCTCGTTGTTGCAGAAATGTAACGCTTTATGCTTAGCTGGTTAAAAAAAAAAAACAGTATTGACTTTTTAGGTTGTTCAAAATTGATCTACGATGTAAGAAAATTAGATGTTGGCTCCGTTCCTGAGCTTAGTGAGCTGTACGTAGGCAGCATAATTGTTTATTCTGGCTAAATAATAATCATGATATGTGTTTATGCTTATAGAACATCATGTGCTAATGAAAAACATTTGCACTGTTCCAAATCAGTCACTTGTAAAGTTGCATTTGAGTTTGGTTGCTGTCTTAGAAGTCAGCTGTCTATGTACAATAAAGAGTAGAACAAGTCTGAAAGAAAAATAATGAAATGTGTACATTTATCCAGTGTTTTTTTTCTGCATTGTGATATGTTTGGAGAATTTAATATAAAAACTGTTCTCTCCTATTTAAGTTGCTACTACTGTAATACTACTAATAATAATAATAATAATAATTATTATTATTATATCTCTCTCTACATTACTTTGAATCTTACTTTTGGTACCTCTCCGCTGTGCTCCACATCCCCCTTAGATCCAGAGCCGGTGACAGGAAACATGGAGTCTGCCATGGCAGTGGAGCTCAACCCCTGGGTGGAGTATGAGTTTCGGGTGGTGGCCACGAACGGCATAGGCACAGGCGACCCGAGCACCCCCTCCAGAGCGGTCCGCACTAAAGAAGCAGGTATCTGTCATTGTTTCATTCACCCGCGAATGTCACTGAGCTAAACGCCCTCCAAAAGAACAGAAATCTAAATAAACAAACAGTCTTCTCTCAAGCCTCGTTTATCCTCCACTCGTGGGATCGTGTAGCTGCGTGTTGTGACACATTTTTACGACTGCCGTCACCCATCTGAACAACCAGGGTGACCCTGCTTCTATTTTAATTGGAGGAGAAGTGGAAAATAAGCCGCTTACATGAATTTAAACAAGTTTTTGTGTTTGAGCTGAAGCAGAAAGGCACTTGTGCCCTCAGGCAAAGAGGCTGCAGAATTCTCTATTTACGGAGAACAAAACCCTCGCTTCAACACGCTTTTGTTCAAAAACCTTCAGCAGGCCTGCCCGATTACGCAGCAGCAAAATGTCCCAAAATACGAATATAATGACAGCTACTTTTTATCCTTATTTAAAGCCCATTGCATTATTGTAGTTTGTCATGTCACAGTTTGTTTGTTTGTTTTTTGAAAGGAATAGTTATTTAATTATTTACTCTCCCTCGTGCCAAAACCCATGTGCTGTTATTTTTAGCAGTGGAGCCCAAAACAAGAGTTTTTGAAGAATCTTCACAGAGTATATTTCCATACAGTGATGGTTCCACAGCCACTGAGAAAACAACTAAAAGCACAATAAAAGTGGCTAATGCATTAAAGTGATATGAAATCATACAAGATGAGAACAGAAAATATGTTTGACTAATCTTCCATTCAGATTAAAAAAAGTTCCCAATGTTTGCATCTCAACGTGTCTCACCAGGTTTGACATTACTGATGCCAAAACAGCACTTGTTCTTCTGTGTCATGTGTGAACATGGCACATTTGTTCAAATGTGCAGAATGAGTAAGATCGGAGAGCTACAATGGAAGGGAAGATTTCCCCTATAATACTGACCTAAATTTGGGTCTCACCAAAACGTTGAACCGTCGTTGTATGAAAAAGGGCAATAATATCTAATGTCAAACCAGCTTCATTGGAAAAACATGAATGTGGTCAAATTACTGTAAATATTTTTTGCACGTTTCACGACCTTTCAAAGTTAAAAGTCCAGTGAATGGCATTAAAATGTGTTCAGTTTGAACCAAAACAAGTGAACGTGGGAACATTTTATTAGATGGGTTGTTGTAGACATGGGCGCCGTAAAGGGGGGGGTTAGGATGATTCTAAGGGCCCGACGATGGAGATTTCAGCCGAGGAGTGTGTGAATAAATAAATGTGTCTATCAAATGCCTAAATATAATGTGGATGTAAAGTACTTTGCAAATAGAACTGCATAGAAATAATCATAATTTGAGTTAAAATGAATAAAAGTTGTTAGTGTTTACTGCCATTAAGTAAAAGTGTACGTAGGTAAATTGCTGGATTAAAAACAAATGTAGGCAGAAGCATGTTTTTTCCACGAGCCTTAGTTGTTAATTTATTCTCCCAAAATATCGCCTTTGTAATTAGGGATTTGTGAGTAAATAATTAGAGTATTTCACAGTTTTGGTCTAACTATTCCCATTTAGCTTTTTTCTCTTTATGTCCAATGCTTGTTTGTGTTACTCAGGCTGTCAGATGTGTTTAGTGAGTGTTATACTGTTTCTCAACTTAGTAATTCATGGTTGTGGTTCTAAGAGTTACCTATAGAGTGAATTTTCCTCCTCTGTCTTAACAGCCAAGCATGAATTAATCAGTAGTAGTCATTATCAAGTAATGCAGCACTTGCATTTTTGCATAGAGGTTTTAGCTACTAAAAGCGAATAATATAATGCACCATTACATTGCAGTATTTCTGTGTCTGCAGTTCCGTCAGTAGCCCCTACCAACGTGAGAGGGGGGAATGGCCGCAGGCATGAGCTGGTCATATCCTGGGAGGTAGGTTTGCACTCAGCATGCAAAAAGGACTCCCTACTGTGAGCTCTTGCTATGCTAATGAATATGGCATAAAAGACTTGCAGTTCCTGGCCAAATAGATTCACGCAGCTAATTGACTTGAGCGTTTGTAATTGTATCCGGCTATAATTGCCACCATCGCAATTTGCCTATTGAAGGATTGCAACACTTATAGTCCCAAACCCTATAAAAACAGATGAATGACTATATTCTAAATTAAATTTTGTACTTTGTGGGAATGCTGTTGGAGGCAAAAAGGACTGAGAAGTGGTGCAGGTTTATTCCAGATCTGCTAGACATTTGTAATACTTTGCAAACTTAATTTATTCAAATTATGAACATTATGTAGGCTTAATATGAAAATGTAATATTCTTAAATGCCTACAAGTCATTTATACATATTCATTCATCTGTTCATGTATAGTTGTGTTGGTTTGTAGATTGATGGTATGTCACACAAACTGTTTTCCATTAATTAAAGAGCCCCCAAAAAAAGTCTCTATTACTTTGGTCATATATGACATTTAGCAAATGTGGCATGTATTATTTAAAATGAAAACCATACATCTGAAAATGCTGTCTTCTCTACAATGTTGCAGGTAAGAAATTTGTGGTATTATGCAAAAAAAAGTAGACAAGTATTCGGATGACCTAACGGATGACCTAATCAATGGCTTCCAGTGACTGTTTGATTGCCAACTATTCTTAATTTCTTAAACTTAAGTATAGTATGTTAAAGTGTATTTTTTACATATAACTATTTTCAAAAGTTTTCTAAAGTATACATCTTATTCACAAAGTCTAGCAAGTAGTAAAGTAGTATTGTAGCCTTATCTCACTTCATTAATGTACGTGCAAAATGAAAAATACACATTCTTGCGCAGTGCCAGGTTTGATGTCATTGACACCAAAACACAACTAGTTCTCGAATGTGTTGTAATCTAATATGACACGCCAGTCATTTTCCAATATGTGGAATGGAGAATGAAATGTGAGAGCTGCAGCATATCGAATGGCTTCAGAAGACAGATAGTGATCATAAAGTCATATACTGTTGAATATAATGAATATACTGTTATGGTATTTTCCTTTTTGAAGCTTTACGGTTGTGGTCACTGCCATTTATTATTTAAAAAAACTGACGTTTGGTCAAATGAGAGAGATGGAAAATGACCATTACCCTTGAATCTTCAAAGCGCGTGAATGTTTTTTGAAACCTGTTTGCTATCTGAAATTGTACAACCCTGCAGCAACATATAGTCAGTTTTTTCTGTTCTGTGAAAAGAGGATTCTAGCATGCTAATGAACAGAATCACCTTTGGTTCTGTGCACTGCTGTGTTGGGCAGTATTGTGCACATAAACACGTAAAAAAAAAGGGTTTCCAGATGAATCCAGTTAAAGCTGCGATTAACTGGGGAATTGAGGAACAGATGTACGCTGAAGTGACGATATTTGTGCAGTTTCTAAATACTCAAACCCCAACTGTCACCAGGCAAATAACTTTCATATTAGCAGAACGATACCTTAGTGAGAAATTAAATACGATAAGGCTCATTCCAGATGCAATGGAATATTTTTACAGTGATGACTTCCTGAGTTTATAACCCCTTGAGGAGGTTATCACTGTAACTACAGAATAATCAGAGTTTTAATTTTGCTTCGGCAATGACAGTTCAATTATAAGTCCCTCATCGCGTTCACAACATACAGAACGTGTCTATACACTAGAAAGGTTTTTAAATGTTGCTTAGAGCTCTGAACACATTGTGAGTGTAATGTTTGCCTGTTTTAAACACACAGCAGATTTCTCAAGTGTTAATTCTTTACTGCTGTATCACTTTAAGGGACGTACTAGCAGGTATCCTGACAGGAGCTTCGGGTGCTATTTTGAGACACATAGTACATCATATTAAATTACATATCATTTAGCAGACGCTTTTAAACCAAAACAATTTGCAACGCATTAATTGGACCGTTCCCCCGGAGCCCGAGTGCTTTGCTCAAGGACATAATGGTGACTGAGCAGCTTCATGAATTAAATAATACTTCCGTTACCATGTATCCCATACCTGGAATGTAACCTTTTCTAGCACAGACACATTACATTAACCATTAGAGTGCCACCATATTTAAAACGCTCAGCACGAACAAAGACCTGTTGACGTTGTGTTACTACATTTCATTTACCCAGGGTCCAAAATTAAACTTCAAATGCAAGGAAAATCTTCACAGGCAAGTATATGAAACAAGTTTTAATTTACATTTATGGGCTGGCAGCTTTATGAATTCTAACAACACATGGTTGTGAGAACACGATATGGTTTAGTGCTGTTATCAAATCACAAAGGCTGCAATGTAGTGATATATGTTATCCTGGACCACAAAACCAGTCAAAAGGGTCATTTTATTTACATTGTGATTTATACATCATCTGAAAGCTGATTAAATAAGCTTTCCATTGATGCATGGTTTGTAAGGATAGGACAATATTAGGCTGAGATACAACTACTTGAAAAGTTTTGATATATTTGCAGTAGGACATTTACAAAATATCTTCTTGGAACATGATCTTTACTTTATGTCCTAATGATTTTTGCCATAAAAGAAAAATCTATTATTTTGACCCATACAATGTATTTTTGGCTATTGCTACAAATCTACCCCAGCGACTTGAGACTTAAGCACTTGTGGTCCAGGGTCACATATGTTGTTTTAAAAGTGAGCAGCTTGTTATTACTATTTTCATTGTCTTGGAGAGACTCGGTTTGCTAGAAATGATCCCTGCAGGTGTTATGAGTTTGGGTCGGTTAAAACATGCTTTTGAAAACGCAACATGTTCCAACCATCTTCTCAATTTTTTAATAGCAATTGTTCATAAATCTGTTGTCAACAAAAAAGCTTTTAGGTCTATTTGCAGTTGTCTGCCAAAAATAAAAAACGATGTTTTAATGTTTGAAATAGAGTAATACAGCCATTACATGGTATTGTCATTTTACTGTTGCATTTATTGATTTTATTTTATTATTTGTATTTATTTTGTTAGTATTTTATTTATTTTTTAACAACACAATGGTATAGTTACTGTAGTAAAATATTTACTTATTGTTTTTTTTTATTAAAGAAAGTAAAAAATGTGGCGGTGTTATTATTCATGAACGGAAAAATAAATAAATAAAGTGTGCCAAAAAACATTATATGACAAATGATTTGCTATATAATTATTAGGTTTTGTAATATAAATGTTGAGTAGCAGGTGGCTTGGCACGCTACCACTTCAGAGTTGTTAAAATAGTCAATTAGTTTATCTGGCACAAATAGAGCTTTATTAGTGTGAACGTTTCAAATTGACCTTAATATTACAATAAATAGAAATTCAAATAATTAATAATCTCAGGTGAGCTTTCTTTGTCACATACACAATTATACAGAGTATAACCAGTAGTGAAATGTGTTCTCTGCATTTAGCATTTTTCTGCATAAGAGCCACGACTGCTCATGGTTGAAAATCAGCTATAACATTATTTTATATTCAAATAGTGAAAAACAGCATAATTGATCTTAATATTTAGCTTCTAAAAAGGAAGCATTTATTTTTTAGGACATGTTTATCTGTGAAACATTTATTTTTGATTCCTCATGCAAACAAACCCAAACTCAATTGAATCAAACTTCTCATTGCCACATATGAGATTGATTATTGCCTCAGATTACTCCTCTGGAGCACATAATAATGTGATGATATGCATTTTATAACCAAACTGGCAATTTTAAGAGTGAGTTTGCTTTAATTGTGATAAAACATTTCTTTGTTTGTAGAAGTTATCAACTTCATTATTAGTCACTTGTACTTTTACAGGTGTTATTTCCAACTAATGGAACGGCTTGACTGTGATAATTCATGCAGGATTCAAGTCATAGCAATGCTGAATAGATCACACCTGTTAGTAAACAATCCCAGAAAACAGATTGTGTGAATGTAGCCTCCCCAATATTGTGCACAACGTTAATCTCATCTTCTCTGGCACAGTCCCATTTAGCTCTATTTTAGCTCCACCCTGTTTGTCTTCGGCCTGATTAACCACTTTAGAACCACTGAATTGGCTCTGCATCTCCAATCAATACTGGTGGATATGAGAAGATGCGGTGCTGCTTTGGCATTCGGGGCACGTGAACTGGCTGCTGCACAGCCTCTCCAATCATCTCTGGGTGTTTGTAGAAATCCAAGACGGCTGGGCCGATAGCTGCTTATTAAACAGGATGAATGACTAACAGCTCACCCCGTCTGCTCATTAGTGTCTGCAGAGAGAGAAAAAGTATTACGGGCACCAGGAGCAATGGACTGGACCATTACAGTTGCCCTACTTCCTATGCGATGGCTGCCGCAGCCCGCCGTGCGTGCCGATATCAGACCGCCAGCAGACTTAATTTGCACCGTGGGTGCCACTCCTTTGCCCAACAGCCTTTTTAGATGCAAGTTCCACTTCATTTTGTAGCAGAACTGATTTTTTCCTTTTTAAAACGGCCATTTACTGGTTGCCCCGTGCAGAAAGGCTCAGCCAACACCGATAATGTTGGTTCAAGGGTTGTTAATTCAATTGCTAGAAACACTAGAGTGAGTTAATTACACTGCTCTGGCACTAAAAGTGTGTTCTAAAGTATTTAGTGTGAAGGTACAGCCTACACTCCCCCATCGTCTGTCTGCATCTTATTTTGGGTGCTGCCGCCAAGGGACGTGATAATTTCAGAAGCGGGAGGAAATCAGTCAGAATTTGGCGTGACGGACAGATTCGCTGCCAAAAAGAGAGGAGAGTACAGGTGCTTGTCAATTATTAAAATTGCACAAGATTTAATTCCGCCAGCTTACATTTTAATTAAATTTCTATCTCCCTTAATAGATTGCATTCCATTCTATTAAATGCCTAGCAGGTGTCGCAGACAGGCTCTGAAATCTCCCCCTCAGAAAAGCATCAAGCAAGTGTCAAACCTCTTTTTAAAACAGCAGCAAGGAAATGGTCTGAAGCTGGACAGGCAAAATCAACTCGTGACCAGCAGACTGTATACAACTTTCCAGAGGAAGAATCATTTAGGTGTTTTAGTGTAGCAAAATGCTAAACCACATGAAAACTCACCCTAATGAGCAAATGGTCTACTAGAATGATAGGATGTGAGGGGAAGTGCTTTATAATTGCATGGTAGTAATGCCAACTGTATGTAAGTGAAATCTTAAAGAATTCATAATTTGCTTACCCCTATTTTTAACTCCCAGAATGGAAGGAAAAAAGCAATCAGTTCTACAATTGTCACAATACCATTTTTGTGTGTCACGGTATACTAGCTAAAGTATCAAAACATCAAAGAGTACTGTACTGTATATTCAAATAGTGCAATTCCTCTATTATTGTGTGGGTGTGTCTTAAGTGCAGAGGCTTTTATTACTATTAATTATTTACAGTTATGCAAAAGTATAATATTATTACAGTTTAAAATAATGGTTTTCTATCGTGATATATTTTAGCATTTAATCTATTCCTGAAATGACAGGGTTGTTTTCACACTGAAAAATGATTGTCTTAAAAATCTGAACAGAATGTTTTAATTTATGCACTTCACACAGTATTGCAATCCAGTTTTCACAGAAAATGAAGGGAGACTTTTTAAAGCCAAAACTTAAAATGTAAGCATTGTAAAAGATTCTAAATCTATCTAAAGTCCACTGAACTTATCATTGGAGGTGCTTGTGCTGTGTCTTTCATAACTCTCAATTTCACATCATTCACATCAGACAGATGTAAATGCCTCATTCATTCATTCATTCATTCATGCTTTTACTTCATGAGTCAAATTAAAAGGAGTTGATCTTTGGATTCATATTCTGTTGCTGTGAATAACACGTAAAGCACTGGACTCAAATAATACATGCTGAAACTGAAGCTTAGGCAATACAATACTACTCTAGCACCAGTACGCAGTGTAAAACTAGTCCATTCTGCTGTATGTAGTTCTGTATCAAGATTACTTTTTGGAATAGTGTTAATTTTGTTAACGAAGACTATGACGAAAAATGTTCATTGACAAGCTTTTTTGTCGAGACGAAAACAAGACATAGTAAGGTCATTAAACGATAACTATGACTATATAAACATGCAATTTCGTTGACATGAGAATGTTCTGTCATGAGAATAAATGCACTTACTCAACCGCTGTTGTTTTAATAGAGATAGGCTAAAGCAATTTGGAATTAGTGGAATTACTAGAAATGTCACTGTTATAATATTTTTTATTTGTTTTACCAGTACATTTCTCAAATGACAACAATCATTACGATTATAATTTTGAGCCAAAATATTTTTTATCAGTTCCATTATACCATGATACAGAATGACAAAAATGTGTCTAAGATTTCATTGACTAAAACCTGACAAAATAGTTTAAAACTAAATAGGATAAGGTTGACTAAATATGATCAAAACTAACAAGGACATTTTACCACGGGACTAAAGGTCATTGCACATTGAGTCCGAACTATTCATATATGCGTTTTTCTTTTTTTCGTATTCCCCATCCTTTCCTATCAAAATGCATGCGGATGCAAAAACGCAGAAAATCGAACCTGATCTGATTTTTTTTTTGACGGACGAAAGTTTCAGAGGCAGTGTGCAATGACATTTAGATTAAGACTAAAACTGAAAATAGCTGACGAAATTAACACTAGTTTGGAATGTTTTTTTTTGTCAGATTTTTCATAATTTTATGTAGAATATAGTCACCATTTGCAGCTGTCTGGAAAAAGTTTGTACCATGCGTCCATACACGGTTTCTTCAGATATGATCTTGTAAGGTCATTTGTTAATTGCATCTTAAGTGTGCACACCAGGTATTCCTGCATGCAGCAGCAAACACAGCTCTGTGATGTCAAATTCATGAACAAATGAATCTTACGAAGTGATTGTTAGTCAAACAAAATGCTTTACCACCCCACTGGGTAGATACAATGGTTTGAATCAGACTCAGTCAGTGAATTGTTCACAAATGAGTTCTACTCAACCTTGCAAAACAGGAATAATGTGGTTGTTTTAGCATGGCAAAATGCTAACTAAACTCCATTGCAAATATGCAGAATCTCTATCGTATTTGAAAGTTGTGCTGGAGCGGAAAAATTTTCAGTAAATAAATTAATTTATGTTTTCTCACTATATTTGTGGACTGCTTTTATTATACATAAAACATTTGCACATAATGTCAAAAACTGTATCACAGGGAAAAGGTCCAAAATAATACATCAAATATTGATACTATATATTCTAAACAGTGTTGAAGTGTTAAAGGGTTTCAAGCTAGAGCAGAGCATTAGCATTCATCATTCACTATCACTAGGTGATTTCCAGAGACATAGCCATTACACTGCAGATTAATTGAATTAATTAATTAATTAATTAACAAGGCAATTATATAGCACTTTTTATATAATTGATATTTGACTCGTTATTCACAAAATGTCGTCACCCGTGCAGTTTATTTACTCGAGTTCCTGAACCAAGCCCTTTGAAAAGACATCGATATGGTTCACAGAACAATGGCGAGCGCTGGCTATATGCTGAGTCTTGGATGTATTGGATTAGCACATCTTTAATTGATGTGTTCAGGCTCACCATCAAAGCGCTTGACATTCACAAGTGATCTGTTTCATTACAACTGAAAATCTCCCCGATTCATTTGGGACTATCTGACATTTTGATGTAATTCAGTGCCATTTATTGTTGCTTCTTTCTCTGAACCGACATAACAAAGGACGTCATTTAACTGGAAAAATATGGAGATTGAAATTATTTATTGGATACATGTTTAAAGCTTCTGTGTGTTTTTTAAGATGTAGGGTAGGGGGGAGGGGGAGCTTTGTGGCTATATTGGGCAGGTTGTAAAATTAGCCTGTGTTGTAAACTGCCACATGAAAGTTATTGAGTAGTTAGAGTCTCTTTCAAAGTGAAGTCATTTATTAATACAGAATTAACTCAAATTAGCTACCTATAATAATTACATTAAAACTTAACCTAACCTAGATTAATTGCTGGTCAGTGTGTGAAATGGAAAAAGGTTCGGGGGAAAGACAAATTTGAAAATGTTGGGACAGAAAAAGGATATAGGCATGTCAAAGTTAAAGTAACCTCCAGTTAGCTTTAATACGCTGGGCTTCATTCATGAAACACAAGCAGAACAAACTTCTGTGTGAATCATTCATAGAGACATCCTTAAATGGGTCATTAGTGGATTATCTATTATTTAAATAAAGGTAAAATACCCCGGAAAATCATCTCTAGTGGGCAAATATTGTCCGTTAGAGTTCATCAGGTCAACATGCCATTTGAAATCAATGTAACATTTCTGAATGAAACGCACCGTTAAATAAAGGTTCATTACTGGCATCTATAGCCACTTTTCTTAGCACGCTAAGCGCACTATTTGAATTAATTAACAGCAATATCTGATCATTCTCCGTAACGCGGATGCAAATTACATCTCAAAACATGTGTAAACACTTGTGTTACGAAGGCAACTACTGACGCTTTTGTATCACAAGCTCTGTTATCTGTCCCACAGTGGAAAACTAACCATGGAATTGTTAAGCAACAAGAACGAAACTTATGAACCTTTAATGATCATGGACAATACACCATTACTCCATTAAACAATATTTTCTTTATAGTGGAACATTTTTATTTGTGTTTATAAAATGTTCTTCACTCTAAGAAAAAAATGGTTCTTTAAGAACTATTTACTGAAAGGTTCTTTTAGGAAACAAAAAAATGGCTCTTCTGTGGAGTGCTGAATATTAAATCCAGAGAGAAAAAAATGTATCTAGTGGGGGACATTATTTAATCCAGTCTTAGTACAGACTGGATTTTAAAAAGTAAGCATTGCTAACAAGAATGGAATCAAGAGTTATTGTTTTTATTTTATTGTTTGGAATAATGTGTACTTATGAATAATTCACCATTAGTCCAGGAACATGCTATTAAAGCATAATTCACCCAAAAATAAAACAATCTGTCATCATTTACTCACCCTCATATCCAAACCCACAAGAACCTTTATTCATCTTCAAAATATTGTAAAGATACCTGAGAAAACTCAGTGCCTCCACTGAAGGTCCATTCACCCCAAACTTTAATGCCTCAAAACAATCTAATATGCTTGTTTGATGTTTGAGAACCAATGAGTTTTGTACTATATATTTTTGATCAATGCTTATGATGCTTGTGATTTTGATTAAGCCACTCAATTCATAGTTATTAGCATCAGTTTTCATTAAAATGTCTTCATTCTTCACGAATGAGAGTTTTATTGGTTTGAAACAACATGAAGATGAGTAATTAATGACAACATTTTCATTTTGGGTGAACTAGTCCTTTATGAATGCTCAATTGTGATTTCAAGTTGACTGAAATAATAATAAAACTAATTATGGCTGTGATAGTTTGAAAGTTCAAAGGAGTATTAGTATAAGAGCTAAATGTTCAGATGCCAGTGTCTCTGTTCCAGTACTGCTGTACTGACTCTTTAACATAAAATGCTTTTAATGTTCAGTTTCAACACAGTTAATTGGGTACATGATTGAATTTTAAACTTGGATTTAGTTGCATTTTACTTATGTTTAACTAGCACCAGCAGAGAAAGCGAAAATTATGCAAAACTTGGCTAAGATGTCAGCATCTAAGCTAATCTGAAAATAGCTAATTTTTTCCTGAAGAAAATGTGAGTGGTGCTTGCAGTGGCAAAACTCGGCGCTGGGCAGATACTAGTGACTAGTGGCATGTTGCTAGCATGATTAGCAAGTGACTAGCATGTTGCTAACATGATTAGCATCTTGCTAGCATGTTGCTAGCTTGATTAGCTTGTGACTAGCATTGTTGCTAGCATGATTAGCAAGTGACTAGCATGTTGCTAACATGATTAGCATCTTGCTAGCATGTTGCTAGCTTGATTAGCTTGTGACTAGCATTGTTGCTAGCATGATTAGTATAAGACTAGCATTGTCGCTAGCATGATTAGCATGTTGCAAGCATGATTAGTATAAGACTAGCATTGTCGCTAGCATGATTGGCATGTTGCTAGCATGTTGCTAGCACGATTAGCATAATTCACATTAAACAGGAAGTGTGAGTTGTGCCGGAGTCAAATAATTGGCCAGACTACATCTTCAGGGCTGATAATTCTCAAGAAAAAGTCTTCATAAATTACCTGCTGCATGGCCGTTTACCCTCCCCTCATTTCTCCGAGCTCAGCTGGCTGTGTGTTATTAGGACCCTTTTTCCAATTTCCAATCCCGTTGCTGAGAAATCATTTTTCCTTAAGCAAATTCAGATTTTTTGAGCGATATTTTAAGAATTAGTGTAAATAGTAAACAACACTATCTGCCTGCAAATGAATCCAGAGTTTTTCCAGAGAATTTGTTTCTTTTTTCGTCCTCAGCCCGTCTCTGAAGAATTCCAAAATGGAGAAGGTTTTGGCTACATCGTGGCTTTCCGAGCCAATGGCACACGTGGATGGAAAGAGAAGATGGTGACCTCGGCAGACTCCACCACCTATAAATACAGAGACGAGACCTTCCCCCCTCTCACCCCGTTTGAGGTGCGGGTGGGGGTGTATAACAACAAAGGAGACGGGCCCTTCAGCGAGGTGGTTACTGTGTTCTCTGCGGAGGGAGGTGAGGGTCAGATGTGTTCTTACTCTGATTGATGAGATTTATTGCTAGCTTATATAACTTCAATAACACACGGCTCAACAGTTTAGACAGAGTTTCTCAAACTCTGAAGTACATCACATAAGAGCTAATCCAGGGCTGTGGATGGATGTACTGTTCGATATGTGTCCGTACGTTGAGAGACTGGTAAAAGTACAGTTCAAAAGTCAAAATCCAACCGTCAAAAGACAGTACACACAATGAGAGCAAACATTATAGTATGCCCTTGTCAAAAAGAAATACATTTTAGTAGAATAAAAGAGTATATTTAAGTGTGAACTGAGTATAATGTTTATAGTTATCTGACCACGTATTATAGTTAAAATTTAGATTAAATGCAATTAGTTGGACTTTAGAGTGATTTTTTTGGGCCCATATAAGTAGGAATTAAGTGCAGTTTTACATGCGGTTTCAATGTATTATAAAATGTATTATGGTTTAATTTAAAATTAAATGCAATTAGTTGAACATCAGAGTGCTTTTTTGGCCCACATAAGTATAGGTATTAAGTATTTTTTATATGTAATTTCATAGTTTCCTTTTTTTTAATATGGCGAAAGTGTATTGACAACGTCTGACGAGCATTTGTAGGAAACTGAAACGTAATGCCATTTCATTATTTATTATTATTTAATACTAAATGATGAACACTTAAATAGTATTTCTAGTGAAACTGTCATGTATTTAAATAAATGTCATATATTTAAATATACACGTGTTCGGAATTGTTGGTACCCTTGGTAAATATGACCAAAGAAGGCTGTGAAAATAAATGTGCATTTTTAATCATTTTGAACTTTTTTTATCACAAAAATCTAAGCTTTTATTGGAGAATAAGAGTTTAAAATGGGGGAAATATCATTATGATTTTTTTTTCTCAAATGCATGTTGGACACACTTACTGGTACCCCTTGAAATTTCTATAAGTAAAATATATCTGAAATATATTCCCATTCATATTCGCAACTTGAACATGAAATGATCCAGCCATTGCTTCCTGTTTAAAAGAAATATAAATAGTAGGGAAAACAAAAAAAAGGCCAAATTCCAAATTAATCACCCATCACAATTTATTAAAAACAAAGAATATATTTCTGATGAGCACCAAAATATAATTGTGAAAGTGGCTTTAAGAAAAGAGCTAGAGCAGTGAAAATTCCCATTTCCACCATCAGGGCAATAATCAAGAAATTCCAATCAACATAACATGTTACGAAACTGCCTGGAAGAGGACGTGTGTCTATATTGTCCTATTGCGCGCTGAGGAGGAGAGTTTGAGTGGCCAAAGACTCAAAGGATTCAAGGATTGCAGCTTGTGAAATGCAGAAAAAGGTTGAGTTTCAGGGTCAGAAAACCTTAAAAAAATATCAAACAGCACCTACATCACTACATGTTGTTTGGGAGGGCTTCAACAAAAGAAATAATGCAAATAAATTATTTTGCTTTCACCAAAAACAATCCCCAGCTTATTCAGTTGTCAGACAGGACTGGAACTTAAAATGGGACTGGCTTCTGTGGTCAGATGAAACTAAAATGAGCTTTTCAAAAGCTAAGGAGCTTTTTAGCAACAAACACTCAAGATGGGTTTGGTGAACACAGGAAAATAAAGTACCCCATGTTCACAATGAAATATACTGCTGTATTTTTAATGTTGTGGGCCTATATTTCTGCTGGAGGTCCTGGACATCTTGTTTAGACACATGGCATCATGGATTCTATCAAATACCAACAGATAAATAATCAATAAGTGACTGACTCTGTTATAAATCTTATAATGGGCCATGTTTGGATCTTCCAACCGGACAATAATCCAAAAGCAAACCTTAAAAAACGACACAAAAAATGGGTCACTGAGCACAAAACCAAGCTTCTGCTATGGTCACTCCAGTCTTCTGAGCTGAACCCTATAGAAAATGAGTGGAGTTAACTGAAGAGAATGCAAAGTCACCGTCATGGATCTGTGAATCTAAAGGTCTGGAGTGATTCAGGATGAAGGAATGGTCTCTGATCTCTTGTCAGGTGTTCTCTAATCTCATCAGCCATTATAGGAGAAAATTGATCTGTTAAACTGGCAAATGGAGGATTCTTTACATGTGCTGTAGTATGTTAGTCAACAAAGCAAAGTAATTGTGTTACTTTGTAATAATGTCAAATTCAAAGTTTATTTTAAAATGCACTTATAAAAATGTACGAAACAGTTATGATAGTGTACTCTCTTTAACTACATTTAAGTGGCTTGAGTTTAATTAATAATATATTATTCTCAAGGTTTTTTTTTATATAACCACATAAGCACACTTCATTTACACAAGGCTATGCATTACAATATTATCTTGATTTTATGATTACCCGAGTCACTTTTTCTTTGTGATTTGTTAAAAAAGAGTGGTACCGTAAAATAGGAAAATAAATTGTTCTAAGCCTTGTTCTAAACCCAGATGGTTTTCTTCTGTGGAACACATAAAGAGATATTATGAAGACTTCTTCATAAAATGATAGCAGACTGTGACCAGTCTTTCAAGCTCAGGGTTTAAATATAATAAAAGTTGTCTGTACAACGTGTGCTATACTTTTTAAAAAAAATTTCAAGCTGATAAACCAGTTTGATGAGCTCATAGAGTGAATTGAACTTGATAACCGAATGAGTCACATTTGTGAACCAGATCAACTGATTTTACTTAAAATGATACATTAGTCACATAGCCTGCTTTTATTGTGCTTTTGGCAGAATGTATCATTTTGAGTTGCACTTGATGGGTAAATGTGTCATCATTTTAATTTCATAGTGTGAATTATCAATTCAAATAGCTTAATCTGTTTTATGTGTGTGTTTATGAAAATAAAATAACTTTTTGACCTTTCAAAAAAAAACTTTCACTGCCCACACAGAAATGATCAAGAGGATCAAACAGATTCAGTGTGTGATCACACTGTGTCAGGCTGATTTTATAGTTACCGTGCGAGTGGCGTTTGCTGTGACTGCTGCTAATATGATGGATGTTCTGTCTCTGTCACCTCTCAGTCGCACAGTTTCTCTCAGCGGGATTCTCTCTCACGATCACAACTTACCATTAACATCCGCTTAGACTCTTCGCTCTGACTGTTAACACATAAGAGATGCTGATGAAATCTATCCCAAACACTCATCAAGCAGGTGTATAGAGCGTATGACTGGTGATGTGTTTTATGTGTTATTTGCTGTGAAATCTGAAGTGTTCTGCTTTTAAATGCAGAGCCCAGGGAGCCTCCTTCAGAAGTTCAGGCATTCGCCATCTCTTCCTCTGAAATTAAAGTGATGTGGAAGCCGCCCAATCCTGGCCCTGGAAGACCCCAAGGATATGAGGTAAGAAAAGGAGAAATGAATAGATCAATGGTTTTGTGCCAAGACCTAGTGAGCCGCCTACCCAGACAGCATCGTGTGGTAGAAAAAGTGGGGAAAATATTAATTGTGTATATACACTTTTAATTAATGCAATATTGAAAAATACAAAAGCATTCAAAAGTGTAGGGTCAGTAATATTTTTACAGTAATATAGTCCCTTATGATCACCAAGGCTGCATTTATTTGATCAAAAATAAAGTAAAAAAACTAATATTGTTAAATGATATTACAACATTATTATTATTATTATTAATTTATTTTAAATACTGACAAAACTTGTGTAGTACCAGGGTTATTATAGTTCATTAAAACTGAAATTATAAATAATTAATTAATCTAATTGCTAAGGCAATGTGCTAAAATAACAAAGTAAAACTGAAACAAAAATATATTTAAAAAACTATGTACACATTAAAAAACAGCAAAAATATTAAAGCTTTAATCAAAATCAATATGGAACAAAAACAATCTGATTCAAAATATTAATAAAAACTATAACAGTATCTCGGAAATAACTCTTCTATTTACCTGTTTGCTTGTATTTATTGTATTTATTTCTTTAAAAAAAGTTGGTTTTGATTGCTGCTGTTGTCCTCATTTTTAAGTCGTTTGGATAACTACGGTGGCCGAGAGAGCTCAACCCGCTGCAACTTCAGAAAACACCTGCAAATAAAGAAAACACTTTCGTCAATTTGACAACGCACACGCTGCAAATGCTCACAACACAACCAAAAAAAGAAACGCGCTGCAAATAGAAAAAAACACCTGCAAATAAAGAAAACACTTTCGTCATTTTGACAACACACACGCTGCAAATGCTCACAACACAACCAAAAAAAGAAACGCGCTGCAAATAGAAAAAAACACCTGCAAATAAAGAAAACACTTTCGTCATTTTGACAACGCACACGCTTCAATGCTCACAACACAACCAAAAAAAGAAACGCGCTGCTAATAAAATGTATTTGGTTGTGTTGTGAGCATTTGCCGTGTGTTTCTTTATTTGTTTGTGTTGTGAGCATTTGCACTATCTGCTGTCAAAATGATAAAAATGTTTTCTTGATTTTCTGGTGCTTTTTCTATTTGCATGTGTTTTCTGAAGTTGCAGCACGTTGAGCTCTCTCGGCCACCGTAGGTGTCTGCTAAATTACTAAATGTAAATGTAAAAACAAACCATTTGTTTCTCAATACAGTAAATGTGTGTGCTATGATATTTTCAACCTGGTCTCATAAAAATATATACCTCTGTGCACGTTCTGTGTGACACTGTTTTACGTACCTTACTGCAATATTCGCCGCAGTTTCAAAGACAAATGTCCACTAAGTGGCGCTAAAACACAGGTTAAATACGTGAACTATTACGTAGATATAGGTACATATTCCTGTGTTTTATTACATTGCTACAGAAACGCATTGAGGCGGTTCAGAATTCAAATCCCTAAAAGTTAATGCTCTATCGTGTTGGAAATATACCCTACACCAAACCCAACCCTAAACCTACCCGATAGTGTTGACAAATGCAAAACTGATATAAAAACGTATTTTTTGATGCAACCGTGCTATTTCAACATCCTCATATGCAGAGTTGAACTGTTTTGTCAAACAGTGATCACACAGGATTCGAACCGGAGTTCCCCTCCGGGAACATCGAGCTGCGTCGAGACGCTAGGGGGGAACGCCATCAGCGTTGTCCAGCTCTGAATCATATGTGTAATCAGTCAAAATTGACGGCCAGACGTCAGGTGCGGTGACGTCATGACCAGGATGCTTAAAAGCACGTGATGTGCAGCCGGCGCCAGCTTTTTGTCATTCAGCAAAGCTCTCTGTGTGTGTCAGTCGAATGTGTTCTGTGAGTCTGTTACTATCAAGATAGGAAATAAGAAAGTTTATTCTTAAAAAGATAGGCAAAGAAAGACTAGAAGCAGACATATCAGGCCAATGAGGGCGAAAGTAGATCACGTTACAGACTGTGTGTTCCTCTCTGACTGGAGGCGAAAACTTTCTTTGATCCCCTATCTTCTTTCCCATCAGATCCAGCGTCCGCTGCAATGCATTGTGCTCCCGCCGGGCACGCTCCGAGGAGTGTGTCCGCGCCTATGATCTCGCGGTCCCGCTGCTGCTGAGGCACCGCGGCGAGTGAGATCACAGGGCGCACATAGATCTGGCGGACGGGTTGGAGACGGGTTCGCCCTATTTCCACCTGTATTCCGGGGCGGAAGACTAAGCTGTAGTTCTTCCCCCTTGAGTGAGAGCGCGCTAATCTGCAGCAGTTTCTCTCATTTATTTGTTTTGTTCCGAGCGGCTCGCGCGTTGATCCTCGGTTCATTTATGCACTTTCAGACCGTGTTTACTTGTCTGGGTGTTTGACTGCATTTAATTTTGAATAATTAACTATGCATTTTATCCGACTATGAAAGTTAGATATATATTTATACATATATATATATATATATTGTAGAGGAATATATACAATTATATATTGTATATGACCTACAAGAGCCTCTTGGGATACTTCTCAAGTGAGAGCACAATGTTTACCTCTCTTCCTCCAAGGAGGTTGAGGTGGTCAGCTTGGGCTGCTGGGCGGAGCAGCCCCAATTGTGTTCCAGCTCCTTATTCGGGGAATGTCACTTCTCGTACTCGCCAGAATTGGAGTCAGAGTGACGCGCCCGGGCCGAAGACGGATCTGCGGATCGATAGTCTTTGGCCAGAACGCCCTGATGCAGGGCCTTGAGGGCCGGCCCCTCTGGGGAAGAGCGGTTTACACTGCATTACACGGTGCCCGTCTCTCCTCAGTGCCCTCAGGAGATCAGTCTGCTAACCCTGCCGTGTTCCAGGGCGCAGCGGTCTCCAGCGAGCGTTTCTCTCAGTCTCTTCCGCCCAGAAATGTAGCGGAGCTGGGAGGCTCGCCACCCCTTCGGGGGTCTCTAGAGCAGCTAGATCGGCCGTCCCCTGCCGGTCCTCCGTTCCAGGGCACCGAGCTAGCCGCTCTAAGTACACCAGAGGCCAGTCTCAAGAGACTGGTTCCCTTAGTAAGTCATCTGGCGGTGTGGGAGCCCTTGCCAAGCGTGTCTTATTGGGTCCTGCCTGAGCAGACTCTGGTTCCTTAGTCTTCCTAGAGATGACACGGGTCTGAGGACCGTCATTTCCAATAGGAGACTTCTAAGGCAGTCCTGATGCTACATCCCAGGACTTATGAGGGCAGGCCCCTCTGGGGAAGAGCGGTTTACACCGCATTACACGGTGCCCGTCTCTCCTTAGTGCCCTCAGGAGATCAGTCTGCTAACCCTGCCGTGTTCCAGGGCGCAGCGGTCTCCAGCGAGCGTTTCTCTCAGTCTCTTCCGCCCAGAAATGTAGCGGAGCTGGGAGGCTCGCCACCCCTTCGGGGGTCTCTAGAGCAGCTAGATCGGCCGTCCCCTGCCGGTCCTCCGTTCCAGGGCACCGAGCTAGCCGCTCTAAGTACACCAGAGACCAGTCTCGAGAGACTGGTTCCCTTAGTAGACTATTCGGCAGCGTGGAACTGCTGCCAAATGTGTCTCGATGGGTCACGCACACTGTAGACAAGGCTATGTGGCGCTCTGCCGCAGCCTTTCTACGGGCGAGCAGGCTCTGGTAATGGAACAAGAAGTGAGCACTCTCCTGAGGGAGGAGACCATCGAGGTGGTCCCGGCTCTAGACATAGAGTCCAGGTTCTACAGCCGTACTTCTTGTTCCGGGGAAAGGGGTTGCGTCCGTCTTAGATCTAAGCTAACTGAACCGCTCAGTCACACGACTGAAGTTCAGAAAGCTCTCTTCAAGCACGTGTCTCTCACCAGATCCGAGGACTGGTGGTCACGAGCGATCTAAAGATGCATACTCCTTCCCCATCACAGGAAGTTCCTGAAATGTGCTTTGGGGGCAAAGCGTATTAATATCGGGTTCTTCCCTTCGTAAAGGAGCAGCCATCCTGTCGAGGCAGACATCCAGCTCCGCTAAGGGGCTGGATGCTATGGTACAATCGTGGCTGAGGCTTCGTCTGTACGCCTCCCCCGATCGCTCAGCTCCTGGGAGTTCTAGAGAGAGTGCGCATGGACGGGGTCCTTCTATTGAAAAACCCTGTTCTGGCCAGGCTGAGTATAGTCTCTGACCCGATTTCTCTCCTCGACGGCTCTCCATGGGGGATTCCCGTCAGGAGGGATCTCCTCTCACTGGCAGCGGGCATGATCTTTCACCCCCGCTCGGAGTTGTGGAACTATGGGTGTGGCTCCCGAGGGGGCACAACTCATAGCCTCTGGTCTCTCAACTGAGGTTGCTGAGACCATCCTCCAATCTAGAGCTCCCTCAATAAGGAAACTGTACGCCCTGAAGTTGAGACTCCGGGTGCGGAGACCGCCAGCTTGATCCAGTTAACTGCCTGCTGAGACAGTGCTGGAGCTCTCGCAGGCCCGTTTCTCCGCAGAGTTAGCCCACTCCACCCTGAAGGTCTACGTGGCGGCTATAGCACCTACCACGCCCCTCTTGGTGGCCTTTCAATAGGCAAACTCTCTTTTATACGTTTCCTCCGGTGGAGGCCAGGGTGCTTATGCTAAGTAGTGGTGCTCTCCTTTGACCTCGAGTCCTCTGATCTCCCCTCGCCTTTGGGAATCAAGGCTCACTCTATTTAAGGTATGGCGGCCTCCAAGGCCTTCTGGCAGGTATACCTGTCCAGAACATCTGTGACGCTGGTGGGTGGTCTACGCCCCTAACTTTCCAGGTTCTACGACCTGGCTCTGCGAGCCACCCCTGGCTTGTCTTTTCCCTTGCCATAGCTGTGCATTCCACACACTAAGCAGGGATTTGCAAGTATGGCGGCGTTGATATCTCGTTCCCCTAGCGTCTCGACGCAGCTCGATGTTCCCGGAGGGGAACGTCCCAGGTTACGTATGTAACCCTGGTTCCCAGAGGGAACGAGACGCTGCGTCGCAGGGCCATACTTCCGGCATCCCTACTAGAGCTATGCTTCATTCCTGGAAGCTGGCGCCGGCTGCACATCACGTGCTTTTAAGCATCCTGGTCATGACGTCACCGCACCTGACGTCTGGCCGTCAATTTTGACTGATTACACATATGATTCAGAGCTGGACAACGCTGATGGCGTTCCCCCCTAGCGTCTCGACGCAGCGTCTCGTTCCCTCGGGGAACCAGGGTTACATACGTAACCTGGGACGTTCCTCGCCTCCTAAGTACATCTCTGTACTCTGTGAGCTACAGAACAAACTTACCGTCTATGAAAACCCATAGAAACGAGGCTGGATATGTGCGATGCTAACGCTCAAAAGCATCCATTTTCAAATCTCCCAGCTTTTTAATATTGTTTTGAAGTCGTAACATGATATTCTTCAAGTAATTGTGCCAAAATTACTCTTTATTAACCAAAACTCTGTAAATTTGTGTGAAAAGGAGTAAAAGGTGTTAGAGGTTATTTATTTTGGAAACTGCAGTAATATGTAGTTATTGGTACGTATTTCGTGTCTCTCTAAAAAGTGTACCCAGGTATGCAAATGCCATGAGATCAGGTAGGTTCATTTAAGGCCATTAAAGTATAATACAGCATTTTGCTAAAGTCAGCTTAGCAAAATGCTAACAGTAAAATTCAAAGGTGTCTAGTCGCTGTCTATACAGAAGGTCCAAACCGTCACTTATGAGATTCTGTGATATTTAGGATGCTGTCTAAGAAGGCATCTGCCTATTACAGCAAGGCAGCTCATCAGGTTTTGAAACAGAGGCACATATGTGATCGTGAACCCTTTATTTTCTTCATCATTTTCTCAACTTTTATGCTTTCTGAAAATTTTAAAATTATTCTCTGCAGTGAAATTACACAGTAGTGTCCTCCAGTGAGAAAGATTATCATATTTCATCATATAGAGATATTACATGCTTGCCTATTATGTTCTTCATACAAAATGTATGACGGTTATTTAAACCAAATTACATAATATCACAGGAAATTGGCAACTCTCACTTTGTCATTTACTGAGGCAACTCAGTCTCATGTTCTTTATCACAACCAAAAATCTTGAATGAATGACAGGCAGAAAGTCAGGCAGATTGTCTTATTGGAACAGGTGAGCTCCTGGAAGGACATGGAGCAGGAGGAGATGGGGAAGAAGAAGAGGACGATGGGGAATGAGACGGCCATGCTGCTGACAGGGCTGGATGGAAACACACAATATCTGATCTCTGTGAAGGGATTCAACAGCGTCGGTCAAGGACCAGCCAGCTCACCCATCAAGACTAGCACCAAGAAAAATGGTGAGTTACCTTAAATCAACTCCTTTGGAAGCATTATAAACAACAAAAATTCAAAAGTGTCAATGACAAATAAGACTGTCCAAGAAATTAACGAATGAATGAATTAATTAATTCATTCATTCATTAATGAAAACACAAACTGAAAGCTCTTAGAAATGTACTCTTTGTATTCTTCTTCTCTGTTTTATATTTTGAAAACCCTTTGTACCATTTTTTTGTCTCTAAAAATTTTTTAAAGTAAAAAGTCATACAATTTGTATACAAACACTGTACACAATCAGTATTTTCTGTAGATGTTTGTCATATTTTAACAATACAAATATTTGTACAAATAACATGACTAATTAATTCAAAAATATATATTTTTGTGAAAATACACCACATATTTTACTGAACTAACTTTGACTTTTAATTATCTGATATTTTAAGAGACTTCCTGACCTGAACACATCAATAAGTCATCAATAAATAATGAAAAGTTATTATCCCAACTACGCATACCATATTATACTATACTACTACTACTACTACTACTACTCATATTATGCCAACTGCTCATACTTACAATAAATATTTTTTCAACTGTATACCTCAAAGAAAGTACTGACATTTATTTTACTTTACAAATTAAAAGCAGGTTCATCATAGAAGAGGTGTTTTTTATATGGAGGGGTGGGGGGTTTGCATTGCTCTGGTTCCCTCGATAAAAACCCAATAGGATTTTTCCATTGGCTTGTGGATTATTGCAGAAAATAAGCTCTGTGCGACCAATATAAATGTGGGGTTTGTACATATTTTGTTCAAATGAAGTCTAAATACAATTGGCAGAAATAAAAGGCAAATAGTCCCATTTAGTCACTTTAGAAAAACTCCATTCAACAAACCCATTGACTGCAGGATGATGGGACCTAAAGTGCTCAATTATACGTTAAAAATACATCATCCACCCCCCCCCCCCACACACACCCCACACACACACACACACACACACTCCACATTACACATCAAATACAGTATCTTCACACAACAAATTAGGTTAATTTTAGACAGATGAAGTGCTTGTTGCTGGAAACTTGGTTTTGAGAGGATTATAATTTGTCTTGTTAAGTAGTGTGATCATTGCTCATTTCAAACCTTCATTTTATAAAATGAGCTTTTTATCTTTCTGTTTGGTTATCTGTCTCTCTTTTCAGCCCCAAGTATACCCCCAGGCAACCTGATGTGGATTCAGGAGGGGAACAATGTTTCTCTATCCTGGGATCCAGTGAAAGCAAGAGAAAATGAGTCAGAAGTCATTGGGTACAAGGTCGGTATCGCGCAGATACCGTGGATGTAAAATAAAACACAATGTTGCTGCACGAGTTTGATATTTTTTTCCCATTGCAGGTATTATTGCGTCAAGAGGGACGGGGCCACAGCCAAGTCACGAGGACTCCAAACTCAGCCGTGGTCCTGACACTTCCTGAGGGGGGCACATACATCATCGAGGTGCGCGCAGTCAGTGAAGGAGGTGAAGGAGCCGCCAGCGCTCAGGTCAGAGTGCTCACCTCCTCAGGTAAGCATTGCCCGTGTGGTTTCTCAGATTTGAGGATGTGTATGTAAGTCGGTAGGTTTGACAGATTAATTCCTCTTTAATTGCCTTCTCACTGCACTCCTACAGAGCCAATTACATTTTCCTCCACTCTCTAAAGAAAAGACAAATTTAAATTTTACCATCATTATACTACTAGGACTAGTGGGCTATTTTAGAACAAATACTATTAAATTGGTTTTCGGTTACTTATTCCCAAAACCTGTATTTTCTTTCTGCTATGCAGTTAATTCAGCTCAAACCTCTTTAAAGTTGCTCAGACTCCTTTCAAACATTGTCTTGTAGATAATTTCAGTCTTAAGCCCCTTTCAGAACGACACAGATCACTGAGGCTGTCATTCGCTGTTGTTGCTAGCAGCGGATACTCAATCATCATACATCCAACTGTTTCTTTGTAAACTACTTTGATGTCATTTGTGCACATTTTCAGTGACACTCTATTTATGTGTGGTTTGTAAACCCCAGTAAACCCCAGTTATTAATATAAGGTTTGTAGCGGACTGACTGGTTCTGGGGGTGCCAGCTTATAAAAAGTAAATAAAAGTAAAAAACTATAAAAATCAGTTCTACATAGGATTCTCATGGATAAAGACAACAAAGACAACAATAAACCAAACAACAATGAACCAGTTTAAATTGCGTTGGAGTATTATTCCAATTTGCCTTCCTTTCTTAATACACACAAAAAGTAATTCGAACTGAAGAAAAAATCATATTTACATACACTCAAAAGTCAGTTCAACACAATAAAAAAACACTCTTTACATAACTAACCTAGAGGTACCTCTTTTATCCAAATAATAATAATCTTTTAACAGCATTAGGTAAGGTAAAGTTAACATAACCATTTTTGTAAGGACATAACCTTCAGTTTTTTCTTCACCCATTCACATCAATACTTCAAGTTGAACCATTCAGAGCTCAATGACTAAATTCAACAGTTTGAACACAATGATTCAATTCAGACAGTTCAAACATTCAAGGACTCATTTCTAACAGGGTTGCATTTCCAGAACAACGACGTAACTCGCTGATTAACCACCATAGTACGATGCATCGTTTTGGAAACGAACTAGCTAGTCATGACTGTTTCCCGAACATGGTTTGAACCACGTTATTTCAACAACATAGGGCCATTGTCAATGACGTCACACACGTGCGGTGGAGGAATAACTTTAGCTATTTAACTGATTAGAGGTCTCTAAAATGCTACTGTATTGAACATGGCACATACTGACTAATTTACTATTTTTATTCCCTGTCATTTTGCTTTATCTGATGTTTGATTCATCGCAGGTTCCTTCTTACGTCATACTCCAGGGTTCCCTTAGGCATTTATGCACATGGGCACTCTTCAAAAACATCGCTTACAATAGACGCGCAAAAATAAATAATTAAAATGTATTTTATTAGATAGAGTGGAAGATGCAGATAGTACTGCATGTTAGCTTCCTTGTTGTGCACAAGAGCATTTATTTAAGCCCATATATCTTACTAACATGAAACTCTGCTTCTAACCACAGGTCGAGAGCTGTAGTTCAAACCACTTAAGTTTGTGATGCTGGTCGCGAACGTTCATTTGAACTATTGTTTCGGAAAACACAGAATCATTGAACTATGCTGGTAATGACAGAACTTGCGATCATAGTTGGCTAACGATGATTTTGGGAAACACACCCCAGTTCGAATTCAAGTTTGAATGCTCAATGTTAACATCCAAAATATTAAACGAGCACTGACTAATCACTGTTTAAAGATTCAGTGAACTTTATTTTACTTTTAAGTGAGAGAGGCTAAAGTGCAAAAGAGGAGATCAACCATTATCAAACTTCAGAAAGTTGTTAAGATGCAAATGTGTTGTTTAATAGGTCTCAACTATAAAAAATAAAAAATATTCATGATTCCTTTTTGTTCCCTTTGTCTCATTTCTCTCTTTTTTGGTTTCATTTCCAGGAGTACGTGCAAAGAGTGGACAGCTCTCTGTCCAGAATCTGCCTCCAGGCTTGGCATGGACTGCTCTTTTCCTGTCATTTATGGTGCCTTCTTTTCCCTTTTGAGGCTACTGGGTCATGTTCTATTCCTTTAAACCTTCCCCCCTGCCCTCCTTCTAAAGACGACCCCCAGCCACCCCTGTATGAAGGGAATGGGCTCTCCCTCCTCCACACAGACTGCCTGCTTTAGCCTGTCCCATCAGCAGGACCTAAGGGCCAGCCAAAGGGAATCGCTTCTTTTCCAAGCATCAAGAAATGCCTCCAAATTCAGACAACTCCGTTGTTTTTCTTATCTGGCCATATTTGTTTCCAGATTTCTGTTTGGGATGTCATTGTAGTATTGTGCTGTACAAAGTGTGGAGACAGTTGTTTAAAATCTCCACAAAGCTGTAAGAGACGTTTTTTTTAGGGACTGCCTTCTGGAACAGCTCTCCAAACCACTGAGGCCGCCCACTGCTCTGTGCCGCGGTGGCTTCCCTTGTTACATTACTGAATCCATTTGACCCTTTGGCTGCCCGACAAGCAAACACAGAGTAAGCTCAGTAGAAATAAGTGCATTGTTTTGTTATTCACAATTGGAGAGTGTGGATACAACAAAGAAAAAAAAAACATTTTTATAGTGCCGAAAATCTTACTATTTCAAGACTTGCTTTTTGTACATTGTGTTACCTTTAGAGAAACAAAAAAATGTGGAACAGTGGTGTGTTTCGGTCGGCTGCGTCTTGCGTTTTTGAACTTTTTGAGTTTTCATTTTTGTTCTGTTCGGTGGGTATTGAGAACTAGCAAGGTTGCTGGGCAACAGGGGGACTGATGGACGAACCAGAGATAAAAGGTTTGGACTCCACTTGTCGTGCCCAAACATTTCTGTAGACAAAGACCAAGGCTGATCTGTAACAGTTGAAATAAATGTGATGTATATTTTTAAAAGGCCTCCGGTGTGTGTGTTCTTGGAGAAGAAGAGCAGTGGTAGCTCTCGTAAATTGATTTTGAAAGTCACTGTCTCAACAAAGTTTGTTGGACATATAATTGAGTTTTAATGTCTCAAGAATTATTATTTCTTCCCAGAATTCAATGGTAAGTGTCTAGATAAGTGACCTGAAGGCATTCTTTACACTTGCTATTAACATTAATTTGTAAGTGAATGGATCCCAATCA
Organism: Schizopygopsis malacanthus; assembly: GCA_027474115.1. Classification (NCBI taxonomy): domain Eukaryota; kingdom Metazoa; phylum Chordata; class Actinopteri; order Cypriniformes; family Cyprinidae; genus Schizopygopsis; species Schizopygopsis malacanthus. The sequence continues at coordinate 8,327,913 of CM049873.1, forward strand.
GCAATAGGTCACCCATAAATGAAAATATGCTTAAAATTTAAGCCAAGCTACCCAAGATGTAGATGAGTTTGTTTCTTCATCAGAACCTCCAGAAAGAGAGTCCAAACAGCTGATAAAAGTATCTGATAAAAGCAATCCACTCTCTCCTGTAGTCTTGTGAAGTGAAAAGCTGCATGTTTGCAAGAAACTAAGAATTCCCATTAAGAGGTTTTAACTTTAAACCATTGCTTCTGGACAAATTACCAGTCCATGATCCATAACAATGCTTCTTCTAGTGTAAAAGTACATCCCCACTTGTCCTCTCACATCAAAATCCACCAACATATTTGTTTAGAGCGGTTTTAGGCTGCTTTTGCTTATAAACCGTGCTTGACTTGTGTATGTTTCTCTCCTGAGTCAGACTAAATCGATTTTTGTACAATATTCTGGCTTATGGACAATGGTTTGAAGTTAAAAAAATATTGATGGCAACTTTTCACTATACAAGACATTATTGATGGACTAGAGTCATATGGATTATTGTGGGGTGGGGGGGTTTATCCATGGGCGTAACCACCATATACTTTGGGGGGGACATGTTGTTATTTCCGATTTACTTTCAATTTAGGAAAAACAAGGGAAACAAAACTGTGTGACCACCCCCCCTCGATTGTACACTTGGTTGAGCCCGTAAACGCCGGCTTGCGGCATCGTCTGAAAAAAACGCTCAGTCCGACTGTCACTGCCTGGTGCTTAAATTAAATGAAGGTAGGAGCTAAAAGAAAGAAGCAGGACGAACAGGCGGACATTCGCCTTTTTTTCAGACGGTAAGCAAGTAGACACCTAAAAAGTAGTGCCATGGTCAAAAATACTGCGGCAATTTCGCGGAAATTCTAGCATGATACCCTGAAAATAGGCTGAATAATGAACTGCTGGAGTCACAGACCAAGGAGTTCCCGCACTTCCCACTCCATTGATAAGCCTCTATTCATTCGTTGATGGCCTGGCCTGTTTGTTTTTACGATCTGATCCGCGACTGAACGGATTTAAGTTGACACATTGATTTGAATGGAAACCTATCTGATCCGGTGCCGTGGATTCGAAAGCTTAATTCTGGTGGGGGAAAAACTTTTAAAAGGGGTCCATTTACTCTGTCATCAGTGTGTGCAGTTATTTTTTCCGACTCCCCCCGTGTGTTGTGTGTGTGTGAGAGAGAGAGATAGATATTGACTGATGTTTTTAAAATTCACTTGGCACTTAACAGGCTTGGTAAAGTCAAAGCAAATAACACTCGCACCAATAAAAACAGAATATTCAATGCATCAAATTAAAATGATCATTAGGGTCAGTCATTGTTCTTCTAGTACAATAATAGTATCTGGTCATAATGCAGGCAGCACAGAGAGAGGGAGAGTGACAGACATGATGGAGGGAGACAAACAGAGACCTGCTCAGAAGATGAACAGGTAAAGCATTGCAATATGAGCCTCTAAACAACATAATAACATTATTTTTAACCACGTCATCGGTAAACTAGTAATAAGAGCACAACATACTAATTTAAATGACCATTTAGGTCAGTCATTATTCTTCAAGAACAATAAAGGTATATGGTCATCATAATGCTGGCAGCACAGAGAGACAGGGAGAGGGACAGTAACTGTGTATGTGTGTGGGGGGGGGGGGGGGACATTGCAGACTGTTCTTTCAATGTTAATTCAAATGGTCAATGTATTCCTCAAAACTATGTTCTAGATGAGCAAATCTTTATCAATATATGAAAATTGTGAATTATGGGAAATGCACTTAAAAAAATATATCTGGGGAAGGGCTCACATTTGGACCCCCCCAATATCTATACCATGGTTACGCCCTTGGGTTTATCAACTGTCTGAACTCTCATTGTGACAGCAAGGGATGTCATGCTACATTTCTCAAAATTTGTTCCAATGAAGAAACAAACTCATCTACATCTTTGATGGCCTGAGGGTATACTATTCATTTAAAATAAAATGTAAATGTATCATAAATGCATTGTGATCACTGAAACAACATTCAGGAGTCGGGAATGGATTCTGACCACAGCAGTATGTATTACAGTGGCCACGCTACAAATAATCATCTATTGCTTTGAAGGATTTTCAGATCTGTTTTTATCTATCAGTAAAATATTAAAACGCTTGGTGTTTTTAATGTGACATTGATATCACTAGAACTCCTGTGGCAGGAGCTCTTTTAGTCATCAAGCGCTGTGTTGTGGGTACTTGGCACTTTATTTTTATTCTGCTCTTTAAATGCTAAGAAGAGACACGACGCCACGCTCTTTCGATCTGGTCACCCGAGTTAATGATCGATATCCCATGAATTATTCCACTGGACTGCTCTTAGAATCTCACCCCAAATTCCCCTCACTGTCTTCCAGTCTATTTCCATGGATGTACTTTAAAACTTCATTTTCTCTTCACTTCTCAGCACTATTAGCATTCTCAACAGCAGGGTAAAACAATGGACTAAATGTCAAAATGACAGGAGCAGTTTGAATTATCCATCAATGTTCTTCATTTTGCACAGTAGACATTTGAATTGCTTTAGATTAAATATGTTCCTTGTGAAAATTAAGTACACTTTTTTTTTTTAAGTACGTATTGATAAAATAAAATACTTTAAAATATTATTTAATTACAAACTGAATGCAATGTCACTTTATTGTGTGTTATTTACAATTCAACGAAAGTCTATTATAGTTTTAATTTATATTGAATGTAATTTGTAAAAAGTGCTTTTTTACTACTTATATAGGACTTAAGTACATTATGTAATTTCATAATTACTACAGTACATATTCTTCTAAAATGTGGTTAAAGTGTACAGACAAGCATTTATGGTAAAACTAAAATATATGTTAATTTAATTTATATTTAAACTTGTATTTAATATATTTGAATACAGTATTTAATGTATTTAAATACAGGTACATCAAAAAAAATTGAATACGGTGAAACAGTAAATTTTTTATTGTAACATTTCAAAAAGTGAAACTTTCATATATTTTAGATTCATTACATGTAAAGTAAAACACTTCAAACGTTTTTTATTTTTTTTATTTTGATGATTAGAGCTTACAGCTAATGAAAGTCAAAAATCTGTATCTCAAGATATTAGAATATTTAAATATGAGTTTCAATAAATGACCATCCATACAGTATAAATTGTGGGTATATCTTGTTCTTTGAAACTACAATAATGTGGAACAGTGCTGACTTGGCAGTGGTCCAGAAGACAATCATTGACACCCTCCACAAAGAGTCACAGAGGGTCATTACTGAAAGGGGTGGCTGTTCAAGGAGTGCTGTTTCAAAGCATATTAAATGCAAAGTTGAGTGGAAGGAAGAAATCGGGTAGAAAAATGTGCACAAGCTACAGGGATCACCGCAAGCTTGAGAATACAGTTAAGCAAAGCCAATTCAAACACTTGGGAGAGCTTTACTAGGAGTGAACTGAAGCTGGAGTCAGTGCATCAAGAGTCACCACGCTCAGACATCTTCAAGAGAAGGGCTACAAAGCCACTTCTGAAACAGAAACATCGTCAGAGCAAGGTTACAAGGTTTGTTTATTCGTCACATACTCAATTATACAGGATAATCAGAAGTGAAATGTAATCAGGTCAGGTCCGCTCAATGGACAGTGCAAAAAAAAAAAATAGGGTAACACAACACAAGAGAATATATATAAATATAGGTAAAACATAAAAAGAAGAAGAGAAAATAAAGAGTAAAATGTGCAATAAAATAAAATGTGCAAAACAGTATACTGAGGACTTAATAAATAGTATAATCAGGGATGTGCAAGAGGAATGTGCAAACAAGTTGTACCGGGTATATACATGTAGCAGCAACACGGATGATGAGAAAAGTGAATGTTTTACAGTTAATAATGAGTCTTGTAAATGTTTATGAAACTGGGTTTGTGTTAAGGAGCCTGATGGCCTGAGGGAAGAAGCTCCTCCTCAGTCTCTCAGTTTTTGTCACCATGCTCCTTAACCTGAGTCTGAATGTGTGTAGTCCATGTCAGGTCCTCGGAGATGTTTACACCGAGGTACTTGAAGATTCTTGAGATTCTCAAGAAGCATCTTACCTGTGCTAAGGAGAAAAATAACTGGACTGTTGCTCAGTTTTCCTCTTCTCAGATGAAAGTACATTTTGCATTTAATTTGGAAATCAAGGTCCCAGAGTCTGGAGGAAGAGTGGAGAGGCACAGAATCCATGTTGCATGAAGTCCAGTGTGAAGTTTCCACAGTCAGTGATGATTTGAGCTGCCATGTCATGTGCTGGTGTTGGTCCACTGTTTCTGAAGTCCACAGTCAACACAGCCATCTACCAGGACATTTTAGAGCACTTCATGCTTCCTTCTGCTAAAAGCTTTATGGAGATGCTGATTTCATTTTCCAGCAAGACGTGGCACCTGCCCACACAGCCAAAGGTACCAAAAGCTGGTTCAATGACCATGGTGTTACTGTGCTTGATTGGCCAGCAAACTCGCCTGACCTGAACCTCATAGAGAATCTATGGGGTATTGTCAAGAGGAAGATGAGAGACACCAGACCCAACAATGCAGATGATCTGAAGGCCGCTATCAAAGCAACCTGTGCTTCCATTACACCTGAGCAGTGCCACAGGATGATTGTCTCCATGCTCCATTGATGCAGTAATTCATGCAAAAGGAGGCCCAACCAAATATAATAGAAATGAACATACTTTTCAGAAGCCTGAAATTTCTGTTTAAAATATACTTTTTTTATTGATCATATGTAATATTTAAATTTTCTGAGACACTGAGTTTTGGGTTTTCATTATATGTAACCCATAATCATCAAAATTTCAATAAATTAAGGCTTGAAATATTTCACTCTATGTGTAATGAATCTATATAATATATGGGTTTCGCTTTTTGAAATGAGTGACAAAAATATTGACCTTTTTCATTATATTCCAATTTTTGTATACCTGTATATCCATTTTAGTTAATTTAAAATATATTAACTTTAAATATGCTACCAAATAACGCTACAGTTAAAATTATAATCTAGTACTTTAAATATGCTTGAATATGTTTTTTTCAGCACATTACAATTCTGTAAGTGTACTTATTTAAAGCACAAAAAATGATTATTAGACAGTATTACAAAGTGCACTTAATATTGTTTTTAAGTCTCTTAAGAAACAGTTATGAAAGTTTTTAAGTACACTTAAATAGCATTTTATTTAATGTACATTATATTGTCTGCAAGGGCATGCATACATTGTTATATTAATATGAATAGTTTAGGTAAACTGCAAATAGCATAGGGTCACTTCAGTACTACTCAAAGTTTAGTTTTTACACAAATATGTCAGCATAATAGAAATCCCTGCATAAATCAAGTATTGCTTGTGGCTGCCATTGCAGGGTGGTTCAAATGAACAAATTTAGTGAAGTCAGAGCAGTAAACACATAATTTGCACAAGAACATAAACACTAGAATGGAAAGCTGAAACCGTTGTCTATCAGAAAATTGGTTGAGCTGCTGTTTTATTATGCTCTCCGATTACTTTATCCTGCTTCATTCTAAGACTATTGATTTGTTTCCTGATTATTCACGTATCCTCAGCGATGTGGAGCACTTGGTGCATGATAATAATTCCTTTGAGTGGTCCCTCTCATGTGCCCCTTGCAATACACCTCATTGGATTCCTGGCGCACTTCGCAGGGTTCAACAAGGTCATGGCTGGGACTCCCTGCGGTTGCCGCATCGGTGTGGATTGTCTACAGACCCTGCCTGTTTCTTCTGGAAGCTTAAAAACATCTGCATCTCCTGGGGTTGTCAGTCGAAATGCATTTTTCTAAGATCTACTTGATGGAATAATTCTGTCATAATTTACTTGCTCTTCTGACGTTCCACTTTCTTTTAATTAGAGAAAAAAAGTCAAATGAAGCCTGCGGGATATGTCCTGATACCCATACTGCTGGCATAACGGACTTTATTGATCCCAAAGGTGAAATTTAGGTGTAAAACAGCACCTATAAATAATAAAGAACCAAAAAAGTTCCACTGCGGAGAGAATCTAACGGGTTATCGCAAGACAGAACAATGTAAATTATGCATGCATTAGCTGCTAATTTGGATATTTCTATGCATAAACGTGATTTATCCGTGTTTGTGAGTGGGCCTGTTTTGAACCATGAATTTTGCAGTGTTTTTATCTCTTGCCGAACAACAGCGGGTGCTTCTACATGGACACTAATGTGGCAACCTTTAATTATTCATGCAACACCTGTCTATGTCAGTGCATCTGATTTATGGTAATGGATTATCTACCCTGCAAAGAGGGCCGCATGCTTCCGAGAGCCCAGAGATGTGGTGTCAGCAATTAGAACACACTCTCCCAGCAGGCATGTGAAGCATGGATAGTCTGGGAGTGAGAGGAAAGTGAGAGCTAAGCCATGAAGGGATGCTCTTCAGCCACTCATCAATGACTGGCATCTGAAGCAGATGTTATATGAATAGGCCTAATGTGCTCTGAGAGCTTTTAACCGTCGGGACGTTTCAGACGTTTCCATACTTTTTTTGCATATTGGGGTGCTCATCTGGTTTTAAACCAATATTTCACCCAAAAATGAAAATGTTGTCATCGTGAACTCACCCTCGTGTTTCTGAACACAAATGGAGACGTTTTGCAGAATTTCCAAGCTGCTCTTTTCCATACAGTTGATGATTTATACTCCCAAACTCAAAAGGGCTTAATCACAGCAGAAATTATAATTTGATATAAATATTTGTAAGTATATTTTGCAATATTTGTAAATAAAAAGGCTTTTATCGTTAACCATTCTTTTTGTTTTTTGCATCAACTATTACATTAAATAACCTTTGCTTTCAAAAGAAACCTTAATTAATAAAATGTGGGGAGTGTAATGAGTGCATTAATTGAGCCTTAATGAAATGTACAAGTTTCTAAACATATAAATGTGTGTTATTTGTTGACCTCACTCCTGCTGTATAACTTCATGGAATCTAATTAGAATTGTGCCTTTAATGTAATTAATTAAATGTATCAGTTAACATTAGCTAATTGTTGGTAATTCGTTATTATGTCCAGTGATTTTATAATTAAAATATCAGCTGGTGCATAAAACCAGAGTTACTACAGATATGTTAATGTGAACATGGAACAACCCATTGCAACCCATTTTAATTTGATGTGAGTAAATATACACTCACCGGCCACTTTATGAGGTACACCTGTTCAATTGCTTGGTAACACAAATTCCTAATCAGCCAATCACATGGCAGCAACTCAATGCATTTAGGCATCTAGATGTGCTGAAGACGACTTGCTGAAGTTCAAACCGAGCATCAGAATGGGGAAGAAAGGGAATTTAAGTGACTTTGAACGTGGGATGGTTGTTGGTGCCAGACAGGCTGGTCCTGCAGTGGTGTGCACAGGCAGGGGCCGGGGGTAACTCGAGCCCCTGCCCCTTTGAGGTCCGATGCTAAAGTGCCCTTGTGGTGCCACCGGTCTGCGATTTCTGCCGAGGGTAGGGGAGTGCGATATGAAGATATTTGATTGCGGACAATAAAAATGTCTCCACAATCTGTTTTTGAAGAAATTAGCTTTATCGTGCAACAGCGCACATTCTGTCAGCTATGGTTCTGGCGCCACCCGCCGTTTCAATGTACTGTAAAATAAGACATTCACATTCGCATTAACTCAGCAGTAGGGTTATTCTCACAGGACACTGAACTTATTCACAATCAAAAAAGTACATTATTTGCATCTGCTCTAAAGCCTTACTGGTTAAACGTTTCATCAGTACCCTTTCTAGGCATAGGCGAGCTAGGCGGTGGCCTAGGGCGCCACCAGCTGAAGGGGCGCCAATGAGCGCACGTACTGGCACTACATTGTAGCAGGGTTGTAATAAAGAGTTACACGGTCACCCTGAAATATGACTACCGCCCACTGGATCCCCAACATCATTGGGCTAGACTAGAGTACGGCCAATCTGATGATGCCTGTATGCCATTGGATCAGAGTGCTGTCAATCTGACGATGCCTGTATGCCATTGGATCAGAGCGCTGTCAATCTAACAATGACTGTATGCCATTGGATCAGAGCGCTGTCAATCTGATGATGCCTGTATGCCATTGGATCAGAGCGCTGTCAATCTGACGATGCCTGTATGCCATTGGATCAGAGCGCTGTCAATCTGACGATGCCTGTATGCCATTGGATCAGAGCGCTGTCAATCTGACGATGCCTGTATGCCATTGGATCAGAGCGCTGTCAATCTAACAATGACTGTATGCCATTGGATCAGAGCGCTGTCAATCTGACGATGCCTGTATGCCATTGGATCAGAGCGCTGTCAATCTGACGATGCCTGTATGACATTGGATCAGAGTGCTGTCAATCTAACAATGACTGTATGCCATTGGATCAGAGCGCTGTCAATCTGACGATGCCTGTATGCCATTGGATCAGAGCGCTGTCAATCTGACGATGCCTGTATGACATTGGATCAGAGCGCTGTCAATCTGACGATGCCTGTATGACATTGGATCAGAGCGCTGTCGATGCTGCTTGATTGTTGCATGCTTGTATTTGCAGCGCTCATCAACGCATTAGATCAATGGGCTCTGTCAATGGGCTCATGCTTTGGCATGGTAACGCTTTTTTTTGGCCATGCAATAAAGCTAAGTTCAAAGGCCAATTTAAAATATTGGTCCAGTAAATAAAGTGCACAAAATCTGTATTTTGTTTAGGCAGTATTTGTGTAAATCATGTTGCGAGATTTGTCCAAAAGGTGTGCGTTTTTGCGCCAATGCATTGTTAAAGAATCAGCGTGTCTGTAATATTCTCATATAAACTTTAATAGCTAATAATAAAAATATTGGTATAGTAAAATTCGCTAATTCACGAGATCAATACATCCTTAATTAAACCGCTTTGTCGAGTTTAATGCATCCCTACGGAGGTGTCGAAATGCTGAATCAATTAACTCACTTCTAACTAGGGGTGTGCGATATGACGATTTTGATCGTGGACGATAAAAATGTCTCCACAATCTGCGTTTGAAGAAATATCGTAGTATCGTGCTACAGCGAACATTCTATCAGTTACAGTTCTGGCGCCTCCGCCTCAATATACAGCGCCACATACATTCACATCAGTGTTAACACAGCGGTAGAGTTACTCTTGCGGGACACTGTACTTATTCGCAGTCACAAAAGTGCATAATTCACGTGTGTTTTAAAGCCTTGCCAGTTAAGCTTTTCATTCGTGCGCTGGTCTGACATGTGCTTTTTTTGAGCCCGCACACCTGAAGCGTGCACACTAAAACGCCTGTCTAACAGCGCCTGATTTCACAACTAAGTTATCTTTTGAGCGAATACTGTCAAAACACACAAGGTTTACATATAGACTCAGTTGGTTATGTCTATGATTAAAGTAAACAGCCGAGACAAAAGGATGCGTGCCTGGGTATTAGATTCGTGCAGCTCTTAAAGGGACAGAAATATGCAACCGACTGTAATTAAAGGGATAGTTCACCCTAAAATTTAATTTATGTCATTATTTACTCACTCACGTTGCCACAAACTTAATGTTAAAACAACAAAACACAAAGAGAGAAAATAACTCGCTACTCTTGAAAAAAAATTAAAAAAATAATAATAATATATATATATATATATATATATGTGTATATATATATAGTTGCTTTAATAGGAATCAATCTATATAGGGTTTAATTTTTATATTTGTTCATTCAATTTCTTGAATGCTCTGCTAAATATGCCGATTGTACCTGAAAATAAAGCAGGCTTTATTTGTTTTATTTGTATATTATGTGTATTTGTAATGTGTATCTTTGTTCTTATTTTTTTATAACAAACATAAAATAATGAAAAAGATTTTTATCTTCGCCCACTTTGGCCTAAATATCCACCATTCATTTTATATGTGTTACCTTGAAAGGCTTTGTCTTTATAATAGGGGAATTATTTTGGCTGCACTGATCAGACAAAATAGTAAAATCAACATGACAGAGAATCCTGATAAAATCGTGAAATCATAATATTTCTAAAAAAATTGTGATATGATATTTTTGCCATATCGCCCACCCCTACTTCTAACACAGCACTTACTGCGAGCAGCGTCATACACAAGAGGGCAGAGAGTCATGTTATTTAAAGGGGATGTCCAACGCGTTAATGAGTATCAAAGGATTAATAGCTGCATTGATTACTTTTATGCCACAGATCATTCTTTTATATGTAGCTTGCGGTAACAAAGGGTTTCAATCACTGCGTTTCATTCACGTGCTGGTCTGACATGCGCTTTTTCTGAGCACATACACCCGAAGCGCACAAACTAAAAAGCCCGTCAAAAAGTGCCTGATTACTGATTACCTGATTACTACAGGAGCGCATTAGGATAACCGGATGCCCCTGGGCTACAGCGTTATGGTAGCACCCCCTACCCTAGAATATATTTTTTAAAGATTACTGACAATTATTTATGTATAATTTATTGATTATTTTTTTCTTGTCTAATTGCCAGTTAACATTCACAGCACTGTTCTGCATAAATGTGAATATAAGTAAATATGCAAATTATCTCTTTTGCCAGAAATTGGTGCTTGTGGAACACCAGAATTAAAGCCTTTACTTTAAGTAAACACCACGTTATTACAGGCATTACGGAGGTAATATGAAAAGAAAATGCCACCAAAATGTTTCTGGCCGAACTGTGAATTTACAGGTATAATTTAAACGCCATAAATCCCACAAAATATAAATTATTCATCATCGGCATATCGAAACGATGCTTGGCATGTTGACATAACTGTGGGCTGTTTGGGGATTGTTAACTGCATTTTTATTTTTAAACATGCAGTGCTCGCGTTAAATTGTCATTTAAAGTTAAAGTTTAATGATCACATTTAAGCAATAGGACGATTCCTATTTTTCCAAGAAATTGAGACTTTGAAGCATCCACAAGTTACTGAACTCGCACTTTATGACACAGAAAGTTATCTGGTCCAGTTCCTTTCACATGGCAGTGTTGTGTTTCTTGTTAATCTGCACATTACATAAGACACTCTTGTGCCGGGCTTCTTTACTAGTAGCGCATGCATTGTGCATTCCACGTTTACGGTGGACACGTGGAGCACACAAACTAAAACGTTGCCTGGTCTGATGAGTCTCGATTTCTGCTGCGGCATTCAGATGGTAGGGTCAGAATTTGGCGTAAAGAACATGAACGCATGGATCCATCCTGCTTTGTCTCAACGGTTCAGGCTGGTAGTGGTGGTGTAATGGTGTGGGGGATATTTTCTTGGCACACTTTGTGTGGTATTCTTAGTACCAATTGAGCATCGTTTAAACGCCACAGCCTACCTGAGTATTGTTGCTGACTATGTCCATCTCTTTATGACTACAGTGTCCCCGTCTTCTGATTGCTAATTCCAGCAGGATAATACAACATGTCACAAAGCTCAAATCATCTCAGACTGGTTTCTTGAACATGACAATGAGTTCACTTTACTCAAATGGCCTCCATAATCACCAGATCTCAATCCAATAGAGCACCTTTGTGATGTGGTGGAACGGGAGATTCACATCATGGATGTGAAACCGACAAATCTGCAGTAACTGCGTGATGCTCTCATGTAAATATGGACCAAAATCTTTGAGGAATGTTTACAACACCTTGTTGAATCTATGCCACGAAGAATTAAGGCAGTTCTGAAGACAAAAGGTGGTCCAACCCAATGCTAGCAAGGTGTACCTAATAAATTGGCCATTGAGTGTATATGGTTACACTTCATTTTACATTATACTTAATATAAGTAACGTTGTAACTACATGTCAACAAATTCTCATTCATTTGCAGCTACATGTCTACTAACTCTCAGAGTAGATGTAGGGTAGGTTTAGGGTTAGTAGAATAAGTTGACTTATACTTGCAAAGATTTTCATAGCCCGTATGTTGTGGACCCATCAAAAGAAAGTGTTAGAAGATATTAAGCAGACAGTCTACTGATATTCCAATGACTGCTAGTTGACATGTAGTTTCAAAGTTACTTACAGTTCTTAGAATGTCTAAAGTAGACTATCAAAATAAAGTGTTACCATACATATATACTGTATATGTATGTGTGTATATATATATATATATATATATATATATATATATATATATATATAAAACATATTCTAACATTCAACACAATTATGGCTGGTAACTTATACATTTTGTGCATATTTATGCTAAAATAGGTAACAATAACATTTGCAACCAAGTTCCAAAATAATCTCTACAGCTATATATATATATATATATATATATATATGTGTGTGTTCTGATGAGGTGTCTGTAAATCAAACTGTAGAATTTGAGCAATAAACTAATTGCAGGCAGAAGATGGTGAGATGATTGTGCTATGAATTAATTTTAAATATGAATATGCAAATTTAATCAGGGTATGGCAATCAAGTTGTCTTTTGTTTTCCAGGCAACAAAGGTGAGTTTATTAGATGAAACTTTTCTGTTTGTAACCTCCTTTTATGAACGGTTTGGGAAGGGGCATCCACTGTACTCCAATCTCCGGTCAGCATGGGGTTTGGATTATACTGATGCGTTATACAGGAGAAGGGAGGCACTGATGCAAAGCAATCTAATTATCCAGTCATCAGGGAGGCCAGCAGGTGGGCAGGCCTTTGAGCTTTAGAGAGGTAGCGAGATGTTGAATGACGTCTTCAATGCATTAACAGTGTAACATGTTCAAACATATGACATATGGGATGTGTCTCAAAACCTAGAGGGCACCTTTCTTAGGGGCAACACAGGCATACTTTCTAAGAAAATCTCAAATTGTAGGTAGCAAAGTTATGATACCTTCTATCTTTTCAGTTAACACTTTAAAATCTGAATTCTGGAAATGTTGGGACATTTTTAAAATGTGCATTTCAAATCATATGAGCAAATATTTAATTCACAAAATAACTTAGATAACATAACAAATGGTTAAACTCAACTTTTATTTACAAAATTAGCTAATTTCAAATTTGATGCCTACTATAGGTCTAAAAATAGTTGGGACCGGGGCATGTTTACCAGGGTTTAGAATCTCATCTTCCTTTCAAAACAGTTTGAAGACATCTGGGCATCAAAGTTATGTTTCTGGAGTTTTGGTGTTGGAATTTGGTCCCATTCTTGCCTGGTATATGTTTCCAGCTGCTGAAGAGTTTGTGGTCATCTTTGACGTATTTTTCATATAATGATGTGCCAAATGTTCCCTATAGGTGAAAGATTCAGGCCAATTCAGCACCCAGACTCTTCTACTAAAAAGCCATGCTGTTGTAATAGCTGCAGTATGTGGTTTTGTATTGTCCTGCTGAAATACACATTGTCTGGAGGGGAGAATATGTTGCTCTAAAACTTTAGATACATTTCAGCATTTATAGTACCCTCCAAAACATGCAAGCTGCCCATACCGTATGCAATTATGCACCCCCATATCATCAGAGATGCTGATTTTTTTAACTGAACACTGATAACATGCTGGGAGGTCTCCCTCCTCTTTAGCCGGAGGACACGGCATTCGTGATTTCCAACAAGAATGTCAAATTTGGATTCTTCTGACCATAGAACACATTTCCACTTTGAAACAGTCCATTTTAAATGAGCCTTGGCCCACAGGACACAATGGCGCTTCTGGGCCATGTTCACATATGGCTTCATTTTTGCTTTAGTTAGCATCTGCAGATGGCACGGCGGATTGTGTTTATCGACAGTGAGGTAAACACAATGTTTCTGAAGAAATCCCAAGAAGAGCATCAAAAACTGTGCTCAAATTTGTAAAGATATCAAATTTGAAAATCATTGATCAGAAATTTCAGGCACAAACAATCATTGAAATGTTTTTAAAGCTCTACACATTTACTGTACTTCAACAAATGTATAATTTGTTACTGTTTTTATGTCTAATTTTATAAAGATGTTCACACAAAACATCTTTGAACTCTGAACAATTTTATTTATTTATTTAAAGTACACACTTAGCCTAATTCTAATGTTCAATGCAGCTATATGACATAAAGTGATCTTTGTACAGCACATGGGAATGGTTGTTAAGGAAATTGCTGATGAAAAGCATTTCACATCTTACAGTATATGGTGTTTATGCAGGAAAAAAAGATCATGTAGATAATAGACAGCAAGTTAGCCAACTCAGTTTTGAGACATTATAAGCCATTATAATTAGTCAAACAGTGAGTAGCCTATTTTCAGGTATTTGGTCACCATTCCAACTGTTCAACATTTGGTCTTGAATGTAATAAATAAAGTTTAGCTTAAAAATTTCCCTGAAAATCCACATGGGGTAACATGTCCAATCTGTCTTTGTCATGAAAGATTTATATTTGAATAGACTCTTCTAATGAGATTAGTCAGCAGGGAAGTCCACACTGCATATCTAAAGACATGGGAACAATTTAGCATGTGTGGCTAATGTCTGCTGGGTTTTAGGGAGCGATTTCGTTCGCCAAATAACATGAGCCCATCTGCCTGGTGCTAAAGTTCTGTTCCACAATTCTTTGTGTGAATAGCAACTTTCTCAAAGCATCTTCATTAGTCCTTATTGCGTTCCTTGATAAAGTCTTTTTAATGCAGTTTAGAGTTCAGGAGGCTCCACGGGCCTGTTTCTGCATCCTTGGCAAATGGGACAACATTAACATTCTAATGTGTTTGTGTTTTTGTTTAGTTGAGTGATTTTTATCACAAGTCCTGTCAAAAAAAGTGCTTTGGTGCTTTTGCAAACAAACACAAAGTTTCTTAAGGGAATGCGATGCTTTTTGCAACAGAATGCAATTTTGTGTAACTGAACACAAAGTTTCTCTGGGGAATGCAATGCTTTTGTGAGAGAATGTGTTTTAGCAAGGTTTATTGGAACACAATACTTCTGCGAGAGAATATAAATGTTTGCAACGCAAAAACATTGAAATATAATTTTTCCTCCAATCTCAATATCCCCCTAAGGGCTCTATAGAAAATATATTTGTATAAACAGAAGAATCACATTCAACCAAATAAATGCAACAACGGTAATCAGACTGTTGATTAACAATACAAACAAATTAACCATTTAAATGCTAAGTGAGTTCATTGCTCACATCTATTGTACATGCTATTAGATATTTATAAAATACAAATTCAAAGCCCTTTAATGTCACATTCCTCTTCTTGTTTCAGTAGAAAATATCTCAACACTTGGGACTTGAATTTATCTATCAGGAACTGCATATTTGTCTATAGTCCACACAGCTTAAAAGGTTTCAGATGTGAACTGATTTTAAAGACATTTTAAAAAATCAATAGCCGCTTTTCCACTGTCGGGCCAGTGCGAGCCAGTGCTTTAAACGGGTCGGGTGGAGCTCCGCTGCGCTTCACTAAAACCCACCCTTTACACGCCTCTCTGGAACGACGCCACACAACCCCATTATTTCACCAACAAAGAGAAGTTATCAGAAAACCAATAAGAAATAAGTCACTGGAACTAGCGCGATAACAAAACTAACATGATAAAAGTGGCCGTTTGTTTGCATATTGTGTAAAGGGTTTTAATCCAAAAGCATCAATGTTTTATAATAATAAGTGATACATTGATCATAATGAATTAGGCTAATCGGGATTGAAAATTAGTCACACAGAAATAAGGCGTTATGAACCGTTATTTCACAAAAGAAAGAAGACACATATACTACTTTCAGTTGAGTCTGTTTCTGTTTATTTGTAGTCCCAGAATACATTACATACATACATTTTTTTCATTAACAATAGACCTGAGTAGAAGAGGGAGCTCCCGAACAAAAACCATTAGGCTATTATATTTTGTTATGACATACTCAAAGTCTCAAGACAACACTTATGACAGATAAAATATGTTACTAAATAAATATACGATTGTGATAGACTGAATGAGATTCTCAGCTGACTGAGAAGCGGTATTTCTTCAAGCGGATGTTTTTACAATGTTTACTATAATTCGTTACATTTATATAGTGCTTTTCTACGCACTCAAAGCACTTCACATAGTAAGGAGGATATCCCTCATCCACCACCAGTATGCAGCACCACCTGGATGATGCAACAGCAGCCATAGTGCATGAGAACGCCCACCACACACCAGCTTATTGGTGGAGAGGAAACGGAGTGATAAAATCAATCAGTGTATGGGGATGATTAGGAAGCCATGATGGTCAGAGGCCAGTGGCTGAATTTGGCCAGGATGCCGGGGTTACACCCTGACTCTTTTTTCAAAGTACATCCTGGGATTATTAATGACCACGGAGTCAGGACCTCGGTTTAACGTCTCATCCGAAGGATGGTGCTTTTGAAAGTATAGTGTCCCCGTCACTATTCTGGGGCATTAAGACCCACACAGACCACAGGGTGAGCACCCCCTGCTGGTCTAACTAACACCTCTTCCAACAGCAATCTAGTTTTCCCAGGAGGTCTCCCATCCAGGTACTGACCAGGCTCAGCCCTGATTAGCTTCAGTGGGAAACCGGTCTTGGGCTACAGGGTGATAAGGCTGCTGACTGCTACTAAGATAATGGATAGCGTGCATAGTCTTTTGCATCGTTTATTTCTGCCTTGTATAATGTGATCATAATCCACATTGGATCTCAAACAGTTATTTCAATACTCCCGGCTGTTTGATAGTGAATTTTAAGCTAAAAGTATTTTAAAAGTCTTTAATGCTGTTGTTATAGCTGTTAACTCCAGACACGGATAAACTCCACCTTTGTTCATAACCACTTCTCTAGCCACAGTTGGCACACTTTGGCCCAAGGTTTTCGTTGGGCCAAAAAACCCTGAAGGTTGGCCCCCGAGGAAGCACCGACGACGAGGCAGTGTAAACGCGGCTGGCCCTGGCACGCACTGGCACGCCCGTTTTTGGCACAGCAGTGGAAACACGACTATTAATTACACTAATGCACTAGTTTGGAAACCAATTCTCACTATTAACTAGTTGCTCATTAGCATGCATATATCCCTTGGGATATATGCATTCCCATATTTTGGGAATTGGTCCACAAACTAAAGTGTGATCATTGATTTTTTTTCAGAAAAAGTGACTCTGTATTTTCAGGGGAAAAAAAATCCCAAACACAGTCGTTTGGCTCCACCCATCACTCATGCCACTGGCTAAAACAGACGCTGACATACTGAACTGTTCAGAAAAACACTATGATATTTTAAACAGTTTTATAATCAAGACCAGCTCATTAAAGTCCAAGTTGAGGTCAAGACCTGTATAGGTTTGTGTCAAAGCCTTGAGGGTTAAGTCAAGACCGAGTCCAAATGCCCCTGCGTCCATGACAAGATGTGTGTTTCCATTATAGATTTGTGCAAAACTTCCATTGGATATATTTTCAATTTGCAATTTCAGTTTGCGCAATTTGAAGTGTAATGGAAACGCAGCTTGTGAAAATATCCCGAGTACTTCTATTCAGGAAGACAACCTATGATTGGCTTACTTAATTGTCTCTACATATTAAACAATAATAGAAGAAAAAATGCACTTACACACTTTAAAGTGTGCTACACTTTTTTGAGGTCAATTTGAATCGGCACTCTTTTGTTTTCTGGCCGTCTCTGAGTGGAATTAATAAGACAGTGAGATGCAAATATAAAATACATTTTCACAGTGACTAGCTTCACCCTCAACATTTGTGAAAGATTCCACTCTGATTTGGAAAAAAACGACAGAAATACATTTTTGTTGATGAAGGGAAAGTGAAGGGCAGGATACATTCCTCCTGATATCAGAATGTGCACAAGGCCTTTTACAACATCATTGTTTCCTCTAAAGTGAAACCAGGCACTTTTTGGGTTGTCAGATTGGAGTGATCCTCTGGGGTGCTGATGGAGACAGTTTAAGCTCCTTATCAGTATCAGGACAATATGAAAGCCAGTCAACAATGTGTGGCAGCTCCAAATACTCTTTGGTACCATCCATGCAGTCTCTTGCCTGTTACGCTCCAGAACAAATTGGATGGATTACAGGTGATATGCTGCATGGATCTAACCTGACTTTGATTGGAGATCGTCCTGCAGGCTGCTGCTAATGATGCTTCTGAATTGAAGGTTTTCATAGTGTTCAAATATTTGGTGTATATGGTGAAAGTACAGGGATCTATCGACCTGACAAAAAATTAGTAGCATCCGGGATTTTGCAATGGACCTTTCTGTACCCCCAATATAAACTCTCCCCTGATGTTAGCCAGTAAAGACTTCTTTATGGAGCACTCAGTGTTACACCTGGAACACATTATTTGCCTATTAATTGATTCAGCTGAGCTCTGTTTCAAAACCAAAATAACTTGTTAACTGTTGATGTAACCCTGTATAATTTATAAACATGAATTATAAAAATGAAATAATTGAAGAGTCTATAAACTAACATGAAATGAGTAAAATAATCTTACTCAAGAAAAAATGGTATAAAAACATTTTAATGATTGTCCAATTACTGAAGGCTAAATTGAAGTCGTTGCTGGATGTGAGTAGCCATTTTCTTTTCTATTCGAGGCTAGTGAGAGACAAGCAGCAGCATAATTGACTGAATAGGGCTATCACTATGAATGCCAATCGGCCGTTGTGGACTATATGGCCCTTATCTGTATGATTATCATCTGTATTACCCCGCACATCAGTGTGTAAATTACTGACTAACAGCAATCAGTGTGAATGTTTGGCCAAATCAGTGTGGCAATCAGAGTATGTATGTGAGTATGGATGATGGATAGTAAAGCCCAAAGGGTCTACTTTAAAAAAACACAAAAGTTGTGTGTGTAGCACACTGAAGTCAGCACCTGTTATAATTTTAAGTTTGGTACGTCTTTTTCAACTGTGATTCCCAAAATCCCAAAATGGAGAGTGCTGGCTAACAGGTTAAATGCTTGATTTACTTTATATGTAAAGGCAATTCAATAAAACAATTGTAATTAACAGAAGAGACATTCAGATCAGTTGCATGACAAGAAAATTGACATTAGGAACATGGTAAAGAAAAATAATGGCAAGTAGTAAAAAAGTAAAGTATCAAAATTGTAACCGCCCTTTTAGTTAATGGACCAGTAAACACTCTTGAAGATGAAGGAATACATGATCTTCTAAAATGTCATGGTTCCATAGCAAGAGTAATTCCCGTTAACAATCCGGAGTCCAAGTATCATGACCAGACCATTGTAGAGTACAACTCTGGATCAGCTATTGAGTCAATAAGTCCCTTTCTACCTCTTAGCTAAACAAGCAAAGAAAACCTAGGTTTGACTTACCAGATAAGAGCCCTGAGCAGTGTTTATTCTTGGGAAGAAAGTTCTGATGCTGCCACCTCTTACTTATTCACCCTGAAAAACATTACTAAGCTAACTGGAAATCTTTTAACGCTTTACTACGAGAAGAACTCTCTCTCAGATCTCAAGTTACTTAATTCCAGATGAGGTGGATGAAGATGAGGCTGTACTCGTTGAGCTCAGTTCCACTAAGGAGCAGAATGCTTCTAAGATGAATGCCCAGATTCCTAGTTCAGTTTCCAATGAGCCAGCACTTGACGACGATGACTTACCAAGGTCTGACAGACAGTTGTCAGGTACCACGAGTCATGTTCAACTCAATCCAGCTGAGGTGCAGAAAGTTATTGTTGAGCATATAGTCAAAAGTGAAGTTGCTTCAGTAATTCCATCCACCACTGTGATTAAGCTCTGCCTTTCTCGGGGAGAATTCTTCAGCCCAGTAATGAATATTATTATGACACTTGGCATTGTAATATTGAATTACTTCTTGATGACCCTTCTGTGTCTGTCTTACAAAGAGTAAGGAGAATCATGGAGAGTATTTTACCTGCTGCCACTGATATTGTCTTTAGGGCCTCGTGCTTCTCCAAGAGCTCAAAATGTTTGATTCAGCTTATGGTGCAATCGATGATAGTGATGAGTTGTTCTCAAAGTTCATGAACACATTTCAGAATGATGAAGAGAAAGCATCTAGCTATCTCCAGAGACGTCATGTTGCTCTGAGCAAGGCAGACAGGGGAGGTGGAATTAAATCATCAGA
Organism: Schizopygopsis malacanthus; assembly: GCA_027474115.1. NCBI lineage: Eukaryota > Metazoa > Chordata > Actinopteri > Cypriniformes > Cyprinidae > Schizopygopsis > Schizopygopsis malacanthus. Next base: position 8,348,058 of record CM049873.1, read on the forward strand.
AACTAACCACCAACTTCTATGGCAGTTTTACAGAGGCTGTTGTGATGATATCCTTATTCCTGAACTCCATCTTGATACTCATAAAGATGACCCTATTGAATTACAAGACTTATTGCATTCCATCAGACCCAGAGAAAACAAGAGTTCACAGAGTTTTTTGCGCATTAGAAGCCATATTTGTGTTTCTAAGCAGAAACCACATCCATCGCCTAGACCTGCTAGTGCAGGATGTTGTCTGAGACAGCTGAATTAAAGAAGCAAATTGCTGAGCTGAAGGAACAGTTAACTTCATTGACTTCCTCAAAGCCCAGAAAGACTGTCAAACCCAAGCATAAGACCGTGCCTTCTCCCAATACTCCAGAGTTTGTCACTAAGCAACCAGTGAAGTCAACCGGTGGTCCTGTCACGCCTAGTAGTCAGTGCAGCTCCAAGTCTGTGATTACCTTTGACTTTGTGGACTCCCCACTCTCCCATGAATGAAAAGATCGAGTCAGTAAGAAACTTAATGACATGTCTGATGAGTTTGCTCAACACAACCTTGACTTCGGTCGAACTTACAAACTCAAACATCCCATCAAGCTCTATGATGAAACTCCATTTAAACAAAGAGTGCGTCCTATCCACCCGCATGATCTGGCAGCTGTTCAATAGCATTTACATGAGTTAAAAGAGTCTGGAATAATCAGAGAGTCTGAGTCTCCTTTTGCATTCCCGATCGTAGTCGTACACAAGTAAAACTGCGACGTAAGACTATGTGTGTATTACAGAGAGCTGAATTCCCAAACTGTGAAAGATTCCAATGCTTTGTCCAATCTTGAAGAGTCTTTTTTCTGCTTTATCAGGTTCACAATGGTTTTCAGTTCTGGACTTGAAATCTGGTTATTACCAGATATAAATGGAAGAATCCGACAAGTACAAGACTGCTTTCTCATGCCCGCTAGAGTTTTGGGAGTTCAACAGGATGTCTCAAGGCATCATAAATGCACCAAGTACTTTTCAACGATTAATGGAAAAGTGCATGGGATATCTGCATCTTACCAAGGTCTTGGTGTTTCTTGATGATTTGATAGTGTTCTCCCAAACTCCCAAGGAGCATGAGGAGCGACTCTTAAAAGTGCTGATGAGGTTGAGAGACTATGGGTTGAAACTAGAAAAGTACAAATTCTTCCAAACTTCTGTCCGGTATTTAGGTCATATAATATCAGACACTGGTGTCCAGACTGATCCTGAAAGATAAGTGCCCTCAAGATCTGAAAACCAAAAATACTGAGAGCGTTTCTTGCCTTAAAGTGGGTAGTTACAGAAACGTTTTCTGACTACTTGTACATCAACCACTTCACTGCCATAACTGACAGTAATTATGTTATGTACATTCTCTCTTCTGCAAAGCTCGACGCCATACATTATCGTTGGCTCTCAGCCTTGTCGACTTTTTCTTTCAGCCTGATCTATAGATCTGGAAAACAAAATCAGGATGCCGGTGGGTAATCAAGACGTCCCCATGGCGAGCTAGTGAATGACATGGTATCACAAAAGCAGCAAGAATGCATAAAGCAGTTCGCTGCCAAGCACCTGGGTGAAGGTAAAGGTGTCATCATAGACTGTTCTGTTGCTCAAGCTGTGTGTGACAAGCATCTCATTCAGCAGGAATGCGGAACTCCTGTTGCTCTGGTGGAGCCGTGGATGGTGCGTGCTTGAGGGAGCCGTGGACGGCGGCTGGCTTGCATTGGCCGCGAACGGCGGCGGGCTTGGGTGAGCCGTGAACGGTGGCAGGCTTGAGTGAGCTGTGACTGACAGGCTTGACTGGGGAATGGAAGGCGGATTGGACGGCGGGCTGGTTCTGGTGGGCAGGACACTCTCCAGACACCGGAGGACCCCTTCCCTCCAGCTCAGTCTTGTGGTGTCCCGATCCAGAACAGGGAATTCTAAAAAATATAAATTTTTTATTTATATTTTTTAGACATTTCACTCTCTATAGATATATTTTTCAAAGACGGAGTTTCGAAGTTTCTCGCTCAAGTTCACATGAGACCTAAAGCGCATCCTGTTTGCTTAAAAGCGCAACGTTTCGTTGTTATTCTGAGTGCACACAAATAAACGTAGAGTCTTTACAGATTCGAAAGATGTATTAGGCTACTTTTATCTGTATGACCAAAAATGACAGAGATTTTAAGAGCAAGTGAGCGCACCGGAGCCTGTCCTGCAGCAAACGCGCTTCCTCTCTCCACAATAGCGCACATTTCTCTAGGTTAACATCATATTGAGCGGCCATGTAAAGTTGCTACTACATACATCTTTCAGATGAAAAGCCATATTTTAGGTTGATGAATGATAGGTGAGTGTTTGGATGTCCTGCCCGAGTGTATTACCACATAGACCAGCCGTTAACAATCTGTCCATCACGGACTGCGTCATTCACTTAACCAGCCACACCAAAGCAAACAGGAGGAGAGCATAAAGAGACAGGGCAACTAGAATTGAGTTCAGAATTTAAATATACATTTTATAGTTTATTTATATAAAACGTATATTTGTGTGTAAAGTTGGATATCTATTCCCGGTCCCGCCCACTCCCGATTAAATATTTTCCTCTCCCGTCCCAATCAGGTGATTCGTAGCGATTTTGTTTCCCATCCCGCGGGATTCCCGAAAAAATGCCAGCCTCTAGTTCGAAGACTCGTTCTGCCCCCCTACAGTGCAATTCGGCTAGGTATACATCCGCGCTAAAATATCAGGGTGAAAGTGATCATAGCTTGCGTAGTATAGACCCAGCTCCCAACCCAACTTTGAGAATAGATTAACGGCGATATTTTTTTTATCGCCCGATAAGAGTCTCACGTTAACGCAGCACATATATACATATATATATATACTGTATATGTATATATATGCTATTTAATTTCCATGTAGTATGTTGAAGTAACATTACTAAAATAACTCAAATTTATTCAAACTAAAAGATAATACCTATAAAGACAATAAATGCATACATAATTTATCTAAAATTTAAATAGATAACAAATCAAATGGCAGTAGTTTATCAGTAATCCTAAAAAAAGAACACTGTCAAAAATACATGCTAACAAACAAAAACTTACACATAGTAAGAATTGGTTATAAAAACTAAACCAGAAGGTAAACAAGCAGTAAGAAAGAAGATACATAAAAAGCGATACTTATATCCTTTGACAGTGTCCCTGCTCGGTGGAGTCGCACAGTAGAGTCGATGGTCTTTACACTCTTCAGTCTTCTCCCGAGGAGGTCTTCATGCGAAGGCTGCTGTGGTTAACTATGCTTTTTATACCCATCAAACAAAATACTACTCCAATTCAGCTAAACACACGTTCCTGTTAATCACAAAAAATGGCCAAGCAAGCACCTGACACTGACAAGGGACGCGATACAGTACGAGACCAAACGCGATTAGTACTACCAAATACTGTAGAATACCTTACGTTTTCCATACGTGGATGCATAAATTGTAATTTAAACAGATTTGCAAATCTTGCATTACAGTTTTCGTTTCCGTTTATGCATTCGTGAATGCTCTATGACTGCCAAATTTCAAATTAAAAACAAAGTCAATTTGCAACTCTATTTGCAATGCCTTATGAGTTATGAGCCTATAATATTGAAATAGCAGTATGAATTACCATGTCTGCTTTTTCACTCTCCAAAATTCTAATTGAATAGCATTTTGTTTTGCATTTTAATTTCCATGTCAACACAGATATCTGTCAATCAATGTCACAATCTTAAAAATAAAGGTGCTTCACAATGCCATAGAAGAACCTTTTTGTCTAAATGGTTGATAAAGAACATTTAACATGACATAGATAAACATCAGATGCTAGTTTTCCAAAGCCATGAAAAGAATAAAAGCAAATAGTAAAGATATAAGGTAGCAAGTACCAAATACATGTTTCAAATAAATATTACAACATACTGCTGCTGCTACTGGTTTATTTTTTTCAATAAGCGAATTTAAAAGGTATACAATAAATTAAATGCCAAAAGAACATACAATAATAAACCTTTGTTTTTATCAAATCATGACACCACATATAATATAAAAAGGTGTAATAATTTATCCAGTTTGTAATAAATTAGCACTAATAAAATAAAGTGACAAACAGGTTTGTGTTATTGAGATGACTCCAATGTTTATTGTCCAAATCATGCTAAAGTTTTCAGACTATGAGCCTTTCACACTTATAGGACTGCTTATGGAAATTAAATTGTTCTTTTGTATTGCAAACATACTTGACTCTAAACTGCTGCTAATCGTTAATCTTTTGTCTATAATATTCTGACCATTGGTACCCGTCTTAGATACACCATCATTGCATCGGTGTTGTTTGTAGGGCATATGCGCGAGTGTCGCAACTCATTTACATTAATCTACACCAGCCTCCAGGAGCGCGGGGATGTTGGAATGTTCGAAGACAGTATACTGTCGCTCAGCCTTTTTGAACTTCTTTTTGCCCCCAAACGAAGAATGAAAACGAACTTCATTTGAAGTATATCTGGCCCTTAATAGAGTGCGTGTCGCGCCTATCTCAAGATCTTTTACTGTGTACACTCCGATTGATGCATGTAAGCAAACAGACAATACAAATCTATATTTATTTACCCATTTTCCACCTTACCTTATATTATATTCAACCATTTTAATCCATTATGGAGTGCGTGTCCCATGGCTATGGAGAGATCCAGTCAAGATCTCTAACTGATAACAGCCACCGCCCACCAGACACTACAATTGATGCCCATGATTTTTTAATTGATCTCACCTTGGCTATGACATGTGAAAGCTGTTCTGTGAAAGCTGTGTCTAGATCTGACTGGTGAAGTGTCACCTGGGGCAGGCAGAGCAGGACTAGCAGCGTTTTCCATATATTCACATGCGTGCATTAATCGGAGTGTAAACATACAGAAATCTTTAGGCAGGTAAAAAGCCTTTGGTTAATAGTGAATATTGACCTATTGTGTGCACCGTTGTTGCTCCCACTGTTAGCAGGGGATAATCACTACATTTGGGGTAAAAACGACAGAATTATTTATTGTGTAAGATGCCGAAGGTTGCACTTTTTGTTCATTCACACAGGCACAAACTGACTGGCAGTCGTCACAATCATTTGTGAGTGACGTCACCTCCCAATACAAACATGCCCCATAATATAATTCCGCCCCTGACACTAATTGCAAAGCATCGGAAATTCAAACGCAAAATTTATTTGCAATTCGTTTTAAGTTTTGGCAAGTTACATGTGCAACTAAATTTTCTGAAAATAAATTTCCATAGATGTCTCTTCTAAATTGAAGACTATATTTATTCAGCAAACTAAAATGAATCAAATCTGTTCATTTATAACCAATCTGTGTTCGTGAACAACAGCACACTAGAAAATGCAATTTCCACTTTTGTGCCCCTTTGCCCAACTCTGGGTCAGGTCACAGGGTTTAGCGTTAGTTTCACACAAGAGTGAGCCTGAAAAGCACCTGGAAATGATTTTGTGCTATCAATCCTAGTCCTGTTTGTCACCACAATGCCTTCAAGGTGAAGCGTGTCTCTATCAGGATGTGATGAATGACTTTATCTACTCAACTGACCATTTGAAAAATCTATTAAGACCATCACACAGAAGCCTGAGAGTGATGCCATTGTTCACCCAGTCATTGTGTTCACCTGTTTGTGAGAGTTGGTCATTGTGTTAATGTGTGAATTATGTCTGGGTGCTATTATGTGTATGTATTGTTTAACTGTTTAACTGACCTCTTTATCGATTTATTGAATAAGTGTGGGAGACAAGTTCTCACCAGGGCTATACTGCATCTCTGTAGCATTATATGGACTTTGTGCTTCATTTTCCAAGTAAAAAATGCCCATGTTAAAGTTTTCATTTCTTTAAAAAGCGATACATTAATATTTTGAATAAATGCTGTTATTTTTATTTATTTTGTTCATCAAAACATTTTAAGCTGCACAACTGTTTTCAACATTGATAATAAATCAGGGTTACATTTTATTTCGATTGTCCACTTTAGACATTCTACTAACTATGAGAAACTTTGTAACTATGTCAACTAATTATCATTAGTTTGAAACTACATGTCTACTAATTCTCAGGTAGGGTTAGTAAAATAAGTTGACATACTTGCAAAGTGTCTCATAGTCAGTCATAGTAGTCAGTATGTTGTAGACCCATCAATATAAATGTTAATATATTCTAAGCAGACACACTACTTATACTCTAATGACTGCTAGTAGACATGTAGTTACAAAGTTACTTACTGTTAGCAGAAAGTGGAATATCGAATTAAATGGTTACCTACATCAGTATATATATATCATTCATATATATATATATATATATATATATATATATATATATATAATGATTTCTGAAGAATCATGTGACACAAAAAAATGGAATAATGATGCTGAAAATCAAGTTTTGCATCACACGATTAAATTATATTTAAAGTGTTTTAAATAGAAAGCAGTAATTTTCAACTGTAAAAATATTGTACAAAATTACTGCTGCTTTTTTTAATCAAATAAATGCAGTCTTGATAACTTAAAAAAATCTCTCTAGAATCCCATAGAATTCATAGAATCTGTAGAAGATATCGATATAGAGGCATGGGGGGGGTAGTGAGGTTTAAATTCGTTTTTCTTAAGGCGATGACAATTACTGGCCTCCCATAGTTAGATAATGATCAAGTAAACCGCACAATCTTCTCCTGCTAAACTGGAACAGAAAATGCTTGTTCTTTTCTCCGTTTTTTGGACTGAATGAATATATCAAATGATGGCACTTTGAATTAATGACTCTGTATCTCTGCTCAGTACATTGACCAAGGACAGCTGTGTTTCTTTCTAAATCATCTCTGTATACTGAATACTGAGAATTCTTCCTCTGGTGAAAGTGCATGTGAGTGCATATGACCAGTTACTTTAGTACAAATGTGTGTGGTTATTAAATGTAGTCAGTTAAACGAGAGAGAGGTTTATCACCCGGTGTGAATGTGAATCAGCTCCGAAGGAAAACTAAAGGAAATCCAATTCAGATTTAATGAGGTGTGGGCTTGAAAGGAACATAGCTTACTCCTGCTGCCTGAAAGGGGATTGATTAATGAAAACTTCTTAAACTGCTCAAAAGTTCAGGCGTTTAATGAAGATTTATGTCAAAAAAGTAGTGTGATGTATCAATTTCACAGCAAATGTATGATGGGCACAGATTCCAACATATTCTGCCCAGTCGGAGGATGTCAAAACTGGATTATTCTTTTTAATAGGATAGATCACCCAAAATTGTAATCCTAACCTGGGTTTTATAATTGTTTTCTTGTTTCTTCTGTGGAAGATATTTTGGACCCTGCTGATTTCCAAAAAAACTGTTATCTATAATATATTCTTTTGTATTTAATAAAATAAAGTTAGAGGTTTGAAATTCCATGAGAATGAATAAATTATGAAAAAAATAGAATTTTTAGGTGAACCTATCTCTTTAAAAATGCTCTGTGTTTACCTACACTCTTTCTGGTCTGTCTGCTTCTGAAAAATCTGAATCTTATCATTAAAATCGAGTGTGACAGAGCCATTTGCACTGTGTATTTATTTCTGGAACTGCGTGTAGTTTTCAGCATTTCATTTTGTTTTCATGCTAGGGTGCGAATGCCTTTGATTTGATTTAAACACTGAAGTGAGACTAAAGTTTATTGAATTCCTTTTCTTTGATTTGTTTGAGACGTTCAACATTTCTAGCAGGAAAAACAAAAGCCATCTCATGGGTAAACAGTCACTCAAGCATTCTGAAGCATACACACGTTTGCGTTCTTGCATTCACACCTCGCCAATGCAAGAAATGCTTTCTCTCAGTCATTTAGAGGTTTGTGGGATACAAAAATAGAAATATCCCCCAGGGGAGTTAAAACTGGCCTTTAAAGTTTGCCCCAGATCCATAAATCCATAAATGGTCCATAAATGATTACAGTTTTCCTGAATTACCCTATGGGAATAATATGAGTATCTGTACATTTTTAACATCTTACCTTTATGTTGAGGTGCAGAAAATAAGCTCATTAATAAACTGAAGCCTCTCTGTAATGTTATGCAAATGTGGTCATAATGTTAATAGGCAAAGATACCTGACTAAGACATTGATTACTTGAAATTAAAAATAGCAGGTTCGTAGTCATACAGAATATTTTAGAAGTTTGTTATTTCAGATGTACAATTATATGTCTTGTATATGAATGCTTTTTTTAAAGACCCCAAGCAATTGCTTAAGAAGTGTAGCTTCCTTTCCTTTCTTTCCTTTTTCCAATAAGAAAAGCTGTATCCTTCCTGTCAAACATTAGAGCACAGCGCTAGCAATGCCAAATCATGGGTTCAATTCCAAGGAAAAGCAAGAACTGATCAAATATGTACATTGAATACAATGTAAGTCGTTTTGAATAAAAGCATCCGGTGAAAGCATGAATGTAAAATTGTAATATGTATTTAAAGCAATGGGTCACTAAAAATGTACTCACCCTCAGACCATACAAGTTAGTTTTTTTCTTCTTCTGAACAGGTTTGGTGAAATGTAGCATTTAATCACTTGTTCACCAATAAATCCTTTGCCATCAGAATGAGAGTCCATACAGCTGATAAAAACGTTGCAATAATTTACAACTAATGCAAGTTATCCATAAGCTATATGTGTTTGTGAATAATCCATCATTGAAACCCTTTTCACTTCTAAACTTTGCTAAAAATACTAGTCCTCCAGTGATAAAGTAATTTAATCTGAATCAGGAGAGAAATATGCAAGCACTGTTAGTGAATTATTACTTGTGGATTATTGTGATGTTTCCATCAGCTGTTTGGACTCTCATTCTGACGGCACCCATTCACTGCAGAGGATCCATTGGTGGGTAAGTGATGTAATGCTGAATTTCTTGTAATCTGTTCTGATGAAGAAACAAACTCATCTACATCTTGGATGGCCAGAGGGTGATTTTCAGCAAATATTCTATTCATTTACATGTACATATTAAGCAGACGCTTTTATCCAAAGTGACTTACAGTGCATTCAGGCTGTACATTTTTTTATCAGTATGTGTATTCCCTGGAAATTGAACCCATAACCTTTTGCGCTGCTAATGCAATGTTCTAACACTGAGCCACATAAACACATCTATTAGGCAATCTATTCCTTTCCTAAGGTTTGCTATTCCTATGATAACTTTGTTTTGTCAACTTGCATACTATATTGAATAAAAGCTATTAATACCACAGTATATACTGTAGATGACTTCAGCACCAACTCAGTTTTGATTTCATGGGGTGATTTTAATGTGGTCTTACTAATGTTGTTGATTTGTACGTTTTTTTTTTGTCTGTGTACATTCTGAAATAATTGTGCACAATGTTTTCATCTGATATGACAGAACTTTTTTTAAGTGAGATGGACAATAGCATGATGGTGGCATTCATGTAAAACAACACCACTGGCTAGAGGTTTCCATGGATACAAATCAAGACTTTGGCATCATCTTTACGCATGAGACAAAACAGCATTGAGAAAAGAAGAGATGTGAATATGTCAATGAGCAGAACTGTGAAAAAAAGACCACAGGAGATTAAAATGTTGAAGATTCCAAAACAAAGCAAATGCCAAGACATTAAAAACGTATCATAAATAATGAATTAATAGCAGGTAATGTCTGGACCCAGTTCAACAAGCATCCCAGCATGTGCACTCTCGAGGAGACAGACCGTATTATTTTACCAGTCCTCAGAAATAAGACTACAAACAAAAATGTTTTAGTTTTTTTGTTGATTTTCTATCTCAATTTGTTTCATCCTCCATTTGGAAGTAATTATTTGAGACTGATATATATCGTCAGTAAATATGTATATTTCCATCGATTCTCAAAATAATGCCTAGATTTACCTAAGAATATTGTCTGTCATAACGAGATTGAATTCTGACTCAGTTCTGAGGCTTAACAAGCTCATCCAATTGTCCTCCATTCTTCGTCACAGAGGCATGGTAAACTGTTGGTAATTTCTGTCTTTTCATGCAGAAACCACATCATCCGGTTCAGAAGAAGGTCTTCCCAGCCCAAGAGATAAATTGTCATTCTGAGAGTTTCTTGAAAGGCTAACTTGGAGGCTAGCCGATTGCGGCCTCTAATCTGGGTTTAGTATTGGCAAACAAAAGCCGGTCTTTAGATATTCAGGCAGAAACATGCCTTACAAGTCTCCAGTCACAGCCTTTCTCTGTATCATCTGCTCTGGCTTTCTGCTCCAGGCCCTGTGGTTTACGGTTCAAAGCATGGACTTAGAGTTCTTAATGGCGGCACTTCATTGACCAGCTTGTTTACACGACTAAAGTAGTAATCGTTCGATACAGCAGTACTCTTGTTTTGCCCATTGGCAAATTACCCTCAAAGCTCCCGCCTGTGGAATACCAGACAGCAGCTCACATTTGTACGAAACAGTTCCCATAAACTAGAAGACAAATACGATGCTATCTATTCTGCCATGTTGTAGAAGAGGGCTCCATTGACATTAATAATAATTCAAGGGCCCTTTATTTTTTAAAGAAGTAAATAAATCAGAATTTATTTACAGTTACATCACAGTTTAGAGCTTTTATATCCATGCAGAGATATTAGGAAATTCATTACTTGGAGATTTTGGAAAACTGATATTTGCTCTTCTAGTAGTCGTGACAAAAAAGTCACCTTTTTGACATTATCAATTTGGCAGCAAATTTTAAACATAAAAATATGCGGGCCAAATTGACCCCTAACAGAATAAAAACAGGGAATTATTGAGAGGTGTGCTTTATTTTCAAAGTTAGCCAACAACTAAAAAACACTCAACAACTCAAAATATCCGAGGCAAAAACCTCTTGCATTTTCTTCATGAAACATAAAAACTGCCTTTATTTGTATAGCACAAATAATAATTACTATTTATTAATTTTTGTAGCTCCTACCTTATTCTTATTTCTGGGTCTCAAATTCTTGCGAGTCTAGAAATTGAGATCCCAAAAAAAATTTAAAATAAGGAATGAATGAATGAATGAATGAAAATAAAATGAAAATAAAAACTAAATTAAAATAAAACTAAAACCCCTTGACAGATCGTTTTACTGTTAAACTCAACCAGATAAAGAAACTGAATTTTACTTGGATAATATACTGAACAAAATTATAAACGCAACACTTTAGTTTTCACCCCCATTTTTCATGAGCTGAACTCAAAGATCTAAGACTTTTTCTATGTACACAAAAGGCCTATTTCTCTCAAATATTGTTCACAAATCTGTCTAAATCTGTGTTAGTGAGCACTTCTCATTTGGCGAGATAATCCATCCACCTCACAGGTGTGGCATATCAAGATGCTGATTAGACAGCATGATTATTGCCCAGGTGTGCCTTAGGCTGGCCATAATAAAAGGCCACTGAGTGTATTGACTCAGTGCATCTCAGTGTGGTATGGTAACTCCTCAAATCAGGACTGCAAATGCAGAGAGTTGTGCGCTTAGCTGAGCGCATCTCAGGGTCTGCTCTCCCCTCTCTGCAGGACATCTACCTCAAACTAACGATTTTAGAGCTGCTAAAATCACCAAGGACTCAAATCACCCCGGTAACCGTCTTTTCATTCTACTGCCATCTTGCAAGCGCTTCAGGAGCATGATGGCAAAAACTGAGAGACTGAAGAGGAGCTTCTTCCCTCAGACCATCAGGCTCCTAAACTCAAACTCAGTCTAATAACATGTACAAGACTCAATTTAATAAACTGTAAAGCATTCATTATTCTCCACCATCCGCATTGCTGCTATGTGTACATACCCGGTACAACCTGTTTGCATATTCCTCCTACACATCCCTGTTTATATTATTATTTATTAAGTTCACAGTATACTGTACAGCACATTTTATTTTAGTGCACATTCTACTCTTTATTTTTTCTTCTCATTTTTTTTTCTATAAAATATTTATATATATTCTCTTGTGTTGTGTTACATATTTTGCACTGTCCATTGAGCGGACCTGACCTGATTTACATTTCACTACTGATTATATTCTGTATAATTGAGTATGTGACGAATAAATAAAAACTTGAATCTTGAACCATGAACAACTCTAAAATGTGCAAATGTGTTTTAAAATGTGCAATTTTTTTTCATTTTTTATTCCCCTAAATGTGAAATATTTACAAAATTGCTTAAAGAAATAAATAGTTTAACCAGTATTTTGAGACGTTTGAAAATCTACTGCGACTCAAACTGTCCCCCAAAACAACAAAAGGGTTAACTGCATTGCACTGTATTATGGGAATACTTATGTTTTTATTTAATTTTTATGTCTAAAAAGTAAAAGTGATGCTTGCTTATCTTTGTCTTGTCATATCATTCTGCACTGGAAGCTTCTGTCACCAAGAAAAACTCATTTTGATCCAAAGCATACTTGGCAATAAATCTCATTCTGGTTCTTAGCACTAAATACAGCACTGCATGTCATTGCACACAAAGACTTCCAGCAAAAGAACTGAAGCCAGTATTTCTTTAAACTATGATTTTACTGCAATAAAATGATTTTAAGTGCTAACACTGTTGACCTATTATCCTACGAAATGTGCAGTGGTTAATTACCTTAATATATTGTGAGGACTAGTGCCATAATTTAATATTTTATTAAGTGTTGCTTAACTTGGCATTTGAGACTGACCTCATCTGAGCTAATGTTATTCTATAACTGGTACAAAACGCTAGATAATTATTAAAGGATTATCACAATGTTGTTTGCTTTTGATGAAAACAGTCACAAGGCAATTAACAAAGAAAGTTATTTTCAGCTCTTCCATTTCCACAGAGGCCCAAATGGAATTGAGTTAATTAAGCAAAAACTAAGCAATATTGGATAATTGCTCCCAGTAACTTTCTAATAATAATTAAATTAGGTTAAGCCACACAAGAGACTATTTGGACATTTGGGTCTTCAACGAATATGTATTTCACATATAAACACAGTTGTTCATTTATTTGTTTTTACTTGTTAGATATTATTTTATCCTATATATACAGAATGTATTTTTTCACTGCAGAAAACGTCATTAGACAATGTCCTGAAACTAACTTATTTCTATTAAATATTGCATGTGGTTTACAATTACATGGAAATGTTTTATAGTTTGAATTTACATTAATGCAGTTAGCTAAACTTAAGTGTGCTTTTTGGTCTCATCTAAGTAGCAAACCTTTAAATGTAACTCCAGTAACACTTTATTTTTAAAGGACCAATTCTCACTATTAACGGGTAGCTTATTAGCATGCATATTACCAGCATATTGGCTGTTTATTAGTACTTATTGGGAACATAATAATGCCTTTTTATGCATAGCCATATGTTAGATCCCTTAACCAATACTTAAACTTAACAACTACCTTAATAATTATTAATAAGCAGCAAATTACGGAATACTAAAATATAGATGCTAACTAGCTAAATCTTGAGCCTGACTGTGTCACATACAACAACACTGGCTACAATTTTTTTGGGGTGGGACCATCTGTTTTTTTGAGGGGGTATATGCAGTGGTAAATGATGTTTTAAACCTGGAAAAAGCCTGTAATTTTTAAATTGTATTTGGTGCCAATAGTAGCTTTGAAATTACACACTTCAGCTGTAGGCCTAAGTAATAAATAGATTAGCTAATAATGTGTAGATACGCTTCACTTTCTATTTCTTTAATCTCTTTAAAAAAATGCTTTACTGAATATTTTCAACTTGAAAAAAGCTTGATTGTTTGAAATCAGAGGGCGTATAGCTTATCTTGTGTCAATGCCTGACCTGCTAGCATCTAGCCTCTTTGAAGGATCGAACAAACCTAATGGCCTTACAGCGAATAGCACTGCATAACACCCTCAGCAGCCTCCATCTCCATCCTTAACCAACTCGGTTCAGAAGCCCTGTGTGTTCAGCGTTAAGCCCCTGCTGAAGCTCACTGCCATGTCTTATATATCCCAGCGCAAACTCAATTAATGAGCAGCAGCGCGTCAGCACTCCTTACCAGCACCACCGAAAGCACATGCTTAGCTAGCCTTCTCTCTTAGGTTTGCTCACAGTACGCGGCTCGTGTCTGTAGAATCTGTCTCGCTCTCTGAACTGCAGCTCAGTGAGGGGCTCAAAGTGCTGACTGTACTGGAGGTCCGCTGAGTGAGAGGAGGGTGTCTGGGGTGGATGAAAGAGAAGTTTTCCCATCCCACTGTGCTTGGTACGGGCCTTATGGTGCAACTTCAGAACCATACAGGGATGCTTGTATGATAATTTTCACTCAGTTACTGGACTATGGGTTTAACTCAATTAACTTAAAAGCAAAAGTTCACCTAAAAATAACATTTGCTCACCCTCAGACCATCCTATATGTAGATTAGTTTGTTTCTTCATTGGACACAAATTTGGAGAAATGTAATATTATAAAATTAACCTTAAATCACTTGGATCTGCAGTGAATGCCATCAAAATGTCCAAACAGCTGATAAATATATCTTAATAATCCACAAGTAATCTACGACTCCAGTCCGTCAATTAATGTCTTTTGAAAATGTGTGTTTGTAAGAAACAAATCCATCATTGAGACGGTTTAACTTTAAATCTTTTTTTATACCAGTCCATAAAATATAACATAAAATAAAAATCCACGTATATACAGCATTTCTTTAGAACAGTTCTGGACTGGTTTCACTTCCGTTTCTCTTCTGATTCAGACAAGAAGACTTCTGACTTTTTAACCATTTTAAAAATATACCTAAATAATGGATTTTTCTCTTAAAAACACACAGTTTTCTTTCTTTTGATTTTGAGAGGAAATTTGACCTAGGCTAGTTTTTTTTTAATGTATAGTTCCACCAGCTGACTGATTTTTTATTCTGCATTTTAAATGAAAAAATAAATAAATAACTTCATATATAAATAAATGTCTCCATAAATAGGAGGTAGAGGAGGTATCAGCAAAAGGCAAGGCAAACATTCATCTTGAGTACAAAACAACACAGCACATATCTAAGAACAGAACTTTGACATCTGTAACGCTTGTGAGTTGAATTGTTTGGAGTACAGTGGCGAGCCGAGTCTCTGGGGAAGGCTTTGTTATTCTAAAAGCACATTTCTGTGGGAAACGAAAACTTGTGAGGTTTCTGTGTGGTAAAGTAACTGTCTCTTCTGTAGGAGGAATGATAAAGGTTTCTAAACACATCTGAAGTAATTGTGAGCATACAGCTGTCAGAAGAGATAATGGACAAAAGGATATATTGTGGAACTGGGCAGCTGCATCCAGTAATGCTTTCATGGGCGCAACATTCAGCGACATCAGCCAAGAGGTTTTACAAGCCTTGGCAAAGATCAACTGCATTATTTTCAGTGATAAGTAGCGGCCATTAGCATAATTGAGACTATCACAACTGGGCTGCATGCACAGTGTGAAACATGCAAACTTATTCAAAGTGCTCAAACCAGTGTGATAAACCAGTCTGCTTAGAGTTACTGCATTTGTGAATTGATCACATTGAAAATACAAGGTAAAATATGGCAGCTTGTTTAGGGGGGCTTATTACCCTCATTGGTCTTATTTCACAATTATTTTTTTGGTTCCATACCGTGGTACATTTGTCAGTAAGCACAAGTGGCAGCTGTTTACTAATGACTCAGGAGAAGATGCCATCTTCACTGTTTTATTCATATTTTAGCTTGTTTGGTTTTACTACTAAGCCTAACACATACTGATACAGATCAGCATTTGGGCAGCACACGTCTGCCGCAAATTAGTTGTGAAATTACAAAACAGACAATTTAGCATTTTGCAATAGTGGTTCACTTCAACAAGATTTCTTACTAATTAATGTGCTTTCAAACTAGCATATTTGGTGTGCACCAAGGTTTGTATGATTTGATAACTGTTTCCTGAAGAGTTTTTAAAAAGATGGTCTGCGCTACAGTGCACTTTGGTACGATTCCCTGCTGATCTGAAAGCAGTCTTCCTAAATTGTGGAAGTGAATTGCTGTTAATTATTCACAATATGGTCAAATTGTGTGTGCATACTCAATTAGTTTCCTGACTAACGGAGAGGAAGCAGGGAGACATTTATATAGATTTCTGCATCCAGCTCTCGTTATCTGTAAAACCTTTGCAAAGTATTTATAGCTAATAGATGTAAGTGTCTTTCTTTGCTGATGTTCTGCAAACCAAAATAAAAAAAAGTTCAAAAGCCAAAGACCAAAAGTGAGGCGATCAACGATATCCATTTTGACACATTTTCATGCTATCTTACCATATTCCCCATTTCTGTGGTTCAAACCATGACGTGCATTTTGAAAGTCATATATAAAGAAAGAAGCAGAAGAAAATATTCATATATACAGTGATTTTTGGTGCATTTCGCGTTTGTTTTTGTTTTTTTGTTTTTTTAATGTATTTGCAACAAAGTTTATGTTTAGGGAAAAGAATGTGGGAATCATCAAACGTTTAATATACAGTGTTATTGACAAACTAATCAAAATGGCAACCGCTCATGGACTGCTGCAACTTTGAGATTTGAATTACATTGTGTTGCATTTGTTTAACTTTTTCACATTATATTTCTTACAATGTTTGCCATTGAGACGGCTCAAACCATGGCATGTAGTTGGACATTTTCATGCAAGTTAAGAAAGAGAAAAGCGTGTTCTTCTCTTTCGTGTGAAACACAGTGATTTGTTAATGTATTAAAATACATTACTAACATTCAGTTTTGCATAGATATGTATAGGTAGATGCCCTAAGCAGTTCGCCACATTGGAATAGTAAACGCAAATCCGTGAATACCCAAGAGCAAGTTGCCTGTAGGCTATGTGTGCAACCCTAGCGCATGCATTACTATCTATATCTGCGGTTAAACTTGGATTATACATATCTATGCAGTTTTGTAATTCTGGAAAATCTACATTTTCCTGGACATATTCTTCTCTGTTTGATTGTTTGTATGACTCTTTCCAACAGCATGCCTCTATTTGATCCGCTATAATGGTAAGCATGATTAGAATAAACATGATTGATTGACAGCAATAAAAGGCAAGTCAAATCTGCAGTTTCATGGTGCTACAAAAGTTTGATTAAGGTGCAATTTCCTTAATTAACTTAGTTCAGCTTTTATTATACTTCAGTAAAATGTGGTGCCCCTGAGTTGCAATGAGCATAAACACATAGCATAGGATAGAAGTGTATAAATGCCTGCACAATATTAAATTATTATGATATAAAACAATCATAAGTGATATAATTCAGAGTTTTGCTGTCCTGAAATCTCCAATTAAAAGTTCAGAATTTGTAATAAAGCAAACTAAATACAGACATCTGCAGAAACTCATTTCAGGGAGGTAGCCTCACACCAATGATTTGTAATGTATTATAACATGCCTGTAATGTAAGATAATACAATATAATATAATATAATATAATATAGTCACAATTCACAAGGAGTCAGGGAAGCACAGAACGAGGAGACGATGAATTCACAAAAATGAGAGTCTTTAATGTCCAACGGGTAACACAGGGAGCGATGAGACACAGAACACATGGGATGATGTTTAGGACTTACAAAAACTAAATAAATGGACACGACTTAAATAAAGACACTATTAGAGGAGAATGAGACACACCTGGAATTAATTAACTAAAAAAAGAAAAGGAACAAGATCAAAAAGAGAAACATGAACAAAAACAGGGGTAAAACAGTTCAGGGGCGTGATATTACTCCCCTTTCCCAGAAGGCGCGTCAACAATTCAATAACAATTCGACCGGGGAGGGGGGAGCCAGACAGGAGACAGGAGGGAGCCGGAACAGGAGGAGCCAGGTAGGACCCAGGCCACAGCCATACTGTTGACCCCCAGTGGAGCCGACGGAGGGAGGAGCCATGGAGGAGGGATGACCGTCGACTCCAGGGGGCCGACCAACGATGGCAGAGCAGGTGGTGGAGGAGCCCGAGGCGGAAAGCCAACGAGCCAGGCGGATGCCAAGGATCCGTGGGGCCAGGGTGGAGCCGAGGACTCTAGCGACCGAGGCGGAGGCGGAGACCTGAAGATCCGCGGCGGAGACGGAGCGACTGAAGACCCAGGTGGAACTGTCAGGAAGAAGGAGCCCAATGGAGCCAGCGGTCGGAGCGACGAGGCGCAGCCAGAGGAGAGGAGTCCCGAGGCGATGGCAGGTCGACACCCGACCAAGGCAGAGCCAGAGGGACGACGGAGCCTGGTGGAGCTGGTGGATAAATGGGTGAAGGCAGAGGCAAGGGAGCAAGGAGCCTAGGTGGAGCCGCTGGGTCAATGGGCCGAGGTTGAGTCCAGGCCCCGGAGGCTGTAGACGGAGGTGAGGGATACTCCAGCCCCGGCGATGCTGGAGGGTGGCAGTCCCACGGGATTCGCACCGTACTGATGGTGGGCTGACAGTGGTGGAGGAGGCAGGAGCGGGCGGATGGGTGTGCTTTTGTGAGCCTCCGGGCTCTCAGGGCGGCCTTTTAAGCTCAAAGCCCACTCCAGACTGGACTAGGGGACAGGAAATGATGGAGAGCTGGACAAGACCAGCGGGACGATGTAGAGAGGAAAGGATGCAGATCGACCTCCAGATCGATTCCTCAGTCGATCAGTTCCTCCTCCAAGTCAAGCAGTCCCAAATTTATAATCAGCTCACCCTCAGCTGCGGTTCAGGGGGCGGAGCTCCACTCCACGCTCACACCGTTCACAGTGGTGGACACTGTCGCCGGCTCTCGCACATGGTCTGACAGGTTGGACTCAACTTCCGGGGAGATCCTCCGCTCAGTCACTCGGCTTTGCGCTGGCTCGCAGTTCGCAGCGGGAAATGGCTCTCCGTCATCGGTGGGCTCGGGCTGATACTCTGCACTGTGGGAGATGGTGGGCTGGGCTCTGGGTCAGGAGTGGATCTGGTAAGATCATCCTCAGGAGAGACGTGAGGGGCGATCCGCTTCTCGCTAGAGTCCACTCCTCGAAGGCGGCAAAATCCTCTTGAGGACCATCTTCTAAAGACAGTTATCTAATTGCAGTGTTCAGGCTTGCATCATAGAATGAGCAGGGCGCGTCGTCCGGGTAGCTGGTGGAATTAGCTAACAGGAGGAACAGTCTGGTATGGTCCTCGAGAGATCGGTACCCCGGGGGGGGGGGGGGGGTTAGTCGAGGCAGTCGAGGGGATCCATGGGAACACAATGGAAAGAAAAACACTGGGTAAAAACCGGAAACAAAAATAGAGGGTACACACACAGAGGTAACTGTATTCGGTCGGTCCTTCTGTCACAATTTCACGAGTGAATTCAAACGCACGGCGCTCAAAGGAGTGGCCAGTCGTTTTTGAGAAAGGGAGAAATTTTGCAATCGATTGTTTGTTTGTTATGTGTGCGGTCTAAACAGACAAATATTCGCATAATAGCCCGCTGAGGCTTTGTTGGTTTATAAGTAACCCGTAGATAAATTTATCTCGCCCTAAATGAGTGAGATTATATGTGCTATAGAAAATTCAAGTCTGAACAATGCTGCTTGTTTCTGAAGCGTGAAGCACATTTTCCCTTTTCCTATAGGCACTGAGTTGCCATAGCGACCAGTTTAGCCACGTGGAGACTTGGCCACGTGTAAGCTAATAGCGCTAGCGCATATAAGCTAACTGAAACAAAGAAGCTTTAGCCATGCTGGTAGCATTACGGCTAGCGATTAGCACATAGCATTTAAAGCTTGAATGCAGTGGGTGTGTGTGAAAAAGCCACTCACGTTGTCCCTTTCTCTCTCTCTCTCTCTCTCATTTAAAAGACTAACGTACATTTTAAGTTGGCTGTGTTAATGTTTCCCAATCATCAGTGTTAACAATTTCACAGGTTGGTTTAATATAACAGCTGATTAAAGTCTTTTTACCTTTTGTGGGACCAGCTTAATAAGTGGTGGGTTATTAGAAGATAATTCAGTATTACTTTGATAATATGGTGAGGTTGATTTAGTTCAATTATAATGGCTTTTTATGATTTCATAACACATCAATGGATAAGCGCTATTGTTAGGAATTTTTAATTGTTAATTGAATGTCACAATTGATTACAAATTAATTTTGAATTAATTTAATTTAATAAAATTTTCAATTCCTGCTTCCAGCAACAACAGCATCCATTTATGAACCATAAACGCTCTTATAATTTGACCACTACAATAAAACCTTAAGTTATCAAGAGGGCCAGAAATTTTTAATTTCATTTACAAGTAGGATACCGATTAATTATTATTATTTTTATTTTTTTTGATGTTAATGACAATGAGAGGAATGCTTAAGTTTGGAAATTATTTTAATTACTATTATGGGAATCCAAAACTAGTGATTTAGAAGCTGTAAATTAATTTAATAATTAATTATGAATTCGAAAATTCTAATTACATTTAATAATTAATTACACTTCCTGTTTACATTTTGCAACAATATTGGTTTGTCAACTCAATTGCAGATTGCATTTGTAAATTCTAATCCTAAGTGAATCCTATTAATTTTAATTATAACATCATAAATTTTAATTAGAAACCAAATTCTAATTTTTAATTCTAATTTCAAACTTAAATACAAGTCTGGCTCTATCTGTAGGCCACACTTCATTTCCTTAGGTGATCTGATTAACTCAAGTAAAATTAATAATAATTTAATTAAAATAATTTTATTAAATTAAAATTAGTCCTCTTTACTTAGGCCTGAGAGTAGATAGTGCTCCCCCTAGTGCTGTGTTGGAGAAGTGACAGTGACACCATACCGTCAAAGTCACTTCTCACCAATCTGGAGCATAAAACGTAACCTTAGCATAGCGACTCAACAGCACCACCTTGTGCCAACGTATTAGTTTTAAATCTTGGGAATAAATCTTAATTTCTCTTTTCTTTTCTCCCTGTTACTAACTTCTAATTTGACTTGTTTGCTTAAAGCTAACCAGGGAAGATCACGAATAGAGCGAAATGTCACAATTGAACAGATGTGTATGAAACTTGAGAACCACATTCAAACTGTTTATCATTTACCCTCTATTGTGAAATCCTACCCCTCCCAGTTAAAGCAGGTGCAATGAGAAGATAGACATCGGCAACATTTTTAAACACGCGCGACACACGCTGACCAGCGTTGCGGTGTAAAATCCTGCCATTAAGGGACAAGTACTGTCATTGCTGTTATTTTCCTCCATCAAGGAGAAAATTGGAATAGCAATACCAGTCTTGTTACAAAAGAGAAAACTCGCCTACAATCCTCTGATTAGAAGCGTCCTTCTAAATCAGACTTAACAAAGCGAAGAGAGAATCTGCTATTAAAAGAGAGATCGGTCTAGTGTTATTGTCCCTGTGTACTCATTCTGTTAGTGTGCTTTTCTTTCTGTTTCCCAACAGTGCTGCCTCTACGTGGGCGCAATTTCTACGCAGAAGCTGCAAATTACACGCACCCCACCACAGAGGACCACAGAAACAGAATCACACCCAACACTAGCATACACTACACTGTGCACATTTACACCCCTGTTGTTTTGTTTGTGTTTTTGTTTTGCTTTGTTTCCCATCCAAGGTCTGTGTCAGTTCGGTCCAAGATCCCCATCACCAGCCAGAACATGTATCACCAGCCAGAACATGTCGGTCACTGGGAAGGACTGGAAATGTGGCTAAGTGCTACAACAAACAGCATCCTCCCTAAAGCTGCTGAAGCACTCCAACATCAGACACAGGACCAACTAGATGACAACATCACAAGCATCATGAGACAAGACCCAAGTCAAAACTACAGTCACAAAGAATTAGCCAAGATCACCTCAAGCTTAAGTCACACACTCATCGCCACCCTCAAACTGAGCGACAAGCACGCCGCACAACGCCAGCAGGAGCTGACAAGCGCACAACGACGCATAGAGCAGCTGGAACGTGAACGACAGGAAGGGACCGATGAGGTGGAGCAAGGCGCCGATGAGGAGATCAACAGGCTAAAAGAAACTCTAGAAGCTACCAGCCACGAAATGCAGCAACTCAAAGAGGACTTCGCTGATTGTGCAGACAAGCTACAGTATGCAGAGAAGCTACTAGAGAAGGCAAAGACTGACTTCAGGGACAAAAACAGCAGAATCAAGGCCCTCGAAGCTCATTTGGCTGAATCAAGAAACGAGATCAGCCGCCTAACACAACAGCTCGACTACGTCACAGAGGAGTCTGAAAGTTTCCAAGAGGAACTCAAGCACGCTTACGAACTACGCCAGGAGCCGTCAAGGACAGGACGTGCACCAACCGCACCCCTGCCAAGCAGGACCAAGTCACCTGTGCCTGGACTGACACGTGAACATAAGACAGAGGGGGTGGTGTTAAAACAGTCACCAGCGCCGTCTGAAGAACTTTATATCACGACAGAACCAGAAGAATCTGCTGCAGCCAGCCGCAGATCGTCGCACAGCTTGGACCTAAAAGACCTTGACAAGCTCGCCCGAAACGTTGGCAAATTCAACCCCAGCGTGCCAAACAGCCAAACGGTCCAAGCGTATCTGCAAGATATTGATTTCCATCTGGAAATGCGACCTAACGTTACGGACAAAGATAAACTCTATTTACTCCGAACGACATCCAGCCCTGAAGTACGCAGCTTCCTGGACCGGCAGCCTGTTAACACAAAGACTGATTATCAACGGCTGCGAAAAGCCCTTATTAAAGAGTTCGCCGACCCTGAGTCCGATCAAGGCTTAGTGGCTGCCCTGGAGACGAGACAAGGACGTCACGACACTCCTCAAGCTTACTATAGTCGACTCAGACAAGCATATTTTGGAACTCGCAATGATTCTGACATGGAAGATGAACTGAACTTTAAAACTCTCTTCCTCAGGAATCTTCATCCTGGCATAAGCCACCATCTTGGCGTTCTCGCATGTCCACGAACGATGAACACTCAGCAGTTGCGAGACTTGGTGCAAAAGGCCTACTACAAACAAAAGATGGCCTCAGAAAAGAGCGCAAAAACCCCAGCAGTTCTTGATTTCAACACGCAACACCATGAACTGGCTCTAGAGGGCACCCAACGCCAAGACAGCGCTAAGCCACCACACAGAGAATGGAATGCACTCCCGTCCAACAGAGAACGAGACTCACACGCTGACACTCGACCTGAACAGAGGTATGACCGATGGGATGAACCGCGTGGACGTCAACGCTCACCTGGACGACACTGGGAGAAGTGGTCTCATGAGAATCAGTGGGAAAAGGAAGACGAACCAGAGTCAGCCTGACTAGCTGTCAGACGGAACGGCAGTGACAAGCTGAACAAATCAGCCCCAGAAAACAGCACCGCTTCACCTTGCTCTCAGAGAACAGTAAACACCCTAACTTCAGATGGACATGAAACCCCACCTGAAAACCCAGCAACAGAGTTAAACACTAACTCAACACCCAATACTCCAAATCACAGCAGCGTCCAACAAACACCTGCTGATGAAACTCCAAGTTCCTGAAAGTGCTGTCTCAGTCACCTGCCATTCCTCCGGAGAACACCAGATCAGGTCTGACATCCTAAACGTTTCCTCCCAAACTCCAGCCCCTCAAATGACCAAAACGATGCCCTCACCACAGCAGGTGCATCACATGAAGAGTCCTGGACCTTTCATGCCCTCCCACCCAACCCTACAGTGGCAGCAGTAACCCGCCGCCAGCACGCCACTGGCGAGCACACCCCTGCCCTCCTGCATTACCATACCACCTCAGTTCGCTGCTGACGATCTCCTCACCCTCACATGCGGATTCGTCACTACGAACCTTGACAGCTCACATGTCAATCCCATTTGAACATTCCATTTCCTATATGGACCTGAACACATCCTCCGAGCTCCGCAAGCTCCACTCTGTCGACTACATGCTGCATCTGCAAGACGGTGTCCACACGTATGTCCCTGAGCCACTCACTGCGCCACAGCTCGTAGTACCTCACGGCCAGAGGGGAGTACGCTGACACACGCACACGATGCACCATGATGGGTTGCCAATGCCAACCGGCAAATCCAAACCACCGACAGGAAAAGGGGGAAGATCCGACCCACTGACACAGACCGACAACCATATGCACCACACAAGCGTAATTATTGTCATTTTAGGAAAACATATAGCAACCATGCTTAGACACAACCCATATTCTCTCCTCCGCAGCACTGCTAGGACCAATCTAGTAGAGAGGAGTTACTCTCAATTTTTTTTTCCATTATTATATAAAAAAAAAAATTATTAAATTTTTTTTTTTTAAAATTTTTTTTAGTTTTAAATTTTTTTTATTTTTTTTAATTTACTTTATCGTTTGGTTTCTTTATCGTGTGTCTCACTTTGTGTTTCCTTTCCTCTCTTTCACTTTGAACCCCTTAACCAAACCTTGAATCCAGGTCCTGAAATTGAGATCGACTTCCGTCAGTAAAGTCGTTGTAATTCGCTGTGAGAACCGTTGTCGACCGATCGAGGCCACCCGCCAAAATCATGAACGACATGATACACGATGTAAGTTCCTCGATTGACAACGTAGCCATGAATAGGATTCCGTGCTACACGATACTTCTTCGCCTTGGTCAAACGTTGTAACTTCGGCCACTGCGGGCCCCGCTAGTCTCATCCAAACCCATCTCGCCCCTTTCCCGGTAGCGCTATTCCCATATACGCGAACCCGGAAACAGGTGATTTAGTTGTCTTTTCAGTTTGCCCATTATCGACGTTAATAATGTTTACCGGCTCAAAGACGTTGTGAATGTGGGATTACGGCAAGGGAAAACCTATGTAAAAATCCAAACTCCTAAAGTCGCTGCGTATTACGAGAACAACGAACAGTTGTATCTGGCCCCAAACTCAAAGATGGGCACGCTCACTTAGGACATTCACTCCCCCTACCCGAGTAAACTCTGCGTACGCGATAATACCAAGGGCATCTGTGGTTTAGAATCCATTAAACCCGACACTAGCTGCCCCGCCGAAGCAACACCACGTTCTCAAGTTGAGGTAACGCAAGCCGAAATCATCAGAAACCGATGGCTGGTCAACACCCCAGCACGAACAGCTACCCTCACAGGCGATTAACACGACACCGCTACGCGCATTAATTTGCCCAACCAAACGTTATGGATCACTGTCCCGAAGGGCGAGATCCTCCATATTGACGAGTTAGCATTGTATCACCTCACCGACGATGAATATCAGGTTGAAATCGAAATCTCTTATTGAATTGACACCGGCTGACAGCGCTAGAAGCTATCGCTCGCCTTCCGCCCGCCGGCGCGCCAATTATTCGGTCCTGGTCTGCCGCTGACACGGCGCTTTGTATCTCTACTATCGTAGGATATGTTATGAATTTGACACTGGCCTTCCTCCTACACAAGCGAGTGAACGTCGTTCAAGAGTCTCTCAACAAATGCACGTCAGGCGTCCCTCGCCTTTTTCGACGTGGTAATCCCGACCTAGAACCCGAACCCGAGAATTTGAACAACCTGACTGAGATCATGCCTATACCGCCTCGTCGAGCCCCTGACAATTAAAACAGTCAAAAATGACCCAATTGTCAATAATGATAAACAAGGCATCCCTATGTCTTCTCAAGTTTCTAACCTGTTCCTTCCCAAATTACCCTGTACCAGGTCTCAGTCAGTGATAGAGATGATGTTTGTGTCTTGTATGTGCCTGTTCTCCCTGCTTCTTGTTCCAGTGCCTGACGATGTTCCATCGGGAACATCACCAAGCAAGAGGGGGAATGTGTAGAGAAATGCGATGGAAAAACAGCACATCGTTGGGGAATTTGGTTACTTTCAGAAAGGGAAAGGTCATCTGACCCCCATCACTAACTCTTCCACGGCGACTCAGTGTCTGCATACTTTAAGACACCCCCCTCATCCAGCACAAGACCGCTCCCTTTTCATCAAGACAGACAAAAGGAACGCGATCCACATATAGGATTACTGACATTTATTCCACTCACGATTATTAAAACTATCTACACAAAGAAATATGTGGACATTAATATGTACTCTTTCCCTCATAGGCTTGATGTGATGATTTTGAATATGAATTACATAAGAAATGTGGGATGACTTTCCTTTGTGCCTTCAACTGCATAAACTGTAGTGTGTAGGTTGTGCCAAATGCAATGTTTAGTCTCTAAAAGAAGCTAGTGTCGTAAGTCAAAAATGTGTGGATGACCGTTAAGCTTTGGCATCCTAATGTATGTTTACAACAGACATAAAATATCTGTACGTTATCTTTCACATTGAATTAAATATCAGATGACGAGTGGGCATGGCCCCAGAAAACCATGGACATGGGCGGGGCTCCGCCCCATACCGACACTCTGATTGGACCAGCCACCTTTGGGGATGTCCAAAAAACGGACTGTTTAAAACGACGCGCGTGCGGCGCGCCCTCTGTCTTCTTCTCTTCTTCTGGCGCTCTGACTCTCTTGAACATGGCTTGAACATCTCTGAAACTCCGCGAAGCTGCGCCCTCCAACGCGCGCGCCGGTCCGCTGGACTCTCGCCATGAAAACCAACCATTTATGGGTCTAAGACTGTGCCAAAGCCATAACGGTAAGATAACGCAACCTAGCTCAAACTTGAGAAATTATTAATCTCGTTTATCGTTACCGGGGCCACGGAATGGAAGCGAGATTGTAATTGAGAGTAACAGAATGTACCTTTTAGTGATTGCTGGACAAGCACTTAATAAGGTGTAAACTGTAGGTTAAATATTAATATGACTTTAATCAAGCCATATTAAATATTTAATAACTAATTCCCGGAGCTGAAACAATAGCTCTATATTAAACTGGATTTCTTTACAGCATGCTCTGTCAGAAAGGGCCTGATCTTTCTGATGTTGTGTAGTGCAAACCTGCACGATCGAGCAGTCTTTGCAATATGCTCTTTGAAGGTCAGCTGGTCATCAAAGATTACACAAAGATTTCTGACTGAAGCTGATGGGGAAATTGTTGATGAACCTAACTGAATCGTGAAGTCATGCTGTAGAGTTGGAGTTGCAGGGAAGACAATGAGCTCAGTCTTTGCCAGGTTGAGCTGTAGATGATGTTCTTTCATCCATGCCGAGATGTCCGCCAGGCAGCCTAAGATCCGTGCAGCTACCATTGGATCATCTGGTCGAAATGAGAGATAGAGCTGTGTGTCATCAGCGTAGAAATAGTAGGAGAAGCCATGTGCCTGTTTAATGGGAGCCAGTGATGTAGTGTATGTGGAGAAAAGGAGGGGTCCAAGAACCGATCCCTGGGGAATCCCAGTGACCAATTTATGTGCTTTGGATACCTTCTCTCCCCAGGCCACCCTGAAAGACCAACCAGTGAGATACGATTCAAACCAGGGAAGTGGAATTACAGTGATGTCCAGAGAGGGTGGACAGGAGGATCTGATGATTGACAGTGTCAAAAGCGGCAGACAGATCCAGCAGAATGAGGACTGATGATTTGGAATCGGCTTTTGCAATTCGCAGGGCTTCAGTGACTGAGAGTAGCGCAGTGTCAGTTGAATGGCCACTCCTGAAACCTGACTGTTTAGCGTCCAGTTTGTTGTTCTGTGAAAGAAACAATGAGACCTGGTTGAAGACAACTCGTTCGAGTGTTTTGGCTATGAATGGAAGGAGAGAGACAGGTCTGTAGTTTTCTAAAAGAGAAGTGTTTAATGTAGGTTTTTTGAGCAGTGGGGTTACTCGAGCCTGCTTGAATGCAGTGGGGAAGATGCCTGTGAGGAGAGATGTGTTGATGATGTGTGTGAGTGCTGGTAAGAGTGTGGGAGAGATTGCTTGGAGAAGGTGCGAGGGGATTGGGTCTAGAGGACATGTTGTAGGATGGCTGGAGAGAAGTTTGGATACTTCCGCCTCAGTGAGGGGACAGAAGGAGAAGATGGGAGTTTGAGCAATGGTTCTGATAGTGTACTATCAGAAATACTTACAGTTATCAATACACATTATACACTCTATATACACATTCTAGATTATGTACACATATATACACACAGTAATATGCGATGGTGCAACAGATTATACATACGCTACGCAATGTCATGGATGTGCATTAGAACCACCAGATTTTTTGTATTTGTGCAGTGTGTGTGTAGTCCAGTTGAACTGTGTTAAATTTAAAGTGCAGTGCATGGCATACCGTTAAGTGGGAGTGTGCTGTAGAGTGTATTATTTTTTAAATGTATCAGTTTAAGCATTTGTTATGTTATCTATGTTCTATTGTGAATAAAATATTGGCTCATGTGATTTGAAATTCTTTAAGTTTTCATTTTATTAAAATTTAAAAAACGTCGCAACATTTCCGGAATTCAGGTTGTATTTGTCTGCCCTGAATCACATGCCAGTACGATAACGACCACGAAGGTCGTTCCCCTGTCACTGGCGCCCCCGGTGCTGGGAGTGGCCTTGTGGTGTGTGTAGGTAGCACACACCGTTCCTAAGCCCCTTGAGCATCCAGAACTCCCGCCCAGCTTCCCTCTCCCACTACCTCTGCACCAGACCTCACCATCACCACCGCTGTCCTTTGTCAGCCCTTCTGCTCACCTTCAGCCCACCAACTGTGTGGTGAGATCGCCGCGGGTCTGCCAGTGTCCATCAGAGTCATGGCTGGAGGATCCCTTGTCTCCGCCTCCAACCTCTGAATCCTGGAATCCGCCACGGCCCATAGACTCAGTGGCTCCACCATGGCTCCAAGCTCCCTCCTCTCGCCGTGGCCCGTCAGTCCACCAGCTCCGCCAGGCTCCCTCGTCCCTCCAGCTCCACCTTGGTCTGTCGTCGACTTGGTCTGGTCCTTGTCCTTCGTCCCTCTGGCTCTGTCAGGCTCCTCCTTCTATCTGGCCCCACCTCGGTCTTCTGTCGCTCCGGCTCCACCGTGGCCGTCTAGATCCCTGTCTCCGCCTCGGTCCCCAGCGCCATCTACTCTGCCTTGGCCCTCCAGATCCTCCCCGTCGCCCTGGCTCATCAGTTCTCCATCTCCGCCACGGGCTCCACCTCCACCTGCTCCGCTACCATCGGTCAGCACCCTGGAGTCATCAACCCTTCCTCCACCATGGCTCCTCCCTCTGTTGGCTCGACTGTGGGCTACCATCATGGCTGCTGTCCCTCTTGTCTTCTCCCTGGCTCCTCCCTCGATCGTCTCCACCCTGGACTCTGTTTGTTCTCCTCCCGGGTGTCCATCCTCCGGCAGAGCCTCCACCTGTCCGGCCTGCCTGCCGTCCCCTGTCACCATCCTTACTCCACTCCTTGTGTCTTCCTGTTTAGTCACAGTTATGGACTGTTTTTTATGTTTTCTCCCTCTTGTGCCCATATATGGATATGTTCCTGTTCTTGTTGTGTCATTATTAGTTAGTCCTCCTCAATTGTCTGTCCCTCGTCAGCTCCCTTATTTTAAAGTCAAGTCTGTGCATTCTGTCTTTGTACGGTATTGTGAATGTTACCCTGTATGCTAGAATCTCTTCATCTTGTAGACTATAATTAAAATGACTTGTTTTTTACAATCTTCGTTGTGCCTGTGTCTTCCTGGCAGAAGACTCGTGGCATATATCAAAATGATACAAGATTATCCAATTTCAACTACAGCCCTGCACGGGCCTAAAATATAGGCCCTAGCCCAGCCCTGGCCCGAGACGCTTAGGCTCTAGCCCGGCCTGTGTCCGACAGCTTATCAGAGTTACCAGCCCGAGTCCGACCCCCCAGCCTGTATTTTAATTTTCCCTTCTCCCAAAACAGCTTATACTATACTGTTTCAGCAATTAGAATACTTCAGTTTTGTATGAAATGGCAAAGTGGTTGTATTTCGTTACGTTATTTTATTAAGGTAATTTAGAAAAACATTTGGATAATTTTTTTATTCGTTAAATGTAAGTTTTTGTTTTTTAAAGTAGCTAACGACCAGTGGCCAGCAGCAGACAGTGAGCTGATCATAGCGTGTTTGATCAATTTAGACATGATAAATATATCTATATAAAGCTTTAAATTAGTACTTAATGAAATAAAACATATAGAAAACAAAAACCCTTTCATTATAATCATAATCCGTAGATGCATTTATTAAAGGCGGGCTAATGAGGAGATGGCAGGTCGGATCTGCAACTTCATCCTTGCAACACTGACTTAGAAAACACTAGTTTATTAATATTAATATAAAATTTCCCCCGAACACATTCATGCCAACCCAAGGCCAACATCAATATCACTTTAAGCTCTCTGACGTGCACTCTCTATTTGGGCACAATAAAATGCGAGAAGCTAAGAGCCCAAGCCAGAGCATGTGAGCGGAGTGGAGCGCGAGCGGTTTATTAGACTGCATTTCCCCGCAGTTTAGGTTTATTTTAATTTTAGAAAATGTGTTTATTTTATTTACGCAACAAAATTATTAATTAAGTGCATTTCATCTTGTGTGTGCTTTCATGAGCCTGATAAGCAAGGTGTATTTTATGAAATTCTTTATCTGCATTTCACCTTGTGTGCATGTTTTGAATGCTTGCACAACTGAAGTGGCGTTTTAATGTAAAAGTATACTTTTTCAGTAATTCAATTTTTTTTACGAAAGTTTGCTTAGTGGCTTCAAAAACAAGACACGTTTTTAAATTAATCATTTTAATTTAATACATTTAAATTAATAACGTCACGCTGAAACATAACCGTTACTTATCGGACTACTACTTTAATTGAGTAAAGTGTTGAGTATTTAATTGAGTAAAAATGGCTACTTACATTTATTCAATAATTTCATTATAAACGGGGAAAAAAAAGGCCTACTGGAGACATTTAATGTCAGAGCGTGATCTGAGCGGGATTCGGTTTAGCTGTGAGCATGAGCGGAACATTAACGGAGCGTTTGCTTTGGCCGTGAACGACTGAGCTAATATTGAGCTGAGCGTCACACCGCTCCGCTTCACTCACATGCTCTGGCCCGAGCCCGATCTGAGCCCAATCTGTCAAAAAAAAAAAAACGTCCCGAACCCGGCCCGAATGGACTCAGCGTGTCGGGCCCCGTCAGGTCCCGACGGGCTTGCAGGGCTCTAATTTCAACGTGCCAAACGTTTAGGTCAAAAGTTATCTAAAAGTAATCTGAAAAAAAGTAGTCAGATTATACTGCCTAAAATGTGTAATATAATGGATTACTGTACGTTACTAACTGCATTTTTTGTCATGTAATTTGGAATCAGTAAGGGATTAAAATTAAGTAATCTAAGAAATCTACCAGCTCTGCTTTTGGATGTTCTTTTTAAGAATGGCAATATATCTCTGAAGAACACAGAAAGCAATTGAATCCAAGCTTACAGTGGCGTCATTTGATTGATGTAAAGAACATTAGGTGGAGGTGTCTGCAGTTTAGTTACTAACACCACAATCAATCTGGTTTGCCCCTCCACTAAAAGCTCTGTGTTAGAAAACAACCATATGCCGTATTGGACTTGAGTGTCCAATGACTTTGAATGCTCACCATGTGGTGAACCCCTACTGAGGTCTTTAGGGGGTCTCTGGGGACATATCAGTTTGAAGATAAATGGCCAGTAAAATGGCTAAGGGACTTTAATGGCAGAATGACAACATAATCTTTTCACATGGCACTGCGGGAGGTATTTAGCACTCCTTTCCTGTTTGGCTTAGTGGTTAAAACCACTTAGAAAGCTTAGCAAAAACATCAGTGCAATTACAATAGAGTACATATTTCAATCCAAAACAGCTTTGAAGGCACAAAGAACTTATGAATCATTCAGTGATTCAGGCTCACGTGCAATAAACATAATAACACGGGCTAGGATTGCAACAATAGACTGCTGCAGGGATGACATATTTTATAGGCCTAAACCCAGAAATGACTTAGCATTTTAGCACTTCTGGTATCATTGTCCCAAAGTCAGTGTTTTTCTTTTTTTTATGGCTTTTGGTTAAATGCCTGAAATAAGGTCTGTGTAAAACAAGACATTTTCACGTTTTATTCTATGACATAAAATGCATAAAGTTTTTACTTGTCTTGAAAAAGGTGGTGTGACTGGTTGTTGGGACATTAAATCATCATGCTGAACAGGAAAACCCATCTACTTACTAGTCTGCATTCACAGCCACGTTGTGTTTATAATCATGCCCTTACTAATTGCTCTAAAACTTTCAGAGATTATTTGTATTTTTTTATAAATGTTGAAAGAGTTACTGTAAGTTTAACCCTTTGGGTTGGCAGAGGGACTGGTGTGATTGCTTTTCTTTAGATTGGGGAGCGATTTTCACTATTAAAGGGATAGTTCACCCATAAATGTCATTAATTACTCATCCTTGTGCCATTCAAAGGCTATGAGACCTTCATTCATCTTCAGAACACAAATGAAGATTTTTTTTGCTGAAATCTGAGAGCCTTCTGACGCAACTTCCAAGTTCAAGGCCCAGAAATGTTTATGAAGCTAACATTTTATGTGCAAATAATATAAAAAATTTACAACAAGAAATTGTATTTTTGAGAACAGGCAGAGATATAAATTACATTCCGATCTACAAGACTCTCTAAAGCATTCTGCACTTTTACTTAGTCTAATTGCCCATAAGGTTTCTATTTACAAACATACCCCTCCAACTGAATGTGTGTTAAATGTGTTGTTTCGAGATGATGTATATGAAAAACTTGATGTTAAGCTAAATGAAAAGAAAATGACATATCTACACATTTTAACAGAGTAATGAGGGTTTTTGAAACACTCAAATATTTGAATATATTCAACAGCACTCACTTTAATGCAAATACATAAATCCAATATTTAGTTTTTATACTACCCTGCCTTGAAATATGCATCAAAACTAAAAAAAAGAACAGAAATCCAAAGTTCTGAAACTCTAGATGGCACAGGCTGATAGGTCAAACTCAATCTGACATAGTGACAGGATCGTTATCACATGACTCAGCTGATTGGTTCTTTTTGTATCAGCAGCCAATGAGCTTGCTGCTCAACATTCAAATACTTGGCTAGTGCTTGTTGTAGCAGTTGCAGCTCACTTCAGAAACCCTCCACCCTCCCCAGCTCCACCTGTATAGATCTTATGCGGGGTGATTCATGTATGCTATAGGGGGTTATTTCATGTATGTTATATTTGCAGCAGCAGTATTTGTTACATGTTCACAGCCGCATGTTGTAGATGTATTGGCAGTAGCAAGTCTCGGTACCTGCTTGCTACCACAGCAGCAGCAGCGTAGCAGATCCGTTTTTTTTTTATCTAACTTTTTTGCTAATAATAACAATAAAAATTATTATAATAGGAGATTCCCCAAATTTTTTTTTCCAAACTATGTTTTTAGATTACTCAATTACACCTTGATATACCTATAATAATGATTTATATTTTACCTTTTAGGGTGGATTTTGTAGGAAGTAGTTGCATGTCATCCATACACAGAGAAAAGTAGGTCCGGCTACACATTGAGTGAGAAAAATTAATCATTGATCATTCAAATGGCAATTTGTTTTGTAAATCAAGTGCTAAAACTATGCAGACAGCATGTGCAAATAAACAACGTTATCAGCAATGAGAAGTCTGTGACATTTTTCAAGTGATTGTTTGCGTTATGTCGATGCTGAGGGTTTCATTTCTCCATCTCACCTCAGTGCGCATGAGATTAAGTGCACTTTTCTGACAGGGTGCTAGACAGGACAGTAAACTAATGACTTATAAATCTGACCATGAGGAAAAGTCATGATTAAAAAAGTTTGCAGAAGCCTCAACGCTTCAGGATTCCAAGAAAGTGGTCTACGGGGAGTGAGGAGAAGGGGCTAAAGGCGCCTTGTGTAATTCTGCCGCTGATGAAAACTCTTAATGCCATTTCTATCTTATCAAGGTCCCCTCCTCAGCCCCGGCAATAGAGCCATCATCTGAATACTAATGCATCGGTAAGGGCACGCTAGAGTTCCATTAAATAGAAGAAAAATGCATTGCACACCTGAACTGAGGCAAACTCCTCCTCAATTACAGCTCTGAATAGCCAAACTCTCTTAATATTTGTCCTACTTGTAAGCTGATAGAATGACAGTAAATTGAGTGTGTGTACGTGTGCATAGAATGAGCTATGGTGACATAATTTTAGAACATTGTGCAGTATCAGTGTTGTCAGTGTCTTCTTTATAAACAATCGTATATGGTTCTATATTTTGCATGCAACTCTAAGGCCTTCACAAGCCTGTTTTACCTGTATAATCAGATGGGTTGCGTGAATAAGGTTAGAATATATAATCTGATGAGAAGAATACGGTAGATATCTATTAACAATAGATTGTGTCATCTTAAATTCTTAGGTCACAATCAATTTTCATAACCAATGCCTTTCAGTGTTTTTTGACAACAAGTTACACAATATTACAACCCATTAAACAGACATGGGCTGAAAATCTGAGAGCTATTTGAGTAAATAAGGAAAGTTGCTTGAGAGAAGTTATGCAATTTTGATTTACTGTAAGGCCCATACAAGTGCTGCAGTTATTGCCACCTGCTGCTTTTAAATGCTCAGGCTCGTTAAAATTGAATGTATTCTGATTGGCTGTTAAAGGGTGGTCTAACAGCTTTTTACAAAAACTGGATTATGTTTATCGGGTGCACTGTAATGTGTTCATTCTTTGTTAAAAATAATAAATAACGCATTATTTTTCACATATTTTACCTTTATTCTACACCACTTTTTCGTTCTTCAAAAAAACCTGGTTCCTCCCTCAAAAAATTCACAATGGGCTCAGATTGATTAGCTGCTCCAGTGTGATGTGATTTCACTAGCCAGCTAGTGCACATTGTCCAGAAACGTTACACCTCTTATCATAGTTATGGCGTCAATATTTCCTTATCAATTTGAACACGAGTCAGACCCAGACAATTATTATTGAAGAGGATAGAGCAGAACCTATTGTAAGAATCTATTGTCTGCCTCGACCCAGATTCCACTCCACGATATATTGTTACATAATGCAAGGACAACTCTTACAGGATGTTTCAGAATTATTTAATTATTTATTTTGTAGTAGCTGTCTCATATTTTTGATATGCTGTTATTTGTAAATGGTAAGCCTAAACTGCTGTTTATGTTATCTTTTTATATGAGAATGAGAGAGAATGAGAATGAGGTTTATTGGCTAGGTATGTTTACACATACGAGGAATTTGTTACAGTGACAGAAGCTCTACAGCACAACAGAATGGCAGCAACAGGACAAGACACGGATAATAAAGAATAATATACAAAAAGGCAATGCACAGAAAAAGCCAAAACACAATACATAATATAGACAATTATGTGTGTACAGGTCTGATATGTGCAAATTTGAAATGAAAAATAAGTATGTTCCTGTGTTCCGTGTTCCTGTGTAGCTCAGTGGTAGAGCATTGCGTCAGCAGCGCAAAAGGTTGTGGGTTCGATTCCCAGGGAACACACATACTGATAAAAAAAATGTATAACCTGAATGCAATTGTAAGTCGCTTTGGATAAAAGCGTCTGCTAAATGCATAAATGTAAATGTATGTGTGTTGAATAAGTAATGTATGATAGTTGTGTGTGTTTCATGTTTAATGTCAGGTGTTCATGAGATGGATTGCTTGGGGAAAGAAACTGTTTCTGTGTCTGGTCGTTCTGGTGCTCATAGCTCTGTAGTGTCGACCAGACGGTAAGTGTGCTGGATGTGAGGGGTCCAGAGTGATTTTTCTAGCCCTTTTGCTCACTCTGGATAAGTACAGTTCTTGGAGAGTGGGGAGGGTTGTACCAATGATTCGCTCAGCAGTATATGCATACTAAAGCTTTGTACGTACTACAACATAAAATGAACAATAGAAATGATCCATGGAAAACACATCAACAAAGAATAAAACATACTTACAGGTCGTGGCCCATAAACAATAGCTTCTAATTTTATATCCATCTTTGAGGACATGTTTTTAGGTGAATCCGGCATTGAACTCAAATTAAAATTTGTTGTTAATTTACTCAGCCAAGATGTAAATCCATGCAATTATTAGTTCATAAGACCCACTTCAGTGTAGAAGTGGCTTACGTAGTACTGTCTCTGAAATAGGAGAAAGTATTTTAACATTTCACATCAGGTTTAATATTTGATATTGCCAGTGGCATTGGCATCCCAAATTTATTTAAAATAATTAGTAATAGTAATTAGTATTAGTATATATATATATATAAAGTGTATAGCAGCCTCTGACTTTCAAATATTTATTTTTACAAACTGCTGCTTGAAGTCTCTAAAATATACAGTCCTTCATTTAATATGAAGACTCGACCGGTCAACATCAGCGTGCATTCTATCAGGTCAAGGTGCTTTTGAAAATACTACAGGCAGCGATGTAGCTCACAGTATGTAGCTTAACTTCTTCCACCAAACACGAGTCACGCAAACTCTCTGATAGGCGTGTGTGTTTGAAACATGGAATATAGAATCATAACTGCATGATATCTTCAGCAACCTTTCCCATCTCTCTCACAAATAATCAATCACTTTGAAGCTGGATGAAAATCGAGATGGAAGAGAGCGAGGAAGAGAGATTCAGGAATGCTGATACTCGCTTTGAAAGTCAGATCAAGGCAGCTACTTAGTGGCTTAAATACAACACTTGTGTGGTGTAACTGGTGCTAAGGGATGTCAGAGTGAAGCTGTAACACCCAGAGTCTTCAGCACAGCAGAGGGTCCAGATCTCGATGTCCAGATGGAGGAGAAAATAAATAGAAGGAAGAAGATTTGAGATGCAGCATCTGCTGTTTCAGTGGGTGGTAGGGATCAATATTTTTCAGTCTTACATCAATATCCATATTTATTTTATTTGCTCTGAAATGCAATTAAAATACAGTACAAATGTATTCAGTGAGCATTTTCCATGAATGGGGTACATAACAGGGCTTGCAAATGATCAGTAAATAAGCTACTTGACTTAAAAGCCTTCTGTATCACATTTGATGCAGACATTTCTAAGGTCTCCCCAATTGTAAGTCGCTTTGGATAAAAGCGTCTGCTAAATGACTAAATGAAAATGTAGATCTCTTTATTGTCAATATTATCAAAACCTGTTGTACAAAAGTCAAATGACTTTTAGTATAATTTATTTAATATTCACCTTCAGGTCATGGTGCGTGTGTCTTTTTGCTGGGAAATCTTTCCTGATTAAAAAAATGTAAAGCATGAATTAGTTTTATATTATTAGCAATATTTTATTTTATTTCATTAATTATTTGTAGAAACATCATGTTAAAATGTAAGTATCAAACATGATACATCAGGTTTTTAAGGAAAGCATATCTCTCAACCATCATTGTTTTGTTTTGTTTTATTGCATTGCATATTGCTGTACTTGTTATTTACAATACAAGCAGAATCTTACTTTTGGACATATAAATATGATATTTATATATCAAATTTCATATCTTTGTAAAAAGTTTTTTGGTATTTTATTTAAGATTTGGTTCAACAAAGTGTTCTACTTAAAAAAAAAAAACTGACTATTATTTCATATGTCAGGCTTTACATGGTTAACCTTCAAATAAAAAAAAATGTACGTGTTGTATTAAATGTAGCAATGTTATGCTATGTTTGCATTAGGTTTACACTTTTGTTTTTAGTGTTTTTTTTTTTTGCAATCCAGTTTACATTTTCCATCTAAATACAATTTCGCCGCCTTGGAATTATAACGATTCTATCTGACATTTTTGTCAAAATTGAGTTATTCACATATTCTTAATCTATGACAACTTATTTACATTACGTGAGGTTTGCTTTGTAAACTGTGTACATTTTGGGCCTTTTTTTTAGAAAACAAAAAGGGTTCTATCTACAGAAGTCTATGGAACGCATCAAGCTCAATATCTCAAAACTGATCAGAATGCAAATATAACCTTAGTTTTCTAAGGTAGTGATTTGTATATAATAAAATATATATACTAAATAAAAATGTATACATATATATATTCCAGTGATAAACATTAAATAAATATAAAAATAAACATACACCTGTATTAAAAAAAATACAACAACTCTTATTTATTATAAATTAAAGGAAGAATTTGTAACATAAACTTGATGATTGCAGTCAACACTATACTTTGAATAAAAACTGACTGGCATGTTTGGAATGTTGTGTTAGTTAAATTTGTATCAATAAAAATAAAACATTTAAAAATTACAATATTTTTGAAAGTAGCACATAATATATTTAAAGCTTGTTTAAAGTTTCTCCATTTATTATTGCCAGCAAAATAATTAAATTATATAGATTAAAGAAATGTAAAAAGGTGTGCACATCCTAAAGACCCAAAATTGGGTTCAGGTGCAGGACAAAATATATCCTGGCCAGACCTTATGGTAGATTGCAACACTGCATGCAAATGACAAAAGCCTGATCAAAAAAACAGGTCACTTCTATGATGTGGTTTAATGTGTCATATTTCAGGAGCTTTCAAATGTATTGCACATTTCTTGTATCTGAAGGGTGAAAGGACAGTTTCAAAAGAGATTTGTTTGCATTTGAATAGGCGAGCGTGTCTCAGAGACCTCCATTATTTAAAGTGTGATTATGCTGCATGAGATTCAGTATTGGTCAGAAGGATATTAAAAATCTGGAATATCTGTTTGCTCTATGATAATTGGAAATATCTAGATGGCCTTTTTGACTTCAAAGAAATGTAGCAAGAAACCTGAGCTCATGTTCCAAAGGTCTGTCTCTCCATCTGTGCAAGTCAGCTGAAAAGAGGTAACATCGCCCCCTAGAGGTTCATAAGATAGCATTGATAATCAAGCATTGGCTTTGCAATGACATAAATGTCCTCTGTTTCAGTTTGAAAAGCCAAAGCTTAAAATGTCTACACACCCTTTATATAGAATAGATTAAATACTCTAATATAAAATCACATTTTCTTGTTTTCATCCTCTCCATTGTGTGTAAATTTTCCCCAGTGCTCAGCGCTGTAATTTGATCCTCTATTTGTCAGTGTTTTTGTTTTTTTCTATGTAATGATTTCTAATGTGCTCAAATGCCTGCCCGCAGAGGAGACATTAGCCAAATGGCATGACTGGGTGTGGTGAAGCCATTTATCGGGCTGGGGAAGGGCGAGCAGTGGAGGATAAAGCCCCACGAGCGCCCGTCAGTTAAAAGTGGAACAAAAATGCATGTGCGGATATACTACACGGACTCACAATCCTGTGAAAGGGGAACTTGGCTATTTATCATCCCAGCCTCAGATTTGCTCTAGGGGCCCTAACCAGACAAGCCCCTCCATGTGAATCGTCAGGGTATAAAAACAAGTCTTATACATCAAACCTCTCCTTTAGCAACATCTAAAGGCGTCTAATTGCAATCTTTATAGCCTAGAATGCATTGTGCAGAGAACAGTGCATTTGCTTTAAAAGCCAACTGGGAAAAGAGAGCAGGGAAGAAGGTAGTCTTAGAGTAATTTCCGCTCTTCTTAATGTCCTTTCAGGTAATAGATCAGACTGTGAAAGTTTACTGCTGAAAGGAAGACACGCTGCATATAATGTATTTCTGGATGCTAGGGCGTTTCTCTGGCCACTCTTTCAAAGTAAAAAAGCCATTAACTCGGTACCAAAACCTAGTGAGCTGGCTATAGCTGCACTTCTGGCACTTCCGAGTGCGTTCTAAAAGGCAGGTGATAACATTATGCTTCTTTATAAGAAATGTATAGGTATAATTGGTCTAAAAAAAAAATCTGTGAAATGTATAGTTAAAAATGGCAGCTGAGGTTAATAATAATAATAATCAAATGTAGAAACATTTTAGGTTTTACAGGGTTTTTTTTACAGACAGACTTATAACAAAAATATTGTTTCATATATTTTATTTCATTCATTTTTCTTATTTTATTAATTTCATTAATTGATTAAATAGTTCACCGGGGAATGACAATTTTACTCACCATCAGGCCATCCTAGATTCTTCAGTAGAACACTAAATACGATTTTTAGCTGAAACCATGGTCCTTGTGATTCATAAAATGCAAGTCAGCAGCTACTGGCACTTGATAGTAAAAAAAAAAGCATATACAGGCAAACACAAAATTAATACCCGTGGCTGCTGACAATATAATGATGTGACATAATCATTCTGTGCAAAAAACTGAACTATTTTCACCATTAAACCTTAACTACGACATGAGTCAAATGAATGCATGTGTGAAAACGTAAGATTTTAATTAACAAACATAGTCAAGGCGGTAGTCATTTACACATGAATTCATATGAGTCATATCATAGTTAAGGTTAGTTCTTGATTAGTATATGCCTTAAAGGGATAGTTCACCCAAAAATGACAACTCTGTCATTAATTACTCACCCTCGTGTAATTCAGACCTGTGAGACCTTCGTTCATCTCCGGAACGCAAATTAAGACATTTTGATGACTTCCGAGAGCTCTCTGACCCTCCATAGACAGCAAGGATACTAACACGGTCAGGGTCCAGAAACGTAGTAAGGACATTATTAAAACAATCCATGTGACATCAGTGGTACAACTAGGTCATTTATTGTCCTCATTTGTAAGCCGCTTTGCATAAAAGCGTCTTCTAAATGACTAAATGTAAACGTAGGTATTAGTACAGTACATGATTATTCATTGTAAAGTGTTACTGTTGCATATACAAAATTACGAAATAATATATAACGCCTACAGCACCTTCATAAAGTGAATAAAAACATAAAGCAAAAACAATCCTGATGGGAATTTTTAAAAAATTGTCCTGAAGTTTTTTGTTTAAAATATATATCTGAACGCGTCTGATATCGTAATTAAGACTTACTTCCCAACTTATAAATATGAACTTCCCAGGAGGACTTCAACGCATGGCAGCAAGGCAGTTCGGTTCAAAGACACTAAAGTCACCCTTAACCTCATTCTCTTTTATAAATCATCTTTTCTTCTCTTTTCCAATTATATTCCCTCTCACTTCCGTGTCTATCTTCCCCTCGCTCTGTCTGGTCACCCTAACCCATTCTTCTCTCTTTATCTCTGTGCTTAGCACTTTGTCTCATGAAAAAGTCATCAGGCCTAACCTTTCTGCTTACACGTGGGCAAGGGTGTCACCAACAATAGACTCGGCTTCTGCAAGTAAAAAGACCTTGCTTTGAGTCAAGACACAAATAAAAGCGGGAGGGGGACTTGTGCGGCAGTAAATGCCACACTCTAATTGATAAGAAATGAATCTCAATTAGGGTCATTAATCATGAGGAGAGGGAACCGGTGACAGGCTGAGCGCTCCACAGGCCGCCGTCTGCAGGCGAGCCGAGTGGCGGAAATTGTGAAATTACTTCAAACGTCAAACTGTGGAAGAAAATGCTATTCTGTCATCGCAGTCAGTGTCAGATGCTGAAACAATACATCCTAGCTGTAGGATCACACAACGTTAGAATAAATCTGCAAACAGGGATTGTCGTGTTCTGCCCGTGAGGTATTTGTTTGTTAATCAGCAGCGCCTTTGACGTACAACAAGCGGTTTGCACAGCGCTCAACGAACAATGTGTTCCAACTGAAGTGACATTGGTTTACACATAGTTTTCATCGCAGATTTGTCCTCTTAGTGTCTGATCTGTCTGATGTTCATTCTGCACATGTCTTATCCGGCCTGGATTAAAAAAAACATCCATTTATAATTGATGAGAACTGTGCAGTAATTCTCCCATCACAGACAGCTAACAACATGCTATAAATCTATTGTGTGTTGGCTCTGTGTGGCATTCCCAGTTACACCTCCATGAGCTGTATTCTCTGGAATCGCCCCTTTATCTCATCTCCATCATATTCTAGCTCTTCGTAATCCACATATAGACCATGTAAGAGTCTGCACCTGCACAGTTCTGCTGAAAGCTGCAGATTTACACAGAATAGACCTTTATCACAAGCTTCAGTTGTAGGGTGAAAAAACTTCTGCTTTAGATTTTATCAATAGCAGTGACCATTGGTGGATGTTTAATGTATAATTCATCTCAAAGAGTCCATCTAAACAGACCTAGCATGCCAGTTTCCACTGGGCTGACAATACGATTTATTTATCTGTTTTTTCTTTATTTATTTAGCAGTTGGATGAAGACATTTATTTTCATGGTATCAGGAGGATAAATGTGTGTAAGCAGCAGTTCACAGTGTTTGACTGTTTTTTTGGTGACAGAAATTCAACATTGCAACAAACATTTCTATACATATAGCATCGTAAACAACATTAGAACAAGAAATGGGACTACAAACAAAACATGGTACACTGAGTAATGATAGTACAGAGTAAATCATAATAATAGTTGCATTGATTAATGTCCTTATTATTTGATTGCATTTTCATGTATGTTTTAAAACCCTTTTTTAAATTGACTGTATGAAAATATTGATTTGAAATGTGTCTTCCTTTCTTTTTCATTCAGAAACAGCTGGTTTAAAAATATGGAGTGTTAGCCTTCTTGGTTTCATTGAAATGATTTAGTCAAGTGTTCAGATGTGTATGACAAGGTAAATTGTGGATTGTGAGGTGTGTATGATGATACGAATGTAATGTTTAAATAATTAAATATTTACAAATATTTATGACAATTTGATTGAGCTTCATTTTTAAATGAAATATAATTAAATGCAGAAATGTCAGTGTCTGTTAGAGTTAGGTTTGAAATACAAAAGGGAAATCATCATTCAGATTTACTGTAACAACAAAGGTATAGTCTTTCCTAAAACACCATAAGATCTTGTCCTGAAAAATCACTTCAATATTTACCACATCAGATAAAGCTTAATAAAAATAAAAATAATAATAATTAAAACAACCCAGACTCATTAGATGACACATGTCCGTGGTGATAAAAGCAAGTTCAGGCTCATTCGAACAGATGAACGTGAATCTGACCATGTTTTATTGCATCGGTTGTCATACGTATTTTGGCAGGTCAGAAATGAAATGTCTCTTAAGTGCCATTAAAATGTAAATGCTCTATATTGCATTTAAAAAAACATACCACCTACACTAAACTCTACCCCGAACCAAAAGCAAAAATGAGACAAAAATCCATTTTTTAAGCAACCATGCTATTGTAGCTTGTTTTTACAAATCCTCAAATCATTTTATGGTTTGTTTTATGAGACTGCAGTGCCATACCAGGTGAGCCCCCAAGCAAGTTTACTACCTTAGACAAGTCGTATATATAAAGCTGATTATGTGATGAAAACATTAAAATGTTTACATTTACAAATCAGGTGCTATGTTAAAAATATTTTGAGGCCATACCATAAGTATTGTGCCAGGAACCACACATAAATAAATCTTTATTAATTGATAATCTATCACCATAATCATAATTTGAAAAGGTAAATAGGAAGTTGTTGATGATTTACTGCCACTATATTGTTCATTTCAGCTTGAAACCGCAATGAATTGTATGTATGGGTACGTTTTGCAAAAATCTAGAAAGAGGCACATAGCTTGTTTCTAGAGAGTCTAGGTTGGTAATCAAATGTTACACAATGTAATTGTTCCAACTTCTGAAGCAGTTTCAAGTAACACTCACTTCTAATCTTTCCCCAATCTTATTTCTTATACTTTCAGTGGGCACGACAATTAAATCTGCTAAAGTGTCTTGACTGATTCATAATTTCACCGTTCATTACGATGATGAGTCAAACAGGACCCCAGAGACACCCCATCCGTGCGTCCATGCAAGAGCATCCACACAGGAGACATCCATGCAGCCGGTGAAGCCAAGGCCTCCAAACACACTCTTCAGCCAAGATGCTAAATAATTCATTGACGTGTGCTGAAATATAATCAGCAGCTTGCACATAACAAACCCGCGCAGGGAAGCTAGTCAATGCAGTTTCTGCGAGCATACTGATATTTATTGTGTGTGCAACTACCACCAGGTATTACTGCATTATTGCACCATTTTGCCTGCATGTGTGTAAGTGAGTGG
The DNA here is from genome assembly GCA_027474115.1 of Schizopygopsis malacanthus. Classification (NCBI taxonomy): domain Eukaryota; kingdom Metazoa; phylum Chordata; class Actinopteri; order Cypriniformes; family Cyprinidae; genus Schizopygopsis; species Schizopygopsis malacanthus. Next base: position 8,392,049 of record CM049873.1, read on the forward strand.
GCTTGGAAGTGCATGCATGCATACTTTGTATTCTGCGACAGTACAGTACAGATGGATGCATTCGGGACTAGTGTAATGTCAGTGCTATTGCAGTGTGGTTATAATGCTTGACTGGGAGTGTATTTGTGGTTAAAACAAACTATACAGTACCTGTTTCCATGCTGGGTCTCATCCTAATTAAACCCCATTGCTTTGAAAGACACCACAGGTGACCCTACAACACTGCAATTAGCCTAGCCTCATGTAGCAGCTGCTATTACATGATTCCCTTTAAATTCTTTTTTAAAAGAACATTTTTCTCACTGAATTCTCCTCTAGGCAACACAATTACATTAAGCCTCACATTCACAGAGAAATTGCTCAGCCATTACCCCATCATGAGTCTCAGGCTGTGAGGAGGTCTCTGGTTCATCAACAAGACTGTGAAATAACTTCAGTTCTCTCTGTCACCTGAACTGACTGGCGCTGAATTGAAGAGGTTTAATGCTAAATTACAAAAATGACATGTGTGGGAATTTACAGCCTGCACACCAAAAGAGCTAAATGAATAAATGTAAAAGAGTTGTTGTCTGATTTGGGTTTTGCATGTGAAATGCGACAGCAGAACTGCAGAAGTAAAAATGTTCTCCTTAGAAATAATTGTTATGTAATAATGTGGAAATTATTCAAGACAGACTTACCGTGAATCTAAGATGCTAAAAGGTATGTGCCTTTAGATGTGTATTTGTTTTAATTATTATGATTCTGAAATGAACAAATCAGACAACCATGGATATATATATATATTAGGGGTGGGCATAGATTAATTTTTTTAATCTAGATTAATCTAGATTAATTTTGGAATTAATCTAGATTAATCTAGATTAAAATGGCTCATTTGAATTCTGCCGAAGGCATTCAGAATATGTGTGCTACCCAAATAATGACTAAAAGTAAGTCTTTGAGAACGGGTTTCTCAAGCCAGGTGGCACATTAGACCAGGGGCTCATCTCCTGTTTCCAAAATGCATCACAAACTGCTTGAGAAAGCTGTTCTACTATGATAATTGGTGATGAAAATAAACTATGTTCAATAAGATGTACTTGTGTTTACTAACTGTTTATTCAGTTAAACATGAATTTTGAACTGTAGGCCTACATAAGAGGTCGTGATGAACTGTTTACAGTTTCCATTGGGAAGCTTCTTAAAAATAAATTTTCCCTGAAGCAAACCGGCGGCTTCATAGCTGCATCCATGTTAGCACGTCACGTCTGATGTGGTAATTTCACAGTAACGTTAGGTATACACACAGGTTCGAAGCAGAGGGTGACACGGGAGTGAATTCTCAAGTTCACATGAGACCTAAGCGCATCCTGTTTGCTTAAAAGCGCAACGTTTCGTTGTTATTTGAGTGCACACAAATGAGTGCACACAAATAAACGTTCGAGAGTCTTTACAGATTCGAAAGATGTATTAGGCTACTTTTATCTGTATGACCAAAAATGACGGAGATTTTAAGAGCAAGTGAACGCACCGGAGCCTGTCCTGCGCAAACGCGCTTCCACACAAACACTTCAATAGCGCACATTTCTCTAGGTTAACATCATATTGAGCGGCCATGTAAAGTTGCTACATACATCTTTCAGATGAAAAGCCATATTTGAGGTTGATGAATGATAGGTGGGCGTTTGGATGTCCTGCCCGATTGTATTACCACATAGACCAGCCGTTAACAATCTGTCCATCACGGACTGCGAGCCTCTAGTTCGAAGACTCGTTCTCGTCCCCTACAGTGCAATTCGGCTAGGTATACATCCACGCTAAAATATCAGGGTGAAAGTCATCATAGCTTGCATAGTATAGACCCAGCTCCCAACCCAACTTTGAGAATAGATTAACGGCGATATTTTTTTTATCGCCGATAAGAGTCTCGCGTTAACGCAGCACGTTAACGCCGATAACGGCCCACCACTAATATATATATAATATATATATATATATATATATATAATATATATATATATATATATATATATATATATATATATATATATATATATAGAACCGAAACCCCAACTTCTCCCTGGACACCACAGCCCACTGCTCCGGGTGTGTGTTCATGTGTGTTTTCACTGCTGTGTGTGTGCACTTCGATGGGTTAAATGCAGAGCACAAATTCTGAGTATGGGTCACCATACTTGGCCACACGTCACTTAACTTTCACTAAATTCATTTATGTCTGGCTGCTCAAATAATTTAGCTCCAGACTGTTTTCTGAATGAGGGACAATTCAAGGCAGGTTTTGTTAAAAAGTTACAAACTCAACGATGGATAAGCAACCATGTTCATGATCCAGCTGCACCTCCAAAAGAAGTAAGTCTCACACCTTATATTTTTTTATGATTATTTGCGAATCGAGGGCTGGGTGAGCAGTGCTCATTAGCATGTTTGGCAACGAAATTAGTTGCTGTGAACAGAGCTGTTTTTGACCAGGTATGGGTGTTGTTTTTCACAACCACTGAGATAATTTTGAAAAGACCCTAAAGAATCATACCAACTTGTGGAAAATGGGCATCCGATGTCCCCTTTGAAGCACAGTCACCACAAAATCAGACTTACTTAAAAATCATTCTGAGGTTAAATACAGATTTTAAATCATAATATATAGTTTAATAGCTATGATAGTCTTTTTTAAATCAAATTTTTGCATAATTTTGATGGGAAACATCGCCTTAGCATTGCCTTAGAAAAAGCATTCTCTTAGCATTGATATAACATTGCCTTAGAAAAAAACAGTTCATCTTACAAAAAATAAATCATATACATAAACCCATATAGGAACTATAAGATTTATCGGATAAGCATGTTACAGTATAAACTTCTGAAACATGGGTGTTTCATGTTTCAGAGCAGTCTCTGCAGAAATCAATTAAATCTGTATGTGGGAGTGTGTGTGAAAAAAAATCTGATGTAACCTCCTTTGTAATCTTTAACAATTTCATAAGTAACTGTAATTTAATTACACATTTTTTGGCTTATAAATGGCTGATCGTTTCGCTAGATCAGACCCTTATTCATCGTCTAGTATCGTTTATAGCCCTTTGAAGCTGCACTGAAACTGTAATTTTGACCTTCATCCGTTTGGAGTCCATTGAAGTTCAGTATATGGAAAAAAATCTGGAATGTTTTCATCAAAAACCTTAGTTTTTTTTCGACTGAAGAAAGAAATACATAAACATCTTGGGTGACATGGGAGTGAGTAAATTATCAGGGAAATTTTAATTTAAAAGTGAACTAATCCTTTACCAGATGGCATAATAGGACATTGCATGCACGTAGTTTATTTCGCTGTTTGATATGAAATTATACACCGCGCACTTCAAGTGCTAGCGCGTGCTACGAGCACAGTATCTTTTCCGCGTTCGTTTGACACGCGCGGAGGCGACGTTAGAGCAATGTGATGTGGTCATGAAGACGTTCTGCACCTAAATAAACACAATTATTTTCAAGAAAAAAGAGATGGAGGCAGCAGTTGTGAATGGGGTGGCCAACCATAGCCCCGCCGCTGCGTTAATTGCGCTACATATTTTGAACGCGTAAATCTAAAAAAATAATCTCCTGCGTTAATGCGCTAATTTTGACACCACTAATATAAACACATATACTGCTGTAAAAAAATGTTTGGTCTCATATTCATATCACATGATAAGCATCACACCAGCAGCAAGAGCAATACCACACCAGTGCTATTTATGCAAGAGTGCAAATCTGATTTGATACAACAGTTCAGTAAATAATACGTTAATATTTTTATTTTATTTTAAACACAATATTGTGTGTTTTTGCAAAAATTTGCCGACGAAAATATTACGTATATAGCCACAACAGAACTGTTGTGCATCTTAGCAACACAGCGATGTTAGTTTCTGAATGAATCCTCATTATGAACGAACCGAGTGAACCAATGGCTTATTCATAGAGAGAGCCGTTTACTTAATTCCTGAATGAATAAGCCGTTTGAACAAAAAAAATGAACAAATGACTCATAAACACATTTATCGCCACCTGCTGGTAGTTATCGTTTCTTTGTTACAGTATCTTTTCATTTATTTATTAAACAAAAACATAAATAAAAAACATTAAATTGATAGTTTACCCCCCCCCCCCCAATAAAAACTGTCAGCATTTACCTAAATTACTTACTTTCTTTTGTGCAACATGAAATTAGGTGTTTTGAAGACCGCTGTAAAAAAAATATAATTTGATTATTTATAATTATAATAATTATAATAATTATAATAATTATAATTATTTATTATTTATAATTATAATTTGAGACGTTTATCAAATTATCATACTTTATGTTCTATAGTTTATGTTAGGCCTATGTGTAATAATTTGATGTTGAATTAAATAAAATATTTATTTTTAAAGCTACTGTTTATAATGTCTAATTGAGACTTTCTCATTTAACACAATGATAGCTTTAAATATTATTTTGTGGGTATTTTCGCATATATATATATATATATATATATATATTTATAAATGTATTCTACTCTCTCAGAAAAATGGAACATGCTTTCACTGGAACATCTGTCACCCGTGTCAAAAGATACTAATATGCACCAGTTAGGTACTAATATGTACATTTTAGAGATCCATATGTAACTTAATTCACCAATATGCACCATTTATGGTTAAAATGGTACAAAGATGTACCTTTTGTCCTATAGGTTTCCTATAGGGGCACCTGCAGGATTTCTTCCAAGGGTATGCACAGAGTTTTGGGCAAATGATCATTGAGAGCAGAACGAATGTGTCACACAGTTTAAACTCAGCCAAAATGTAAAATACAGCCCTGGTATTAACGTTTGTGTCTTTATGAGAGATTATTATAAAATAAAATAGCAACAAAAACTAATACAATTAAAACTAATACATTTCTAAAAATTAAAATCTGTAGTAGCATTAGTTGGAGCTTATTCAAGAATATTATTGCTTCCCAACAAAGTTTTAATATTGTGATTCAAGGCTTAATACTCTCTATTGAAAATGTTTTTGAAATGAAGAAAATAAATGTGGAGAAAAAAATAATACAGGAAAATTGGGTTGTCACTGGTGCATTCTGGTCTTTGTTGCTCAAGTCATCTTAAATCACCAAACCTAACTGAAAATAAATGACCTTTAGTTGCTTTGTCTTTACAAATGGCTGTCAGTGTGAATGCCTCTTTATAGGTTGTCTTTTACGCTGCACAATTGTTTTATACTAGTAGCATCTCATTCTACTGCTGCTGTCTTTCAGTTTTGGTGCAATGGAAAACTTAGAATTGCATTTGTAAAGTACTTTAGTTGGCTAAAGTCTTTTAAATTCTTCCTCCTGCTTTGCGTCGACTGAATGCTCATTTGGAATTGAACATCATTATCGTCCCACCGTGCCCTGTATTTGTGGACGATTCTACCAGCTCCAATTAGGCTGAAGTCTAATTATTTTCATTTAGTAAGGTATTAATTCAGAATTCACCCTCTCCCCACTCTCATTAGTTCCGGCACAATCTATGAGAGAGTATAATTACAGTTGCCTGTTTGGAGTATAGAAAAGGGGAAGAAAAGAATAAAAGGTGCCCCTATGACGATATTCATCGACTGACATATAAACATGATTTCTGTTGCTTTAATAGTTCACTTCGGTTGTTTTATTAACTTGGTTGACATTTATGTGGTTTTGGTAGATTCACATCTGGGTTATAGATGTGTGAGTGAACGGTATAGCCCTTTAAAGAGTTGTTTGAGCATTTGGTTTATTGTTGCCATATACGTCTGGCTTGTTTCATCAGACCTTGAGAACCGCCACAGGTCATCAGACATCCAGGAGCTTTCCTGATGTCACACACAGATAGATGTACACTGCTGTATGACCCTTCAGGCTGTACACGATATTGTCAAAGCGATCTTCCTGATATGTTGTTCTCTCTTTCTCTCCCTCTCTCTGAGGATAAAGTAAGTCACTGTTCTGTTGTGAACTTTGTTGAGTAAATCTGCACTGCTTGTGTGTTTTTACCCGAGCTGCATATTTTATTACCCGTAATGCATCTATAAACACCATATATGGCTGTAGATCTGAGGAGGACATGTCCACACGTCCACACCAACAATTAACAGTGTAAATGCCTCTGGCCACCCCTTATTGGCACTCTTGCAGCTGCAAAGATCATCGATGCCCCTCTCCCCTCCATCCTGGATATTTTCCTTACATGATGCTCCAGCAAAGCCAATAGTATCGTGAAGGACCCCACCCATCCTTCTCACAGTCTCTTCCAGCTCCTACCATCAGGAAGACGGTACCGGAGCATCAGAGCCCGCTCAGCTAGACTGCTCAACAGCTTTTTCCCCCAGGCTGTGAGAGTCCTTAACTCAACTCACCCCACCCCTCTTTGAAACCCCATACAAGCCCCCCCCCCCCCCCCCCCCCCCCCCCCAAAAAAAAAGTAGAAAAGTTTTTGTGTAATTCAAAGTGTGCTACACACAGGTGAGTGTGCCTGTACAAATCAGCTGTAGTAACACACTCTCCTCTATTCGCACTAGACACTTTTCACACACTACTGTGTGTACATAATCCCACAAAAGACTCAAAAGACCAACAAAAAAGTAATATACAGTATGTATGTTTACATGCTCACGCACTTAAAACTATCTTATATTCTTCCCCAGCCAGCTGCATGACTCACGATGTTCTCTTTGCACATGAACAGTATTTGCAAAGCATTAGTACAGTTTATATTTTTTAGTTTATGTATAGGTAACCATTTTTTATATATGGCATATGTATAGTCAAATATGACAGTAGGTTAGTTGTGTATAGGTTTATACTGTTTTACTTCATTGTTGTATGTCTGTATGTATGTAGCACCATGGTCCTGTGAGGCACGACGTTTCGTTCCACTGTATGTCCACACATGTAGCGGAATGACAATAAAGCTCAACTTGACTTGGCCTGACCAGATCTTGTCAAAAATCTTGTCTCAGTACATTTAATGAAAGGCTATAATCTTAGATTTGTCAGTTCTTCTGAACATGAACATTTGTGCATTTCCATTCATTACAGTTTTTCTCCATCGCTAACACACAATTCATGAAACAATTCACAATTTTCTCACAACTATAAACACAATCTCAAACCTACACACCAACTTGTGCAAACTTCCAGGTCAAAGTCAAACGTTTTAGTCAAAAACATATTTTCTTTTGTCAGAATCTAATCTTTGGCCTCAGATGACACAAAAACCTGTCAAATACACAGATTATTTTCCTGTCTTGAGAACACTAGTGAGATCAATTCAAAACACTGTTACAAAAACCTCCTTTTGGGAAACAGGAGACATCTTGCTAGTCAATGACTGTTACAGTCTGCAGCATAAATAGAGCGGTGCAGATTCAGTGAAATTCCCCAATAAAATTTAGGAAAAGTTTACTTTCATTACTGTAAAGTTATCTTACAGTAGATGAATAGCACTCGAAGAGAAAAGTAAAAAACAACAACTACAGAATATACAGTAAACACACATACTGTCAGTAACTGTACAGCAATAAATACATAAATTCTGCATCATCTGCCAAGCTGCATTACAGTGTTTGTAATATCCTTATTTGTTATACTATAGACATTTTTCCTTTTTTCACTCGCCTCCATGGCGCCCTCTATGGAGAAGCGAAGAAAAAGGTCTATAGTAGATTCTTATTCTTTTGATGCAAGATGTGTCCTCCCCTAGACAGTCAACTCTCAGTTCTGCACAGATATATGTAAGAAGTACTTGGATACAAACCAATTCAAAAGTTTGGAGTTTGAGGGTGTGTGCAGTATTTACAGTATAAAGAATAGGTAAAGTCCTCTCATTTGAAATACTGCTACTATGTACTGCAAGTGTAATGTGTATAGTGTAAAACCCCGTAGATCTTCTTTCATGGTCAGTCCTTGCACAGTTTTGCTACTGAATGTTCACACATGGATAAATGTGAGCTATTTTGTGATTATTGAGGTAGTTATATTGTGTGTTTTCTAAATGAGAACATGGTTAAACCTGTGCAAAATTATGTTTTTTGTGTAAAGTTTTGCAGAAAACACTGAGCAAATTGGAATGTGTGTGAAGACAGATGAAATGTGTTAAAAGTTTTAAGAAACGTGTCTTTGTTTCCAGAACTGTATGAATGGTTTGGAAAATTGCGTCAAATGAATCAGTTATATCGTGTTAGCAACTTAATCTAAATATTGAGAAAATTGCCTTTAAAATTGTCCAAATTAAGTCCTTATAAATATAAATACAAAAATAAGTTTTGATATATTTACTGTAGGACATTTACAAAATATGTTCATTGAACATGATCTTTACTTAATGTTCTAATGATTTTTGACATAAAATAAAATCGATAATTCTGACCCATACAGTGTATTTTTGGCTATTGCCACAAATATAGCCGTGCGACTTAAGACTGGTTTTGTGGTCCAGGGGCACATATATATGAAAGGTATATGAATGTATTGTTTGATAAGGGAGATTTTTGTGAGCGACTTGTCTCATTAATGAAAGTGTTTGAACGTTGAAGACTAAAGCCATTCCACAGGCTACAGCAGGTTTACGGGTGTTATCTAAAGTAACCAGCAGGAGTCTCATGATCTCAAGCTGGCTGCTGCAGAAGTTTGGCTTGATGAAAGTTCAGAGCGCGGAAGTGAAGAGAAACTTTCGCATAAATCTCTGCAAGAGAGCGACACATTCCGCGTTTGAGTGTGGAGAAGGATGATAATGATGACACGGGTGCGCCAGTGTTTCTGAGGAAAAACGTTTTTTTTTGTGAGGCTTTATTTCAGGTCTGATCATGGGGTTGCCGACTTTAGAGTTCAGTGACTCTTTTGTGGACAGTCCGGACTTTAGAGAGAGACTCAAATGTCACGAGATCGAGCTGGATCGAACGAACAGCTTCATCAAAGAGCTGATTAAAGATGGACACCAGCTGATCTGCGCGCTCAAAAGTGAGTACACAACACATCAATCAATACAAAAACACCCGCATCTCTAATATCACCGTTCGTGTGGGCTGTAACACAATACCTAGTGTGCTCTCTACTTAGAAAGCATGTGGTCACTAGCCTACCATAGGTGTGAGCGCGCGTGGGATGCTCAACAATCTTGTCTAGGCGTCTCACTAGATTTAGAGACAGCCAACCTGATGAATAAGAACTATCCGAGTTTGTTTATTCTCCCCTGTGATCTCTAATAGTTATACTAAATCATTCAAAACTTGTACTATAAATATTACTCGTTTCCATAAACAGCTACAAACAGATGTCACATTTTTTAAATACAAAAAAGCCACACAATTACTGTATCTAACAATTAAAACAGCATGGAATGTGGCTGGTTTTAATCACATCAAACTAAATAATTTTAGCCTCACCTCACTGATCTTTTTCTCTGGTGTATCCAATAATAATAATAATAATAATTGAACAGTGATATTTGAACTATTTTAAAACATAATATTTATCTTAACCCTGTTACTGAATGTTGTGTCTTTCATTTAAAATAAAGCATGACAGGGAGACAAGTAAATCGTTACACTTGATCAAATCATGCACACATTTATCAAGGTTTCTCAATGTCAGCTATGTTCAACACGGTTAACAAACACACAATTACCAATGAAACATTTCTCTTTAATTTATAAGAAATTTACTTAATTTTAAGTTGAATTGCAGCACTGTTATTTACAGTACAAACTTGTTACAAACCCAGTCGAGCATACTGTAGAACATTTGATCTAAAATTCTATAAGTTTAGTGAGTTTATTTCTTTGAACTTAAGTTAAATTGAAACAGCACATCTGATTTGGACAAACCAGATTCTAGCCTTAGTTTGCAGCCGTTTTGTGAAAGACGTGACATATTAACAAACATTATTTCATTATTAATATGCTCATCTGATCAGATAAGTTAATATACATCCAGTTATTTAATATGATAGCCTATAAAATTACAGAACTACACTTTTTTTTTTTTTTTTGCTGGTCAGGGTAGAGAGACTGAAAAGGAGAAGATACATTATGAAATGTCGACATTTCTATTTCAGTTCATGTTTGGATGTTTGTAAGATAGTATCTTCTCAGAGTTTATCTGAAGTTCTAAATGGCGAATAGTTTACTGATCAAGGTTACAGATACTTTGAGACTGTTATGATTCTCAGTGTAGTCTGTCACTAGAGGCCTTTGGTTTATTAGCTGCTTACACTGATCAGTGCTTTTAATGAAAAAAGAATCATGGTGAAATGCAGGCAATTCTTTTAGACCTATGCAGGATACCAACGGTGCTCAGGTGGTGTATTTCCTACCCGATTTCATGGAAAAATATAAGTGATTTCAAACAATGTGAATAGATTTTTACATGAAAGTAAGCAGGTCCACTAACCTCACCCCTAAATGAAATCATAACTGGGATGAAAACAGATCAAACACATTCAGACAAATCAGCCACCAATTTGATAAAATAGGAACTGACATGCGATTGTGCTGGTATTCCCAGTGTTCTTGAAATATGCAGCTGTGCTTGCATCCATGCATGATTTTTCAGCTAGTATTTGTCTGCCAAATGCATGAATGTATATGTACTGTACTGTGTGTGGAATGCTGGAATTGTGATTTGAGATGATTGTGGGTAAATACAGTATGAACCCCCTCAAGGTTGCCCCCCCCCCCCCGGATTATCCGATTCCCATGCCATGGCCATGAAAATGCTGTGGCTTCTTTTTATGTATGTGTAATTGAGGCTTTATGTAGAACCACTGACCTTCAGACATAGAAACAAAAGATAACTTGTTTTTAGTGAATGCCACATTAGCTCTAAGATAACAGCAAACAATGTGTTTAATGTTGTCAAAGAAATAATTCACCCAACAATGAAAATACTTTCATCGTTTAATCACCCATGTCTTTCAAAACTTGTATGACTGTTTCTTTTTTTCAGTACTTTCAGTACTTTTTTCAGCTGGTCTATATTCCCATTTATTTTTATTTTACAGTGACTGTTTTAAAACTTAAAAAGGGACACAAAAGTTGCCATAGAAGTAATGTAAGTAATATAAGTGCTCAGTGTGACTTGTGGATTATATTCCAAATCCTCTGAAGCCATACGATAGCTCATTGTTGAGTAAGAGAGTCGAACTCAACAATCAGATCAGTCCGGTTTGTGAATGAATCATTCGGACTAGTTTGATGAACTAGCTCAACTGCTTCATTAAAGGGATAGTTCACCTAATAATGAAAACTTGCTGAAAATGTACTCACTAGTGCTGTCAAACGATTGATTAATCGTGATTAATCGCATCCAAAACAAATAGTTTGTTTACATAATATATGTGTGTACTGTGTATATTTATTATGCAAATATAAATGTGACCATGGGGCACAAACCCAGTCAAGTTGCTGGAGTATATTTGTAGCAATAGCCAAGAATGCATTGTGTGGGTCTATATTATGTAGTCATTAGGATATTAAGTAATCATTAGGATATTAAGTAAAGATCATGTACCATTAAGATATTTTGTATATTTCCTACCGTAAATATATTAAAACTTAATTTTTGATTAGTATTATGCGTTGCTACGAAATTAATTTGGACAGCTTTCAAGGCAAATTTCTCAATATTTAGATTTCTTTGCATCTCATGTATATGAGTTGTATACATCTCAGTTTAAAAAAAGATTTTACCCTTTTGACTAGTTTTGTGGTCCATGGTCACACATGCATGTATATATATTTAAGAAAAATATGTTATGTTTATATATAAAAAATATTTAGATATAATGTAATTTATATAAATATACACATGGAAATAAATGTAAATATTTTCTAAATGTATATGGTATGTGTCTGTATTTATACGTAATATACACAGTACACACACACACACATATTATGTAAACAAAAAATACTTGTATTTTGGATTCGATTAATTGCGATAAATTTTTTGACGTCACTAGTACTCACCCTTACAACATCCAAGATGTAGATGAGTTTGTTTCTACATCTGAACAGATTTGGAGAAATGTAGTATTACATCACTTGCTCACCAATGAATCCTCTGCAGTGAATGGGTGCCGTCAGAATGAGAGTCCAAACAAGACTCCAATACATCAGTTAATGTCTTGTGAAGTAAAAAGCTGCATGTTTAAGAAACAAATCCATCATTAAGACATTTTACCTTTTAAACTTTTGCTTCTGACCAAAATATTAGTCCACAAACCATAATAAACCATAACAAGGCTTCCTCCAGTGAAAAAGTCCATCCCCTGTTGTCCTCTCAAATCAAAATCTATTGACACACTGCATTTGTTTCTAATGGTTTTGAACTGTTTTTGCTTGTGAATGGCACTTGATCTGTGCATGTTTCTCTCATTTCAATGAGAAAAATGTTTCACTGGAGAAAGCAATCAGTCATAATTCAACTGCATAGAAAAGAGCAAATAAGAAGTATTATAAATCTACCCTTTTGTGTTCCATGGGAAAACGAAAGTCATAAGGGTTTGGAAAATCAGCAAGATGAGTAAATGATGACATGATTTTCATGTTCAGGTGAACTATTCCATTTAAGTAACTCGTCTATTATTAAACATTGATGATAATCGTCAATGTTTAATACTAGACGAGTGACTTAAATAAACATTGTCTATTAGCTGAAACAAAATTAATTGTCTATTATCATGTCTACATAAAAGTTAATTTCATTGACACTCATCAAATTCGCATGTCCTTTAGCTTACTTCGTATGGCACACAGACAAGACTACCTTGCAGTTTAATACACACACAAAAAAAATTACATCAGTTTCAAAAATTGTACAAAGACTAATTGTCCTAAAAGGTCTGTTTCAAATAGGTCTATGATCCTCCTCTGTACAGTACATTTGTTGCTTTAACCTTGCTTTCTACCTAGCAGGAAACTTTGAAAACTAGCATTTCCTGTTATTATTCTGAGACGCTTTTAAAATACTTCTCTCCAGTCAAATGAACCCAAATGAATAATACTGCGCCATTCACACTGATGTGTCACCGGGCGGCAGTGCCATTTTGTCCACTTCATTCAATGCTTCAGTGGGGTGCATGTTTTTGGAAAGGTCACATAATCCTGTGGTTAACAGCAGCACATAGTGACTCAGTTAGAATCTGGGGTGGTCATTTTCTCTTGCTTTTTCTTAATGTAATATAATACATTCTTTGTGCTTCTTTACAATATTTCCCCCTTCTTTGCAGTGGGACACAAACAATTATGTTTTTGTTTTAAAGCAAGAAAATTACAATGAAATTGAAAATATGCAGTTGTTACCTTCTGACCCTTAAAATATACATTTAAAAGTACTTTATGGGTAGATGTTGAAATGTACAATATGGATGTTTGAATATAGTATTTTTTTAGACAAACATAACACATAGACAAGTTTAATCCTCAAAACATATTCCAAAAATGGTTAAAAGCAGTACCAAATGAATCCAAATGATGTAAAATCATTGTAATAACATTTCTTGAGGCAGCACATTTTTTTAAATGTTGGATTTCACAGTCGCTACTAAGGTGGTAAACAAAGATCGCTGAATAAAGATTTGAATTAATAATTATACATGAATAATTTTACAGTGCATAATGCAAAAAAAATATGTTTATGATCATGTTATGGTGCATTTGTGGTGTACTTTAGGGATATTTCTTCACAGCATATTCAGCATTTTTGGTCATTTTTTATTAACAGCATATTCAGAAAACGTAATGAATAGTTTATCCGTAATGGATAAATGATTACAGAAATGTTATTCATATTGAAGTTTTAAAGTGGTCTTGTTTAAGATTATATAATTTGGCACCAGAAGTCACAGAACAGAACGAAATGTTATAATTTCAAATATAGCCGCTCATTTTTTTTATAAATGTAATCAAACGCATAGCTGATTAATGCTATTAATTAGATATCCATAGATGAAATAACAATTAATAACAGTTGTTATTAAATAACAACTCATGCTTACAGTATGTCACACTTGAGTCACAATTGTGATTCTTTTTTAGAACTTAGTCTGTAGACTGTTAACTTTGGTGTCCTTACCATCCATACTCAAATATGCAGTTTACTTGATTAATGCATGTTGTTAATTTAGGTGTTAGTGTTTGATCGGTGCACATGTGAATCCAAACAAGAATTGTTTATATTAGGACTGGAGCCAGCCATCATACATTGCAGCTGATATGTAACAGATCAGTCTAGCTCTGCTTCAGAGTTTCTCACCCAGCAATGGAAGTTTGAAATGAACCACAGCTCTTCTCCAAACATGATTAGTCCCATCTAATTTGCAGCAGAGAGTCTGTCAAGGTAATTAAGGGGAGCTCAAGCTGTAGAGACTACTTACCGCCCTAATGGGTTCGAGGTGCTGCCTGATCAAAAGGCCCTTTGCCTTATGAAGGTGATTAGTGATCTTCAGCACTGAGTAAGAAGGATGACAGGGTCAGATTTCTGTCCACATTAAAATAATGATGATCTATGTAACTGCTATACAATTGCTCCTCATCTCTGAGTGAAATATTTAAGATGAAGTATTGTACATTGGAGCCTAAATCCGTAAAGGCTGGCGTTTTTGTTTTAGTTTGTGTTTTCCTTGATCTTGTATGTGAAGTGGTCGTGTGAACTGTTGACTAGCATAGGTTAAAATCCTAGTTTAGATAGTATTTATAGTTCTAGAGGTTTAATACAACTGGCTGTGTGACTTTGAGGAATAATGTATGACTAATATAGTTCAAAATTGGATGAAGGTTCAAGGTACTTTATTTAAATGAAAAACACCTATTTCGGTATTGCTCATGTGCAGTGATTATCTCCCAGTGTGCCAAGGTTGCTGACACCTGTGGTAAAGGAATGTGAATGTCTAGGTTAGTTGAGATCCATTTATAGTGTCTGTGAGATTGTCGATTATCATAGAAAATAATTTTTACTTGTCTCAGAAAAATAGCTTTCGGTAATGGATGTAAAATGGAGATTACAGGCCATGGCACTCTGAAGGCTTTATGCAACTCCAAAAAAATATAAATCCTGCACACTACTCAAGCTTGCTGCATTACAACATATTTTTTAGCTATGTTTTTGGTCAATCAGCCTTCCAAAGGTTTACAAAACATATCAGCAAATTTAAAATGACTTAACAGTAATTACAGCTGTTAATAATAACAAAGGTCACACCTATAATTATGCTAATTTTATCTAATACTTTGTACAAATTTTATATTTACCTAGCAATTTATTAAATTATTGACTATATTTTAAGACGTGGGTCTTGTTATTGTTTTTCAGTTTCGTGCAAGGTAAAGCAACAGTTTTTCAGTAACAGAAGAATATGTACAAGTATGGTGACTGAAGTAAAAATGCCTCTTTTGGGGCTAAAGGCGCAATAATTAACATGATAATAAACAGCTGGCTGACTTTTCCATATGTTGACATATCATGGTAAGATTCCGATGGTACAACCCGAATTCAGGGAAATGTTGGGACATTTTCAAATCACACGAGAGAAAGTTTTATTCACAATAGAACATAAAGTACTGTACATAACAAATGTTTAAACTGAGAAATGTTACACTTTTATCCACTAAATGAGCTCATTTCAAATTTGATGCCTGCTACTGGTCTCAAAAAAATTGGCATGGGGGCAACAAAGGGCTGAAAAAGCAATACATTTTGATAACATTCAGCTGGGGAAACAACTAGCAACTAATTAAGTTAATTGACATCAGGTTAGGGATGGGCGATATGGCCTAAAATTCATATTGCGATATACATTGCAGCCTCTTGCGATAACGATATATATTGCGATATATAAATTATAATAGAACCATTTCAGAACAGGTTACATAGACCCTTAGGAAAACCAAACTACTAAATGTATTTTTTTTGTTATATATATGCATCTTTAAACCGTGGGTCGACCAAGGAGGCCATATCCAGCAGGTCAACCGTTTTTGGGTCTGAGTACTTCTCGTTTAAGTACTCTAGGATGACTCTTTTCATGTCCTTGGTCAGCTCTGTGTCGTCATCAGCTGCAGCAAGAACAGTGTTGTTGAAAAGATGGAGAACAGGTTTGATGTACGACACACTGACATAATCTTCTCCAGACAGCGCGTCTGTGAATTCCAGCAGTGGGCCGAGGGTCCGGCTTATAGATTCCAAGACATCTGTATCTTGCCAAGTGGGTACCAGGTGTTTGGTTTTCCTGTCTGCTTTCAGTACCTGTGATATGGCCTTCTCTTGTTCAAGCACCCTTTGGATCATCATCTGGCGTGACCCCCACCTTGTTGGTGTTTCTGTGATGAGCCGATGAAAGGGAAGATGGTGCTCTGCCTGGGCTTTCTTCAACTCTTTTCCAAGAGTATGAAAAGGCACTCACAATCTTCTTGCACACGCCAACAGCACGGTCAATTCGGGGGTCTTTCACACTTTTTTCTGTTGACAAATTTGTAAGATATTATTAGTTAATTTCATCTATAATCTCGCTCTCTCCCCACACACACTGAACAACTATCATTACGACTATTGAAATGCTTGATTAAGATTGAATGAACATCACTTAACACAAATGCAACATTAAAATAGCATTGGGTATACAACTGAACGGAGGCAAATTCTACATCTCTAAACGCAAATGCAACATTACTGTGCAGTATTATAGGCAAATATTACAGTATAATGTTAAAATATTATAATTATACTCTATTATATGAATATTATATATATATATATATAACAAAATAATTAATATAATATTAATATAATACCAAGTGGGTTTATATATATAAATATTTATTAAAATATTAATATTATGCATATGCACAAAATGTTTTAACCTACCAATGGCGAGGTGCAGCCTGTGTCCAAAACATTGCAGCCTGGTCCAATCATTCAGAGACGCTGCCTTGACCACGTTCGTTACGTTATCAGTAGTAATGCAAACTTGGCTTTCTTCTTTAAACCCCCATGACTCAAGCGCTTCCTTGAGTCCTTGTGCGATCTCCTCGGCCGTATGTTCAGCAGGGAAGTACGACGTCTGCAAACACCGGCTGCCAAGATTCCAATCATCCGTTATATAGTGAATGGTCAGACTGAGGAAAGGCTCCAAGGTACGGCTCGACCGCAGATCCGTTGTAGTAGCAAAGTATTTCAAGTCACACAGCTCTTTTTCAACATTTTCGCGGAGCTCGGCATACAATTTTGGCATCTCTGTTTCTGTGAAGTATTTGCGGCTTGGCACCTCATATCGTGGATCAATAGCTCTGATCATGGCTTTAAAGCCGCGTCTCTCTACCGTTTGAAAAGGGACCATGTCCTTACACAAGTAAACAGTTATGGCCCTGGCAATTTCAATCCATCGCGGGCTCTTCCTAATATAAGGAGTACCTTTTGAAAATGACTGTTGGATTGAGGTTTGGATCAGATCCTGTTTTTTCTGTCCTGCGTTCTTCGTACTGGATTTTGCGGTTGGCTGCATTGCCTGGCAATGCTGGTATTCAACGACATGTTTAGTTTTGAGGTGGTAGAACAGATTAGTCGTGTTACCTCTCTTAGCGGGAACTTTTGCCCCACACACTCTACAGAGTATATTTTGCTGCTGCTCGTCGGACGGCTTAAATCCAAACGAAGTCCAAATAATAGATGTTGCCCCAGTCTTTTTCACAAGCTCCTCTGTTTTGCTGACGCTTTCAGCCATGTTTATTCAAGGATATGATGATGCGTTGCAGCCGGCTGCAGCTCGTTGCTCTAAATTTTGCGGGTAGATTGCGTCATCAATATGCATTATCGCGATGTGGCAATAGAATTAAAATCTCTATCGTAGGCCAATTTTGTATCGTTTATATAGCATATCGTTTATATCGCCCATTACTACATCAGGTCTGTAAAATGATTAGCTATAAAAGGGATGTCTTAGAGAGGCAGAATGTCTCAGAAGTAAAGATGGGCAGAGGCTCTCCAATCTGTGAAAGAGTGTGTAAAAAGATTGTGGAATACTTTAAAACACCGTTCCTCAATGTCATTTTGCAAAGGCTTTGCAAATATCATCATCTACAGTGCATAACATCATCAAAAGATTCAGAGAAACTGGAGAAATCTCTGTGCGAAAGGGACAAGTCCAAAGACATTTATTGGATGTCCGTGGTCTTCGGGCCCTCAGACGACACTGCATCAGTCATCGGCATGATTCTGTCATTAACATTACTAAATGGGCCCAGGAATACTTCCGGAAACCACTTTTGGTGGTCCGCCCAATGCGTCTGCCATCTGCAGATTCAAACTAAAGCTCTATCATGCAAAAAGGCAGCCATATGAGAACACGGTCCAGAAGCGCCGTCGTGTCCTGTGGGCCAAGGCTCATTTAAAATGGACTGTTTCAAAGTGGAAACGTGTTCTATTGTCAGACGAGTCCAAATTTGACATTCTTGTTGGAAATCACATACGCTGTGTCCTCCGGTGGAGAGAGACCTTCCAGTGTGGTATCAGCGTACAGTTAAAAGGCCAGCATCTCTGATGGTATGCTTGGTGCATAAGTACATACGGCATGGGCAGCATGTTTTGGAAGGCACTATGAATTCTGAAAGGTATATAAAAGTTTTAGAGCAACATATGCTGCCCTCCAGATGACGTCTGTTTCAGGGAATGCCTTGTGTATTTCAACAGGACAATGCAAAACCACATACTGCTGCTGTTACAACAGCATGGCTTTGTAGTAGAAGAGTCCGGGTGCTGAATTGGCTTGCCTGCAATCCAGATATTTCACCTATAGGGAACATTTGGCGCATCGTTATGAAAAATACGTCAAAGACTACCACGATCTCTTCAGCAGCTGGAAACCTATATTAGGCAAGAATGGGACCACCAAAACTCCAGAAACTCATAACCTTGATGCCCAGACGTCTTCAAATTGTTTTGAAAAGAAGAGGAGATAACACCATGGTAAACATGCCCCCGTCCCTACTATTGTGAGACCTGTAGCAGGCATCACATTTGAAATGAGCTCATTTTGTGCATAACATTTTTACATTTCTCAGTTTAAACATTTGTTATGTTATCTATGTTCTATTGAGATTAAAATATTGGCTCATGTGATTTGAAATTATTTTAGTTTTCATTTTATTCAAATTTAAAAATTTACATCCCAACATTCCTGAATTCGGGTTGTATAATAAAGTAGCACGTTTATTGTTACTACTGTAATTTAAGCTATGGCAAACTATTATAGGATGTAATTTGATGCTTTCAGAATCTTTACTTATATATACATCAACACTATGTGAGAAGTGAAAAGCATTTTTTTAAGGTATGCCTTTAAACCTACTGTACCCTACAATCAAGTCCTAAGTTGGTTTTAAAACAGAACTATAAATGTATAAAAGTACTTATTTTAAATATAAAAGTGCTTATATTAAAGGTCAGAGCTAAGCACTCATGATTAAGGGCTGATTCACAAAGAACATGTTTTTCCATCCCAGTGCACTATTTTTCCATCGTTTTTTTCTATGTAAACAAGCACTTGACGGACGTATTTGACCAGGTTGCATGCTTTCCTGTCTCGCATATTTTCTGAAACTTTGGTTCCAAAACGTGGTCTTGGAGAACCTCCAACACTGCAAGTTTTTGTTGTCTAACATATCTGACACTCACATTTGAGGTTTTGGAGTCTTTAATAATTAGCTGATGAGTGTGTTTGATTAGCGAGAATCTAAAATGTGCAGTGTTGGGCGTTCTCCAGGACCAGGATTGGGAACTACTGATCCAATGCTCAAGTGTAAATAAGTTAAACTTGGGCTTCGAGACCTTGCATTTTTCTCGATTCCATTTCCCGCATCTCTGCTTTTAAAAACATGTTCTGTGTGAAACGTCTGTCAGGATAGTTTGTTTGGTGTGTTCCACATGTAAGCTCTCGTCGGCTTGACTCACATTGCCAGTAGTTTGCCCAATTCAACATATTGAATCATGGCTGGGGCCTTTGGCAAGAATGAGAACTCTGATTGGATGTTCAGTTTAGCGAGCGAGTCAGTGCACGGGAATTAAACTTGAAAGTGATGAAAACAAGCAATAAAATGAAGGTGGCTGTGACGAGTGGGGCGGGGCCGAGAGCCGTGGGAACGGAGCGAGGCCGGTGCAGGTGTCGTCATTACCAATTACTCCACCGGCCTCGCTCCGTTCCCACGGCTCTCGGCCCCGCCCCACTCGTCACAGTGGCCAGACAGCTTTTCTAATGTTACGTTATCCACTTTGCCAATAATTCATCTTTCCTGATTCATTCCAATATGCAAATATTTTCATAACAACTGAACAGCTTTTCTAAAATGAAGAAAGTTAATAACATAAATAATTCTGATATTCATAATGATATTTTCATAACAACATGAACAGCAAAATGGTAAGCAAGCGGTGCTTGGTTTACATTTTGCATATATGTGTAAGTCTCGTTTAACCTTGTTTTGGTTTCTCGTTTTAAATGACGAATATATACTAGTGATAGCTGCTGATATAGACAGTTAATTCCTCTCACACAGGCTCAAAATGCACGTGTTAGTTTGCAGTTGGCTGTAGTTTGTGCAGTGTGTTGAAGCACAGCTTTTTGGTTCAGACGCTGCTGACATGAGATGACAACATCATCGGCTTTTTTCACAGCTAGTTCTTTGAAGTCGGCTTGGTGTGTCCCGGCCTTAATGGGGTGTTTATACGATAACCATTAGTAACTAAAAACTGAAAACCTTTTGTCCATTCATTGACACGACAATGGCATTTTGAGGGCCTGAAAACGCAAAACTTTTTTAAAATATACCTTTATTGTCTCCATGTAAACTATGAAAATGCAAATTTGTGAAAATGATGATACCATGCACAAACGTACAACATGTTCAGTCTATATGCGAATGTGAACAGGCAAATAGTATCGCCAGCTACTGGCCTGATGTGCATAATACAACTGTTTTAGTCAATATTGTGGATTTGTGTGAATGACAAAGTTTTGACAAAGTTATCGTCTGTACATTAAAACTTTAAAAAAATGCAAAGCACTTTTACATTTTTAGTACTATCGATGTCATGTAAACTAACTAAATATGATAAAAATTTTATTTTGAACTGTTAATTATTTTTGTCATTTATTACTACAGTTTAAGAAACCACTTTTAGGAGCAACATTGCAGAAATGAAAAACATCAAGTCCACATTGTGGCATTGACAAGTGATATTCGTGCTCCCCCCGCTCTCGCAAAGAACAAGCCGCCGGTGCACTACATTTGAAAGCATTTCTCTTCCTCTATCCCTGCATTAGTAAGGTCTCTGTTTGGATTTCACTAGTCTTCTGGGAGTGGTGTGTGTTTATGTGAGTAAGTGCAATGCTCCAGGGGCTTTGCCACAGGAAATGCGCTGTAAACAATTTTGTCCTTTCCTCCCACACTGATAACTTTCCTCCCTGACAGTACAGCAAGTGTGTGCCTAAGTCTGTGTTAGTTTGTATCAGTAGGACTCAGGATGCTGGGAGGCTAATTAATCTGAACAAAGATTGAATTGTGGGGTTATTTACACAGTGAAAGGTTCTAATTCTTCGAGACTCTGATAAATAAGTTACACAGTTTCCACTGTGTTAGAAAATGTTTCACTAGCCATTCCATCTATAACAATGTCAGCGTGAATCCGGCTCTGACCTTTATCGATTCACTCCCAAGAGCTGTTGCCTTATATGACCTGGAGTCCTGGATGAGAGAAACACTCTTTATTGACTAAAACATTGTTTAACATTTCAAGTGTTGCTAAATGAGCATACCTGGGCGGTATTTTGACGGATTTTCCAAACGAGTGTTTCACTGTTTGTTTATGTTATGCTCATTGCAGATACTGTAATATACATCTTAGTTGCTGCTACATTGGTTTATTATTGTTAACTGAGGGGCTGTTTACACGACAGTGTTTTGAACAAAAAATAGGCAACTTTATATTTTTTTGGTCATTCATTTACATGACAGCAGCATTTTGGGAGCTTGACAATGCATCCTTTTGAAAATGGGTTTCAAAGTGCACATTTTTGAAAACAATACCATTTATCTTCTACCGTAATCTACTAAGAAACGAATTTGTGAAAATGGTGGTGTCGTAAGCATGTGTATTACATATTCATTCTATAGGATTTTTAGTCTTTTTTCACTGATCTGTGTGAAAGGGATCATTTTGACAACGATGTTGTCAATGTGCAAAACTGTTTTTTGTACAATTATTATCATTTAAATTCATGCTAAAACTAAAACCATAAAAAACCTTGTTTATTACATGAAATAAAATAATTATCAACTGAAATAAAAAAATATATAAATAACTTTTTAGCATTTCTCATTTTTGTTTAGTTTAAGCATGGGCGGCACTATGGAGGGGCTAGCAGGTTCTTCAGCACCCAAAAGAAAGACCAAAGCACCCCCATAGCACCCCAAAAAATAAAAAAGATTAAGTAAAACAAAATAATAATACAAAAAAACATTTGATTCATTACGCATGTATAACATGCAAAGCAATACAACATGACGTGATTTGCAGTTTCACTTTTCGTAAAGCATTTTATTTAAAAAATGGATCGGTCTATGGGATTTTTTTATCCATTTAACTATCCACCATGCAAAAAACACAAGTATGATCACTTAGGCCTGTGCCCGACTAAAGCTTATTCTAGTCAACTAGTCGCACGTTTATGTTAAATTGATTAATAAAATAACCTACTAAACCCTCCTTTAATATATGACTTGCGTATTAAAGCCGATTCCGCGCTCAAGTGTGCGCTTAAAGCTTGCCGCAAAGCACCTGCAAAAGTAATGATTATGAATGCATCTGGGAAAAATAAGACATTTTTTATCATTTATTACTAAACTAGTGCTTTCTCAGTGTTGGCTGCAAACATGAAGTGGCCGAATGCTGACGCTGACTTGCTATCTTCACAGTAATGGACGTGCAATTAATAGAGAAATGCACCTTTTCATAAAGACTACATAATTAAACAATATTAATTTTTATTTGAATTGGTTCGTATAATAGTATAGCCTACAGTTTAAGCTTTCTATAGGCCTAGATTTATTTATGATGTCTGTGGGCCGGTTCATTGTTGTGACGCGCTGAATTTCATGGAGACTGCATGAGAAAGCGCATTAAAAAATGACATATATTTTAAGTAAAAGAAAAAAGAAAAAAAAGCAAGGGATTGTGCAGACGCCTCTATGCCTCGATAATACTCCCACACTCATAAACAGTTGACATATATGCCTGCACAGCGCATATACATCCAAATTAACATCAGAGTGAATGGCCAAAAAAATGCAATGAGTCAAATAACCATGTAATAAAATGTTACAAAATCAACTGGGTGATTGTATTAGTCATATGAAAAATAATAACCTGTTTTGGTCATATTTACTATTAATTGCCCAGCTCCCCCTGTCAATGATCTAGCACCCCCTCAGCACCTGCATTCAAAATTCTCTGGCGCCACCCCTGAGTTTAAGTACTAAAATAACAAAAGCGAAAAACTAAAACTTAAAATTATTTAACACTGACAACAATAAGAAATGTTGCTTGAGCAGAAAATAAACTTATTAGAATGATTTTTAAATAATCTTGTGACACTAATGACTGGAGTAATGATGCTGAAAATGCAGCTTTGCATCACAGGAAAAAATTGACTTGTTAAATTGTCAACATTATACTATTTTTGCAGTATTTTTAATTAAATTCAGAAACAAAAAAAATAACTTTTCTTTATTCTAAACTTGTAAATGCCATGTATACAGATATTGAAAAAAGGACAAAAACAAACAACAACAAGAGAAATTATAAAACAAAAAAATAATAATTAAACAAAAATAGAAAAAACAAATATATATATATATATATCATACTAAAATAACCACCTTTTATAAATAAACTTTTTGCCTCTTTGGCTGGTGCATGTAGAAGTGCATGACCTGGATGCTGTCATTATTGGTTAATGGGCATTCAGTTGTGAAAATGGCATGCAACTTATTGTATATTAGCAGACAGAAAAACGTCTCAGGTTACGTATGTAACCATGGTTCCCCGAGTGGGGAACGAGACACTGCGTCCCCTAGGGGTCGCTATGGGGAACGCCGTCAGCGTGACTCGTGTCTGAAGATACATATGTAAAAACACCAACTGTTGGCCGGCGACAGCCCATGACATCACTACCGGCGCGACCATAATAAAAGAGCTGCCGGGAGAATACATCATCCGCTTCTTCGTCTGAAGCTTGCGTCCGAAGCATGGCCCAAAGCCTAGGGGACGCAGTCTCGTTCCCCACTCGGGGAACCATGGTTACATACGTAAACTGAGACGTTCCCCTTCATGGGAACTTCGAACTGCTCTACCAGGCTAAGGGAGTTGCCCCTGGGTGTGTCAGTGATGTCTGTCAGTGACATTACCCCCTACGGCCAGAAAGCCTGAGCTGCATACCCTAAGATCCTTACCTGCTGGGTGCCGGAACTACCGGACCCAGGGTAGAGCTCAAAGTTCTGGAATCAGAAAGATTCCTTTAAGGGGATATGGCCAAGCACCTAGTGGTAGTAACTAGGTCCTGGCCGGTCACTCAGAAGCTACCGCTTGCTCTGCACAAGCTTGCTGAGGGAACTGTCTCAACAGACCCTTTGGTAGCAACACCCTTTGTTTTGTTTTTTTGGGGGGTTTTTTGGACCCAAAATATATGGGACAAAGAGAGCGGGGCCCAAGGCACAAGCCGGGGCTTTGACCAACTCAAAAAAGGGCACGAAGCTGTGCGTGTAACCCTACTGTACAGGATTTTTTTTAGAAAGAACGCAGAACCTTGATGTGCGAACTTACCACTTGAGTGGATTTTAAAAAAGTGCCCAAAGACTAGCGTGCGCACTTACCATAATATGGATTTTTAGAAAAGAACGCAGAACACTTGATGTGCGAACTTACCACTTGAGTGGATTTTTAAAAAGTGCCCAAAGATCTTAGCGTGTGCACTTATCTAGATGGGTAACGTTTTATGGCTCCGGGGCGGAGAACTATTCACTCTTCGGAGTGAGAGGGAACTCCGACGCTCAGAAGGGAGCGGCATGCTCATAAATGACCCTCTATGATGAGGGGAGCAATGCTAGCTCGACCAACAAAGAGAGAGACCTATCACAGAGCTCTGGGAGCGGAGAAACTCATTCTACAGAATGAGAGAGGCTCAGAAGAGAGCGGCATGCTCATAAGGTACCCTCTAGGTGAGGGGAGCAATGCTGGCTCTACCTACAGCGAGCTCTGGAGAGCGGAGAAATCAACCTCAGAATGAGAGGGAACTCAGACGCTCAGAAAGGAGCGGCACGCTTATAGGTGACCCTCGTTGGTGAGGGGAGCAGTGCTAGCTCGAAAGAGAGAGAGCTCTGAGGAGCGGAGAACTCATTCCCTCAGAATGAGGGGAACTCAGACGCCAGAAGGGAGCGGCATGCTCATAGGTGACCCTCTGTGGTGAGGGGAGCAATGCTAGCTCTACCTAACAGCGAGCTCTGGAGAGCGGAGAACTCACTCCTCAGAATGAGAGGAAACTTAGACGCTCAGAAGGGAGCGGCATGCTCATAGGTGACCCTCTATCGGTGAGGGGAGCAATGCTGGCTCGACCAAAGGTCGCATGAAGAGGTCCGCCTGATAAGACCTATCGGATTCCCAGAGATTTGAGACCAGAATAACCTGAAGACCAAGGAGGTTCCACAGAAACCTCAGAGGAGACTCGGGTCCAGGACCATCAGTAAGGCAGTTCGATGAACATAGAACCTGACCAAAGTCATCATAGGTCCAGTCTGACTGCAGTCTAGGTCATCCCACCTACCTCAGTCAGGTGGCGGAGAACTCATTGGTTGCAGGGGAATGAGAGGGGAAGCCAGGGAGCGGCATGCTCATAGATAACCCTCGTGAGGGGAGCAATGCTAGCTCGACCAGCACGGAGAGCGAGAGCTCTGAGGAGCGGAGAACTCATTCCTCAGAATGAGAGGGAGCGCTCACAAGGGAGCGCCTCTAGGCATTACCTAACCCTCAGGTCTCGGTGGTTACAGGGGAGCAATGCTTTCCTCTGACCTGACCTCAAAGCTCTGTCTCAGCCCTAGCCCGCAGGAGGGGGAGGGGCACGAGTCGCGAGACTAGCCTTCTAAGCCCGTCTCCGATCCTCAGACCGAGATGGGGCCAGGACCCCTGGTTGTTCGGGCTCAGACCTGGACCTTATCCAGGACTTTTAGCAGGTCAGTCTGAAGTACGCCTTCAACGAAGGACGGTGACCTGAGCTGCGCCCTGCCATCCCTTAAGCTTCAGGGGCTTAGATGGCCAGTCTCGAGGGAGGTACCGAAAAGTTCGAGAGATTGGATGTCTCGCCATAGAGAGATAAGCTGGTTATGCATCTCTTGCTCCCCTCATAGCCATCATTCAGTGTCAGCAGTCTGAAACCTATGAATATGAGTCTAGCTTTCCACAGATCCTTCTCAACCTCCACAGGTGGCGAGATGGTGGTATGAAGAAAGGAATTGGCTGAGCTGGGATTTAGCCATGGACCTCCCTCGTTCATATGCAGCGGAGCACTAGCTGCTGTATCTAATGATGTCAGAAAGATTCATCTCCAGTCACGGACGACGCGCGAGTGTCCCTTTGAGAACCAGCTTATCGTCTGCGATTTCATTCGCCTCCGTGCAAGCCCTCGGCAACGGTCTTGAATCGCCTGCCCCTTTCCTCGACAGGTGAGCTTCCTCACAGAGAGCCGCTCACAATGGTGCGCACGCAAGGTGACCGCTTGACATCGCGTGCGTACGCTCCATGCCCATTTAAGACGTCGATGTGTCATCGAAGGTGTCAAGGTTCAGGTTCTTTATTATTTGTCACGGATCCACACAATCCTAAACGCCTTAATCTAGTGCTCGCAAGTAGAGTTAGAAAACTCTCTTACCAGATTTACACTCTGCAGGAAACAAACCAGTCAGAAGACGAAAAAGCTGATGATGTATCCTCCCGGCGGCACTTATGTTACGCCGGCTAGACCTGACGTCATGGGCTGTCGCCGGCCAACAGGTGGTTCATATGTAGACCGAGTCTGCTGAGAGCGACCCCTAGGACGCAAGTTCCCATGAAGGGGAACCTCCAACACTGCAAGTTTTTGTTGTCTAACATATCTGACACTCACATTTGAGGTTTTGGAGTCTTTAATAATTAGCTGATGAGTGTGTTTGATTAGTGAGAATCTAAAATGTGCAGTGTTGGGCGTTCTCCAGGACCAGGATTGGGAACTACGGATCCAATGCTCAAGTGTAAATAAGTTAAACTTGGGCTTCGAGACCTTGCATTTTTCTCGATTCCATTTCCTGCATCTCTGCTTTTAAAAACATGTTCTGTGTGAAATGTCTGTCAGGATAGTTTGTTTGGTGTGTTCCACATGTAAGCTCTCGTCGGCTTGACTCACATTGGCAGTAGTTTGCCCAATTCAACATATTGAATCATGGCTGGGGCCTTTGGCAAGGATGAGAACTCTGATTGGATGTTCAGTTTAGCGAGCGAGTCAGTGCACGGGATTTCAACTTGAAAGTGATGAAAACAAGCAATAAAATGAAGGTGGCTGTGACGAGTGGGGCGGGGCCGAGAGCCGTGGGAACGGAGCGAGGCCGGTGCAGGTGTCGTTCATTACCAATTACTCCACCGGCCTCGCTCCGTTCCCACGGCTCTCGGCCCCGCCCCACTCGTCACAGTGGCACAGACAGCTTTTCTAATGTTACGTTATCTTTCCCAATAATTCATCTTTCCTGATCATTCCAATATGCAAATATTTTCATAACAACATGAACAGCTTAAAATGAAGAAAGTTAATAACATAACTGATATTCATAATGATAAGCAAAATGGTAAGCAAGCGGTGCTTGGTTTACATTTTTCATATATGTGTAAGTCTCGTTTAACCTTGTTTTGGTTTCTCCTTTTAAATGACGAATATATACTAGTGATAGCTGCTGATATAGACAGTTAATTCCTCTCACGCAGGCTCAGAATGCACGTGTTAGTTTGCAGTTGGCTGTAGTTTGTGCAGTGTGTTGAAGCACAACTTTTTGGTTCAGACGCTGCTGACATGAGATGACAACATCATCGGCTTTTTTCACAGCTAGTTCTTTGAAGTCATACGGCTTGGTGTGTCCCGGCCTTAATGGGGTGTTTATACGACAACCATTAGTAACTAAAAGCTGAAAACCTTTTGTCCATTCATTGACACAACAATGGCATTTTGAGGGCCTGAAAACGCAAAACGTAGAAAACTTTTTTGTAAGTTTTTTTAAATACGCCTTTATTGTCTCCATGTAAACTATGAAAATGCAAATTTGTGAAAATGGTGATACCATGCACAAACGTACAACATGTTCAGTCTATATGCGAATGTGAACAGGCAAATAGTATCGCCAGCTACTGGCCTGATGTGCATAATACAACTGTTTTAGTCAATATTGTGGATTTGTGTGAACGGGAGCATTTTGACAAAGTTATCGTCTGTACGTTAAAACTTAAAAAAAATGCAAAGCACTTTTACATTTTTAGTACTATCGATGTCATGTAAACTAACTAAATATGATAAAATGTTTATTTTGAACTGTTAATTATTTTATCTTTTATTACTACAGTTTAAGAAACCACTTTTAGGAGCAACATTGCAGAAATGAAAAACATCAAGTCCACATTGTGGCATTGACAAGTGATATTCGTGCCCCCCCTGCTCTCGCAAAGAACAAGCCGCCGGTGCACTACATTTGAAAGCATTTCTCTTCCTCTATCCCTGCATTAGTAAGGTCTCTGTTTGGATTTCACTAGTCTTCTGGGAGTGGTGTGTGTTTATGTGAGTAAGTGCAATGCTCCAGGGGCTTTGCCACAGGAAATGCGCTGTAAACAATGTTTGATAGGTTTGTCCTTTCCTCCCACACTGATAACTTTCCTCCCTGACAGTACAGCAAGTGTGTGCCTAAGTCTGTGTTAGTTTGTATCAGTAGGACTCAGGATGCTGGGAGGCTAATTAATCTGAACAAAGATTGAATTGTGGGGTTATTTACACAGTGAAAGGTTCTAATTCTTCGAGACTCTGATAAATAAGTTACACAGTTTCCACTGTGTTAGAAAATGTTTCACTAGCCATTCCATCTATAACAATGTCAGCGTGAATCCGGCTCTGACCTTTATCGATTCACTCCCAAGAGCTGTTGCCTGATATGACCTGGAGTCCTGGATGAGAGAAACACTCTTTATTGACTAAAACATTGTTTAACATTTCAAGTGTTGCTAAATGAGCATACCTGGACGGTATTTTGACGGATTTTCCACAGTTTGTTTATGTTATGCTCATTGCAGATACTGTAATATACAACTTAGTTGCTGCTACATTGGTTTATTATTGTTAACTGAGGGGCTGTTTACACGACAGTGTTTTGAACTAAAATAGACAACTTTATATTTTTTTTGGTCGTTCATTTACATGACAGCAGCATTTTGGGAGCTTGACAATGCATCCTTTTGAAAATGGGTTTCAAAGTGCACATTTTTGAAAACAATACCATTTATCGTCTACCGTAATCTACTAAGAAACGAATTTGTGAAAATGGTGGTGTCGTACGCATGTGTATTACATATTCATTCTATAGGATTTTTAGTCTTTTTTCACTGATCTGTGTGAAAGGGATCATTTTGACAACGATGTTGTCAATGTGCAAAACTGTTTTTTGTATAATTATTATCATTTAAATTCATGCTAAAACTAAAACCATAAAAAACCTTGTTTATTACATGAAATAAAATAATTATCAACTGAAATAAAAAAATATATAAATAACTTTTAACATTTCTCATTTTTGTTTAGTTTAAGCATGGGCGGCACTATGGAGGGGCTAGCAGGTTATTCAGCACCCAAAAGAAAGACCAAAGCACCCCCATAGCACCCCAAAAAATTAAAAAGATTAAATAAACAAAATAATAATAAAAAAAAACATTTGATTCATTACACATGTATAACATGCGAAGCAATACAACATGACGTGATTTGAGTTTCACTTTTCGTAAAGCATTTTATTTAAAAAATGGATCGGTCTATGGGATTTTTTTATCCATTTAACTATCCACCATGCAAAAACCACAAGTATGATCACTTAGGCCTGTGCCCGACTAAAGCTTATTCTAGTCAACTAGTCGCACGTTTATGTTAAATTGATTAATAAAATAACCTACTAAACCATCCTTTAATATATGACTTGCGTATTAAAGCCGATTCCGCGCTGAAGTGTGCGCTTATAGCTTGCCGCAAAGCACCTGCAAAAGTAATGATTATGAATGCATCTGGGAAAAATAAGACATTTTTTATCATTTATTACTAAACTAGTGCTTTCTCAGTGTTGGCTGCAAACATGAAGTGCGTCCCGAATGCTGACGCTTTATTTGCAGACGGGACCCTCTTTCCTATAATAGAGGGATAGCCTACAGTTTAAGCTTTCTATAGGCCTAGATTTATTTATGATGTCTGTGGGCCGGTTCATTGTTGTGACGCGCTGAATTTCATGGAGACTGCATGAGAAAGCGCATTCAAAAATGCACATGTAAAAAAAGCAAGGGATTGTGCAGACGCCTCTATGCCTCCATAATACTCCCACACTCATAAACAGTTGACATCACGTGCGTGTTCCTGCACAGCGCATATACATCCAAATTAACGTCAGAGTGAATGACGCCAAAAAAATGCGATGAGTCAAATAACCATGTAATAAAATGTTACAAAATCGACTGGGTGATTGTATTATTCATATGAAAAATAATAACCTGTTTTGGTCATATTTACTATTAATTGCCCAGCTCCCCCTGTCAATGATCTAGCACCCATCTCAGCACCTGCATTCAAAATTGAACGCCTTGCTGGCGCTCGCCCCTGAGTTTAAGTACTAAAATAACTCAAGCGAAAAACTAAAACTTAAAATTCTTTAACACTGACAACAATAAGAAATGCATGCTTGAGCAGAAAATAAACTTATTAGACCATGATTTTTAAATCATCTTGTGACACTAATGACTGGAGTAATGATGCTGAAAATGCAGCTTTGCATCACAGGAAAAAATTGACTTGTTAAATTGTCAACATTATACTACTTTTGCAGTATGTTTTATTAAATCAATGCAATCTAGTTGAGCATCAGACTTTTTTCAGAAACAAAAAAATAACTTTTCTTTATTCTAAACTTGTAAATGCCATGTATACAGATATAAAAAAAAATGACAAAAACAAACAACGACAAGTGAAACTATAAAACAAAAAAAATTTTAAACAAAAATAGAAAAAAACTAATATATATATATATATCATACTACGAATACCCACCTTTTTAAATAAACGTTTTGCCTCTTTGGCTGGTGTTCCCCATGTAGAAGTGCATGACCTGGATGCTGTTATTGTTGGTTAATGGGCAGTTCAGCTGTGAAAATGGCATGCAACTTATTGTGTATTAGCAGACAGAAAAACATATCTATTTACACAGCGTGTAATGTTTACACACAGTGTTTAGCTACAGTATTTATGTTGCAGAAATGTGTTTGCAAAAAAAAAAAAACTGATCTTTGGCCTACTGGTTTGACTGCCTTGATCAAAGCCTTGTTTTATCCTTTGAGGTTTTATATCAGGAAAAAAATCTAAATCAAGACATTTGATATTTTTTCCGTGGTCCTATCCGTGGTCCTAGTCTCTTACTGTGCATTATTCATCAGGGCAACAGTTGTCTTTGTAATATTCTGATCAAAATGTAATTACATGCTCTGCCTTTGAAACTACTTTCCTTTTCAAATGACTAGGAATAACTTTTACTTTTCAGTCACATTTTTTAACCACTTTTTAACGCTCTATTCTGGTATATGGCGACCACAGTTTATCTGGTTGAATATCCTGGTTCCTTTTAAAATATATCACATTGTTGAAAGTAAAGTTTCAATGTACTAAGTAAAATACGGTGAGTTACAGAACTGAAAACTTCCTCCTCAGTCAAAACATTAACTGAAACTTGGCTGAACTTCCTGAACTAGGTACAGTTATACATCACAGTATATCTTGATTATTTTTCTTAAGATGCTGCATTGTTTCTTTAGGCCATTCTACATATTTGAATCTATATATGAATGCATTCACAACATTTCTTACAATTAAATGAATGAAGCAGTAGGTTGTCTAAAGAATAAGGTTTACACTTTATTTGAAGGTGTTCTTTTCTACAGTGTAATTATGCATTTAAGTACAGAGAAATATAAATTAACTACATGTACGTGTACTTACCATATGGTTAGGGTTTGGCTTATTACTTGCATGCATAATTTATTGTTTATTATAATAGTAAGTACATGTAATGTGGATCAAGGACACTTTAAAATAAAGTGGTACCAGAGTAAAGCTCTTTTGTATAGGGATGGGTACCGAAACCCGGTATTTAATCGGTCTCGGGGCTAAATTATGAAAGACCGTAGTATCGATAAGCTCTGACGTTAACGGTTCTGCTATCGGTACTGGAGAAATTAGGAAAACACACATACATTTATTATTGCTATATATACACATTATCTTGCAAATTCTATCTCACCAGAGTCGCCTGCTGTTTTTATATAGATTCATATTAAAACATTTGTCTATGATGCATTTTTGCTATTCGCAATTCAGAAGCGAGATCGCGCTCATGCGGAGGAGCTTCAGCACGCGCAACATGAAAGCGGTTTAATTATGATAGAAGAGAGAACTAAACATTCAAACATCTGCTTACGCTTTAGGCCTGTGGCTGCGGCTGCTAATTGTATTTTTTTTATTTCGATTTTGGCTTCTAAGCATTATAGCCGCGTTTCTTCTTCCCTTCACACATTCGTTCCTCCCTAAAACCCCAACTTAACGTCAGAATCAGCTCAATCGGTGATTGTTGTAAAATGCCGTCTTTACTGTTGCTAAATCGCGGGACATGTTTGATAAAGAGACGTTGAAAGCACAATCCGCACAAGAGACGCTGTTCCCCAGGCTAAAGTGTGTGTGTGTGTGTGTGTGTGTGTGTGTGTGTGTGTGGAGCGCACCAAAACACTGAGCTTCGGGCGCATCCATAGTCAACACACAAAATATGTCAAAATGGCTGGCTTGGAGAATATTCACTTAAACACAGTTTATGTCTTAAGTGGATGAGAACAGTTGGGAGAAAATCTGATGTGTGTCAATATATTGTCTTAAAGTGACAAACTGGCGCTTCTTCAATGTTAATCAAAGAACAAAATGAAAGAGAAAATCACTCGCAGCTCTTAATCTGTATAACGTTATAGCTTTAATAAGCATCAATCTATCAATACATACAGTGAAAACTATGCAGTGTTCATTTACATTTTAATACTTTTAGATTTATTTTGTAGCTATTACTTTCCAGAACATTAATGTTAGTGGACCTTCATGAAAAAAGCATTGATTATTTCTTTTCAGTTGTATATTTGTTTTATTGAATTTTTCAGTTTGTTTGACTTTTTCTTTGTTCATGTTCTTACTGTATCTTATAATATGTATAAAACACTAAAAATGCCTGCACACATGTGCATTTACCAATTGATGCTTTATATTCATTTCATTAAATATTTATTTTACATTTCAGAATATAAAGCAATGTTAATTCAGCTCTTAATTTGTCATATATAAAACAAAAAGTACCGATAAGAATACCGTTAAAGTACCGAATCGATAAGCAGTATCGGTAAGAGTAGTAATACCGTTAAAACCTTAACGTTACCCATCCCTACTTTTGTATGTGTTTTTTCGTATTCGTTATCCTAAAAATTTGTCGCACACTGAGTCCGATGCATAATTAATCTGTTTGGAAAAAATTCACAAAACTGTCGTAAATGGAGTCTTCAAGCAGTGAGGATGATTTTGTTGTCCTCTCACTTTCTAAAAAAGAAAAAGAAAGGAAATATTGGGTCCATCCAATCCTGAGATATAGAGAGGATGGAGAGTTCCAGGTCCTTATTAAGGAGCAGCGGGATTATCACGAGCGATTCAAAGTTCACTTCAGGATGTCAGTGGCTCAGTTTGGTGCTTTGCTAGCAATACTAGAGCCACATATTAAAAAGAAGACCACCTATTTCTGTGAACTCCGTGTGCAAGGATCTATATAGGCCCTGTCCCAAATGGAACACTTCGTGTGCACTTGCGGTCTGACGGACTTACAGTGGCTGCCGTGTGTCCGTTAAGTCCACGAGACTGTGACTGTCCCATTCCTCATTTTAGCGTTCAGAAGGGTGCTCGTGAGCAGCGCCCCTTTTGCGGCCACTATGCGCCCTCAATCTGCACTCCTGCCAAGCCTGCACTGGGGTGAATGCAGACTTCTACCCGACAGTCAAAGCGGCATTACGTCACGAAAGTGCGGATTCAGAGGAAGACCGCAAGGGTTTAGGGTGCCATTTGGGACAAGGCCATATAGTGCTCTGTGCTGTGAGACGAAGTGGCTGAACTTGAAAATCGCCATTCTGGATTTTGGTGTTCGCTTGTACTGTGGCTTTGAACTGTCAAAACTCCTCGCAAAATGCTTCCTACAGATGCGAACAAAATCAGAACTCAATCAATTTTTTTTTATAATGGATGAAAATGTGGATGTAGTGTGTAAAGGTGATTGACATAACATGAGGTCGTATTTATTTTTTAATGTGCAAAGATTTCGGACAAAATTTTCGGACTAAAGGTCATCACACACCGAGTCCGCAATTTTTTGCATGCATTTTTTTATTTTTTTCGTATTCCCCATCCTTTCCTAACAAAATGCGTGCTTTGAAAGCAAAAACTCAGAAAATCGAACCTGATCCGAATTTATTTTGATGGACGAAAGTTTCAGACTCTGTGTGCAATGACCTTCAGTTTGCAGTGGCCTTAAAACTGCTGTTTTTCAGTCTCAATCAGCTGCATTACTTTTTATACATACTTTGATTTTCCCTCATTTGTCATATTGTATAACAACCTGGTCACAGGCATGTGTGACTACACTTAAGCCTGTGTACTCTTTTTATAAACAAATGTTGAAAGTGTTAGACAAAACAACCAAGGGACTATCATTATTGTACCATTTTGAAAAAGTTACATTTGGTAATTTTTATAATTTTGTATTTTACAGTGATGTATGCCTGATGTATAAAATGATCCATAAGCTAGGGGGCTCTTAGGGGATGCTTGGCCCATAACGGCAGTGCCGGTAGGACAAGAGCATCTGCTAGGGGAGATTTAGTATCGCAGTATAGAAAAAACACCTTTGGTCAAACAGCGTTTTCAGTTAAAGTAGTGAGGTTATGGAATTCCTTACCTATAAATATCCGAAGCATTAGCAGCTTCACAGTTTTTAAAACCAATCTTAAATACTGGCTACTATCAGAACAAATCTGTAACCACTAATGACTGTGTGGTAAGTTCCATGTTTTTTACATACTGTTTTCATCAATCTTGCATTCTTGGATAAATGTATTGTGATGGTGGTGTATATGTAATATTGTATGTTGTTTACCTGCCCAGGGACAGCGGATGTAAATGAGCTATTAGCTAACTCTAGTGCAATTACTTTTAATTGTACATTGTCCCTGTAAAAATAAACAAACAAATAAACAAAATTGGGCCATTTTATTTTTACATTAAAAATAAATTAAGAATGTATTATATCAGTTTATTAGATATTATTTTGATTGTTACATTTTAATTAAAAGATTAAAATGGAATCCAGCAAAAAAAATGGGGGGGGGGGGGGCTATAACCTGATCCTAAATTCAGTGTTGATTGTTTTATGAATTTGCCACAATGAAATTGCAAACTTTTCAAAGAGGCTGTATTTGAATGATTGGGGCAAGATAGCAAAGTAAACACTTTCTCATTTCACATGCAAATAGGGCATTTAAATAAAAGCTTTTAAGGCATAGCCATAACAAAACTGCCTGTTTCATTCTAAGCCTTAGTGAAATGGAAAATGGTTATGAAAAGCTAAATTGTGTTGTTTGTTGCGAGAAATCCTAGTATTATCATTGGACCTTGACTAGCAGTATCACCCAGTGGCCTGTCTTTCATCTTACGTTGTCTTACAAAGCTCACGCCTAGATCTGAAGATATACAGCACTCTATAATTGATCATTTATCCAGATGAAGTCTCAGATGTAACTGAACTCCACTCAGCTAACGCATATAACAATGATCTTTAAATAATCCCTACATATGTTAATACTTGATGTGTTGTGCTAAACAGAAGTATATAACAGAAAGGAGCCGTTTGCACTATACAATATGCTCTTTGCTGCTAATTAAAAGTGACACTGTTTGATGGAATCTGAATGAGATGCATTTGTTTGTTCTACTGGATGGCTGTGTTGTTTATGCAATATATTCCAGGCATTGTTTTGTTTTCTGTGTATCTAGTGCATCAAAGCTGACACCTGGTTTTGTCATTCTGTCTTTCCTCTTGTAGACGTGGCATGATTACCATTTGATATGCATGTCAATTTGCTTTTGCTGTAAGAGGCTTGTTTGTAAGACTTGTAAGAGTGATTCTATTCAGAATAAATGTATTTCTGAGGCTGTTGAGCCACCGTGAACAAAGTTGTCCGTGGTCTGTGGTTCTCTTGTCTGACAGCTAGTATTTCCATCTGAATGAGGCTGATAATGGAGGTCTTGTCTTGCCGCTGCAAACCGATTGATTGGCAGAAATCTTTTTGGCTGGTTGTGTTTATTGTGTAACCTTAACCTCTCTTTAATGATGCAACTTTCTTGTAAGTTGGTAAATGTGTCAGAATTTTACATACATTTTTGACTTGGCATGTTGAAGAAATTTGTCAGTGTGTTGACACACCTCACTTCAGATTGCCAGAAACGTCTAATTAAGCCTCCACTGGAAATACTGACAGACTTTAGGTACACACTCACCCACGGGCACATAGAAATACTACCTAAAGGTTCATATCAGACATATTACAAGTCAGAATACTAGAACAGAACAGAGAATAAAAAAGTGAATGTTCAGTAGTGTTGTTTTCTAGAATATAGGTCTCTACTACTGCAAGAATGAAAAATAGGCCTACTTGCGAAGTGTGCCTAATAAATTGCTATGTTTGAATAACTACTAATTGTCAAATAAAGTGCATGGTAATCTGGACTGAATGATTTCAAAAGAGCATGGTGTTAGGAAGGATTAGGACGATTCCAAGGGCCCTGTTCGAGGGGGGGACGTGATATCAAATGAGGGGGACAAGGACAGCCGTTGTTTTTGTCTGGTTTTTTTGTGGGGAACACAAAAACACTTTCTACCAAGGGGGAAAAGAACGTGCTTTCTACCACTACCCACCAGCCCCCACCCCCGAACACGATTTTAACAGAGGAGGGCCAGAGTAAATATGCAGTTCAGGGGGCCCACAAACCATAGCTGCGCCCCTGCATCCAGCACACCAGTGATCTCCTCCAGATAGTTTGCAAACTGAAAAAAATTTAAAATAAATCTATGTAGGCTATGTTATACATTCTGTGCAAAAATAGGTTAAAATAGATATTGTATTCTAAAACCTGGCCACCATAATAAGGTACTGGAACTTATGTAAATTATATTTATATCCCATTATCGGGGGCAGTCGTGGTTCTAATGGATAGAGCGTCGGACTTCTAACCTGAGGTTGTGGGTTCAAATCTCGGCTCCAGCAGGAATTGTCCACGACTGAGGTGAGACCCTTGAGCAAGGCACCGAACCCCCAACTGCTCCCCGGGAGCCGCAGCGTCGGCTGCCCACTGCTCCAAGTGTGTGTGTGTCCACTGCTTCAAGTGTGTGTGTACTTAGATGGGTTAAATGCAGAGAACACATTTCACTGCTGGTTATCATCTGAGCTTAATAATAATTAAATTACAAGTCCAGAAATGCATATTTAACATAGCAAAGGCAAAATTATTGTACCGTCTATTTGATGTACATGCACAGATTGCACACACCAACGTTCGTTCAGAGACAACTGTGAAGTTTAAAGGAGTAGCTTTCTCTGTTTTATATTTCTGATGCGCTTTGTCCATGAAAATGGCTGGTGAAAGTTTTCCATGCACATCATTAATTATGAATCAAATTAGTTGTTGATAATTTTTATTAAAGGAATAGTTCACACAAGATTGAAAATGTACCCTCATGCCAGAAGTCGACCCTCTGCAGTGAATGGGTCCCGTCAGAATGAGAGTTCAGAAGAGACAACTTTTTCTGGAAGCACATTATTATAGATTATGGCCAGACATGACGTTCAAAGTTAAAACAATTAATGTTGTAATTGATGGACTTGAGTTGTGGTAGGGTTGTGCCGATAGACGATAGTATCGTGTATCGACAATAGTCAGAGATATCGATGATAGCAAATGTCTTCGTCGATAGTCAAGATGATATTATGCTCATTTTCTTATTAATGTATAAAACTATTATTATTATTATTATTAGGCGGCCTATTATTATTGGGCTATCAAATTTCCCCGCTATTCTTTACAGCACATCAACAAAAAACATTGATGCTTATTCTTCATCATTGTTATTATAAATATGCAGTTAATAAGTTATTAGTCTAAAACAGGACTCGTCATCGGTCCGGAGCGCTGTTTGACTGATGTAGCCTATCAGTTTAGTTTAACTTTACTCCAAAAATATGAACTTACCTGAAAATACTTTTATCTTTAACGTGTTCATTTATGTCCAATATTTAGTTAAACTGTTGCTCTTTAAAATAAATATACTTTGGATTTTCACCTTGACTGATTTTTAGACTGATATCTTCCGCGTTAATGCGGCAAACTTGTCACAGTAGGACGTGCGGTCCTAATAGCGATGTATGACTGCTGTATCCGAATATGAACTAGCTGTTTTAAATATTTTTATATTTAACATGTTTGATTTTCAGTATGTTTAAAAGTATATTATTTCGGTTATTGGGGCTTCCAGGCTCTCTCTCTCTCTCTCTCTCTCTCTCTCTCTCTCTCTCTCTCTCTCTCACGTACGCGCGGTTTAAAATCACCAAATAGTTATGAAATAACCTTTGACAAGTACAGAGAGTCCCCCCATGTTCAATAATATCGTGTATCGGAAATCTCACAGGCTGGCGATATGACAATATAAAAATGATCATAACGCCCAACACTAATGGATATACTTCTAGATTATTATGATGTTTTTATCAGCACTCTCATTCTGACGGCACCCATTTACTGCAGAGGATCCATTGGTGAGCAAGTGACGTAATGCTAAATTTCTCCTAATCTGTCCTGATGAAGAAACATCTCATCTACATCTTGGACTGCCTGAGGGTTGGTACATTTTTGGGTGAACTGTTCTTTTAACAATCCACGTGATTTGATCTAAGTCACCTTGAAAAGTGCAAACATTTAACACCTTGTAAAATATATAGGGTACAGATGTCAAAAGTGGCGCCGAGTTAGTTCCAAGCCGATATTTTTAAAGTGCTGTGAGCCCTATGAGATAGATCTGATGAGCTATTATTAAGCAATAGCCTTCCATCAGGTCTTAATGAAGTCACCTGGCCATGTAAATTCAAAGATCAAATATTTATTACCCCTCTCCATGTCTATTTTTTGAGTGTCGAGCACATGCAGTGTCGTATAGGTTGAGATACAGCAGGCCTGACTGGAGAATCGGTGCTCAGAGAGGTGCTGACTGGAGGAGTGCCAGGCCTGATTTCCTCCGGCTGACACATGGGCACCCCCACTGAGTGGCTGATGAGCGATTGTCATCGTTACCTGGAGCAAGACTCATCCACTTTCGATCCCCTCTGAGTGGAATCAAAGGAACTTCTAAGGTTCGATGAGAGAACAATCCCTTGCTTCTTGTTAAGCTGGAGATAGACCTCTTTGATGGGCCGCTCTCATGGCAAATCAGTATGGTCTTCCTGTCAAGAGCCTCTGATTGGGTATCAGAGGAATACAAGTTCTCTCCGAGACGTTCCGTAATACATTACCTGTCAGTTTTCAAAATAACATTTTAATTTTGCGGTTCTGTTTCATGACTTTTATATGAAACTCGAACAAAGGAAATGTTAATGGTCCCTTCTGTGTGACAGTCTGTTATGGATAAATAAATGATGTATGCGGTCCTGCTGGTGTCCGCGTTTATGAAAATACACAGTAGACTTTTTCCAAGAGCTGTGGAATTTGTCAAATAGACTGATACTACAGTTGCAGGTCTGTTTTTAGACAAGGCCATGCTTTTTAAAATGGTATAATTGCTTTGTGTATTTTGCAAATGGTTTGACATGTAAAGTCATTTCAGAAGTGCGCAGAAGCATTTAGGAATGCAACACATATTATGCAGAACAAGGCAAAAGTAAGGCAATACATTATTTTTAACATTTTAAATAATTAAGTTTTTAATTATTTATAGAGTTATTGTTTTAAATAATTTTCTGTGTTAAAATAAAGCTTAGAAATTCCATAGATGCTTTGATTACATGGGGGGGGGAAAGTATTTTAAAATAAACTGTTAGTTTATCAAAACTATGATTTACTACCCGGTATTTCTAGTTGATATCAGTCACCAACTAGAAGTACTCTAGTATAAATTCATCATTCTATAAATGACTTTATTGCAATGTGCCATATTGTTTTCATTGAGTAACATTTGCCATTGATATACTTATGCGAAGGGCATGGGAATTTTATTATCAGGCATGCAATTATATGCTGGGATATAATTTTATCATCATGGCATGGTATTTGGGGCATGACTTTTATTATTATTATCCCCTTTGGAGTGCATGCTTTTTCTTTTTGTCTTTTTTTATGGATGTCAGTATTGGAGAGGCTTCAATACACTGGAATCAGTACCCTGACTTTTGTGATGAAACTGATTATTTTATGAATTGAAAGCATTTCAGCTAATCTTTAAGTGGGCTAAAATGCTGTTTCATGA
Organism: Schizopygopsis malacanthus; assembly: GCA_027474115.1. NCBI lineage: Eukaryota > Metazoa > Chordata > Actinopteri > Cypriniformes > Cyprinidae > Schizopygopsis > Schizopygopsis malacanthus. Next base: position 8,433,080 of record CM049873.1, read on the forward strand.
GAGAAGTCACTGATAATTTTGTATTTCTCATTTTTTATGATATCCTCATGATTGACTTTCATACAGCTGAAAGCTTCAGAATCAGATTAAATAATACTTCTGTCATGACACCTCTCGGAGGGATTGGCATGGTAATGTACATGACAATGTTAATGTATTTGGTCTAGGTGGAATAGATCTGCTATGCTGCTGCGGCAGAGCAAGTACCGAGACTTGCTACTGCCAATACACCCAGTTCACGCTGCTTTGAGCATGTAAAAATACTGCTGCTGCTGCAAATATAACATACATGAAATAACCCCCTATAGCAGGGGTTCACAAACTTTTCCATTCCACGACCCACCTAAACAAGTGGAATTTATTTCAAGACCCACCAAAATATTTGATAAAAACAACTGACATTACTCTTAATTAAAACATATGGCAGAAATGAAGTATTTAAGAAAAATAACCATTTTATTTTTTATAGTCCCACTCCCATTTCTTCATTTACAGATGTTAATCTGTCTATGAAAATGTCTGAAAAACTTTGAAATGCGCTCACGCGCTCAAATCAGTTGAGAAAAAAGAACATTATATTGATGTGTGCATGTGCAGTAAACCTTGGTAGGAAAATCTGACAGGTAGGATCAAATGTCAGGACACCGGCCTTTGTCATTAAAAAATTGCACTGAGCAATATCGCAATTCGTAATTAATCTTTGTACAGCCCTAGGTAGGAACTGTGTGTTTCATTTAGCTGCCGCCAAGTGGCTGTGTTTTTTTCTCTTGAGATTTTGTTTTGGCTAGTCTAATTTACAGAGCCCTGGGCTCTATATATTAATATTAATAAATATATCGGGCCACAGATGAAGTTTTTTCTACAACTTATTTGTTCCCTCATTTTAGTTACTGAAAATTACCCCATAATTTACGTAGTGTAAGCTCCGTTGAGAAGTAATGAATGAGGAAGCGCAAAGGAGAGAGCAAAACAAGGATTTGTAAAGAAAAATGTCGGAGGATCTTTATATAAGAAAAGAGGAGATTAGTTTTCCTTTGCTGTAAATACAATTTTGTTCACTCTCTCATGAATGTGTGTACGGCAGTTAACGGACGCTAGAGATTACACTTTATAAAGTTTTAAATATGGATATTTTTCTTACACGAATGGTTCAGTTCGGTTCAGAAGACCTTTATTAACCCCCCTGTGCCACGTGGAGCACTTTTTATGATGGATGGATGCACTTAATTTTGCTTCAAAATCTTGACCACAATTCATTGCCATTATAAAGCTCGGAAGAGCCAGGACAACTCCTATTGTATTTGTCTGGAAGAACAATGTTATTACACCTGGCTTGAGGGTGAGTAAATCATGGGGTCATTTTCATCTTTGGGTGAACTATCCCTTTAAATCCTGGCCACACTGTACTGTACTACTTAAATCTAAAGTTACTGCTTTTAATTAAACAAGGGAATTAATTAATAAAGTTTGGTAACCAATTACTACAACATATTTACAATTTGCCTAAAACGAGAAATTAAATTAATAAATCACAGGGAACAAATTAATATATCATATTCTGAATTTTTGGCATTTTCCCCCTCTGTTTGTCATATCTGGGGTTTAATACTAGCAGGCTGATAAAAGAGAGCGTTCATTTCAAACCCTGATTAGGGAAATAAAATGGTATTTGAGTTTCATTTTATGTTGACTTCAAAGCTTCCTTCAAGTTTAGTATCATCCAGTCCAGTGGAATTCACTGAACACACACTGCATGCTTTATGTACGTTTTACAGTGGATGCTCTCTCATTCTCTTTTTAGAGACTTTCGTGTGAGATCATATTATTATCACTATAAAAGGTGTGATTTGCCTCATTACTGACTGTTTTCCTGCCGATGGAACGTTTTGGAATGTGAAGACAGAACTGAAATGCCTTTTTCTCTACACACCCACTGACACATAAAAAAAATATATATATACGCATACACGCAGCCGCCCACTATCTGCAACAGACTGTTAAACACAAGCACCGTCACTGTCTCTTATGGCTTGTTGTTGTAGCAGGGCCGGAGGAAATGTACTTTCCCTAACAGGCCGTGAGCTATGGAGGCACTCTTCCATGGCAGGCTGTGTAGAGGTGTGACATCAGATGAAACCTGTGATAAAAGCAGGCTGGAAGCCTGTCATATGTGCACACTGCCTCTGCTTCCAGGTTCCACACCATGCCCTGTAATAACACTCGCTGCAAAATTGGACGCCAGATGGATTGTGCTTGTTAATGTCATAACAGGAATGTTGCTAAGTGGCGACATGCATGTTCTGTGCACATTGGATCAAGTTTAAAGGGATAGTTCTCACAAAATATGGAAATTCTGTCATTATTTACTTTCCCTCATGTTATTCCAAGTGCTTGTACTGTTAACTCTTTTCCATACAGTTGACAGTTCATAGTGACAAGTCTGTCAAGCTCCCAAAAAAGGACAGAAAAGCACCATTAAAGTAGAATGACATCCATGTGTTATATTCCAAGTCTTCTGAGGCCATATGATGATCTATCACAACCATGGTATATTTTTGTATATTTCTGAATAAGTACTTACTTTTTGGACTGTTGCTCAAACAAATAGATATTATGGCATCAGAAGAGACCAGTCTATGAATTTTGTATGAAAGAAGCAAGTGGATTTTTGTCCAAAATTCTCTAAAATTACCATACGAGATTGAAATTACATGAGAGCAAGTAAATAACGACTGAATTTTCAGCATTGAGTGAACTAGTTCCTTAAAGTTAAATGAGAGTGAATGTAAGAGAGATAAAATGAATCTTGCAAGGTCTGAGAGGCAGCATGGTGGATGTATGTGACCTTTTAAGAAATGTCCACTGAACATGCTCCTCTTCTGCTATCTAGTTTTGCCCTTTGGGCTCGTACTGTCTTGTAAAGGAATGTTTTTTTTTCTCGTTCTACCCCTGAAACTTGGGAGGTAATGACACATAGTGTATCTTAGTATGTGTGTTGTAGGGAGGGATTCCAGCTGGTTCTATGATCACTTGCAGCTTTCGCGAGTCAGTTTGAGTGTGTAATGCTTTGTGACAGCTCACACTGCTCTGTCATCCTTCTTGAATCCAGTATTCTATCTCATTCTTACTGGCATATGTCCCATCATGCAGTGGTGAGAATAGCTAGTGTTACTCTTGGCAATGTGTTCATTACACCAGATGTCTAAATCAAGAGCTGTGTTCCAAAACCTACTGAGATGCCTACCTAGGGAACATCTATGGGCATCATAGGGTGTGCTTCTGACACAAAGGCTGTTGAAACATTAGCAAAATTAGGCTCCTCAGAACATTACTAGTATGGGTCAAAATCTTAGACAGAATGTAGGTGTGCTTTAATGAGTTAGTTCACCCAAAAGTGAAAATTATGTTATTAATTACTCGTTCCAAACCTGTAAGACCTTCCTTCATCTTTGGAACATGATAGTATCCTTGCTGTCTATGGGAGGGTCAGAGAGCTCTCGGAATTCATCAAAAATATCTTAATTTGTGTTCCGAAGAGGAACAAAGTTATTACAGGTTTGGAACAACATGAGGGTGAGTAATCAATCCCTTTAAGTATGGATCCGATATCCAAGAAAAATATGAGAAAAATATCAGTAAAGCCATTATCGCTCGATGTATACACATGAAAGACTATTAACAAACTTGTTTCCATTTCAATCTCCTAACATATTCCATTTAGACCAGGATGCTGACTTAGAGAGCAGCTGCTTACTGTATGCAAACAGTAGGCTGTGAGGCAGCTTACTAAGGTTTGAAACCGAGCCAAGAACACCCCATTTACAAATCCCAGCTCAGCGATTCCCTGAAGGTATGAAAGTGGCATGTTTTGATGGATGGCATGTTCCACACTTAATGGGTGAGAGGAAGAAACGACAGCAGCTCAAAGTGACAGCTTTGTGGAGATGGACAGCAGATCTATAGAAGCCATTGCCTATAGAGATAAAGAGACCGTTTGGAGAGCTGAGGTAATACAGGAGGGAAAAGGATGCAAAATGCCCATTTGGGAGACCTCAGTAGCAGAGGTGCAATTTTCCAGGTGTTTCCTATTGGACAGCCGCAGGTGCCCTCCCCCTTCACCCCTTCAAGACATCCGCTTCCATTTTATTCAACCTCTCATCTCGTGAAAAGCCAGGCCTATTAGACATTAATGCTCTCAGTGAAGGTTTTAGGAAAGTACGGTGGCAGTGGTGATGCTGTCTGTCGGTACGAGAGGTGAAGGGCACTGCATTATTGATGGGGCTCATTCAGCTTGACTGAGCAGACTCACACCTCAAACAGATTATTGACCAGCACCCTGGAGTCTCCGAGCTGGTGCATGGCATGAGATGATATACATGCTCACTCAACACATCAGGTGGATAACCTTGTTATGCGCTCTCAGTGCTTGGGTGAAGCATAAGGCCACAGATAAAACCTGATACAGGATTCAATTCCCGCATTTATCTCCGTTAGAAGCTATGGCTAGACTTAAGCATTTTCTTGTGTTGTACATGGTTTACTAAGGCAGCGGTTCTCAATTCCAGTCCTCGCCCCAGCATCCCCCCCCCCCCCCCAATTCTGATTGACATGCTACCTACACAGTGTCCTTTGCTTCCTACTCACTGAGCAGGGGAAATCCGTAGTTTACTTCACTTACACTTCAGAACATTCATTCATGGATTTGCGCTGCCCAACGTCTTCACACACGGACGAGTGTGACATCATACACCTCTGTAAATATATACAATTTAAATTCACGTCTCGCACACTTTGACTTTGAATGGAACATATACGTTCGCTTCGAACTGGAATGATGGTGGAATATCCTGTGATGTTCACTTCGTAGGGCACTTACGTTCGAATAGAACGAACGTCTGAAGCGATAAGAGAAACATACAAAATGTGCAGGGAGAGGGGGGGGGGAATTAAAAACTGCTGTACTAAGGTGAGATGAGGGGTTTAGTTTGTTGCTGTCACGCTTGGGCAAAACTGGTCCCCATTGACTTCCATAGTATTTTTTATTTATTTAGACATTTTTTTTGCATACTATGAAAGTCAAAGGAGATCAGTAACTGTTTGGTTACCCATGTTCTTCAAAGTATCATCTTTGTGTTCAGCAGAAGATGGAAACTCATACAGGTTTGGAACTACTGGAGGGTGAGTAAATAATACGTTTTGGGGTGAATTATCCCTTTTTAATATTAGCTCCCTTTCAAATCATGAATTTTATTTGAATTGGCCATACCCCATAAGATGTTGAATTGGAGTGACAGGAAGAGAAATTAAATTCACATTTCAAATCATCCATCGACACATATTTTTGACAAACTTTGCATTTCTAGTTTTTCTTTGCTTTTTATTTTTAATTTAGTTTTCTTGTGTAATGTTATTACATTTGTACATCTTGTTTGCAACCTCAACTCAAAGTAATTTCAATTGAAGGATTGATGTAGCATTTAAATGTCATTCTCAATCACTTTGAGAATATTAATATAAAGATAACTATAACAATATATGAACATCCACACCAATGCATGATAACATTCAGCTTATTAGAAGTGCCACGTATGTCATATGATGCTTTAAAGTTGCAAGCTAACTTCAGGTGGATTTTGTTTTTATTGTTCATCAGCTGGAAAAAAGTCCTGACTGTGATTTCAACTACTTCATTCTTCTCATGGACTTTTTTTATTGTCATAGAATTAGATGGGATCTCATTACTCATTTATAACCATTTCTGATTACACTAGTCAATCATAAAAAAAAGTTAAATTTGCATATATAGATCTTAAATGCAGAAGATGCAACCTAGTTAATTTAACATGCCAAAAAAGGGAGGAAAACGGTTATGAAAACTATTTTAGTGTATAGCGTGCTGTACATTTCTAATTTCTGTGACTGTTTTGTGTGAAAGAAACACTGACTAAAACTGTGACCTCTGGGGAACAAATGTTACAGAAGTGGATGATGCGCTGTTGTTTTTATGGGATGTGGGAAAAATCACATCACATCCTGTTGCCCTTTGCTGCAATGTTTTCTTTAGTTTGGAATCATGGCTAATTTGTCCACAATCTGTTGCCATTAGAATTGAACCCTGTAAGTGGAATGTTCCAGTAAATGTGGAACATAAGTGGAATGTTTACAATAAGTGAGATGGCAGTATTCTCTGTATCCTCCCTAAACTCTGCATTCTGCATGTATGTTTGATACGTGAGATTCAAAAAGCCAGAAGTTATAGAAATGTTATTTCTGTCTGCTCTTGATCTTGGTAGGTCAAAAAGTGGGCAGAAAATGAGCACACATTGTTTGATGTAACTGAATGATGCACAGAAATGGAAGAAATTTAAAATGTGTTCAGTGTTAATGCTATTGATACATTTGACCAAAGCGAGCCATACGGCCCCAAATTAGACTTACATTGAAATGAACAGCACAGCAGTCATGGGATTGTGAATTGTATGGAATCAACTTTTGATCTTTCTTGAATTACAAGCCACCCTTGTGGCAGATCAGTGTCAGTCTGTATATTAATGCTGGTCTATCTAATAAGCATTACAATTCATCCTAATGGCCTTTCTTGATACATGGTCAATTAAAAATTTACCAAAACAACAGTCAAACGTGACAAATTGTATGCTCTTAAAGGGATACTCCACCCCAAAATAATAATTTTGTTATTTTTCACTTACCCCCATGTCGTTCCAAACCCGTAAAAGCTTCGTTCATCTTCAGAACACAATTTAAGATATTTTGGATGAAAACTGGGAGGCTTGTGATTATCATTTTGGGGTGGAGTATCCCTTTAAGCACGAACGAGCCATTTTCCAATCCTGCGTTTTTCCACATAGAAGATTAAGGAAAAAGTAATGAGAAAATCTTTTCAGAGTTTTCTTTGTCAGAGAGCTTTTGTTGGTATTTGGAGGAGCAGTTGGGTCTATCACCTCTTTTAAGGCATGATGAAATGGCTTTTCTCTGCAGTCTCATTACCGTCTTTGATCGAGTTGCTTAGCATTTCCAGCTCAAGTCCTTTCCACACACTCTTGATGACTGAGATGAACATTGTACATACATGACTGAGATGTACAGCACTCCAAACGAGAGCTCATTTACTCTCAGCAGGGTGTGAAGATTATGCATTTGCCTTTTTATACAGACTCCTATAAGGTTGTGTTAAAAAGAGGATATATCTTTAACTCAAGTGGCTTTGATTTTGGTTTGATTTCGACTCTTAGTTAGCTTTAATGTGTGTCATGTCATAGCTCAAGATATGTTATGCACCATCGTAGTTCTGTTAAACTGTTCTGCCGGAGATACATCTGATTGTGTACACTTACATCTTCACGACTTCAAATCGACTTCAAATCTCGTTTTCTTTGTTGCAGACCTCTCGGTAGCCGTGCAGAAGTTCTCCCAGTCGTTACAGGAGTTCCAGTTTGAGTGTATTGGTGATGCAGAAACGGATGATGAAGTCAACATTGGTAAGTGTGGGGTAAACTGCTGATTTGAGGTCTGCTACTTCTAATGCTGATTCAGTTTCATAGATGTATATGTATATGACATTCCTAGACCGCAATTAGAATAAATGGAGAGCAAATGCAAACATTTGCTGAAGTCTCCTGCTTAAATGTTCTCCAGATAAAATGACCTCATGGAGCTTCAGAAGACATCTCATTAATCCCTCTACTAGGGCTGTGCGATTAATCAGTTTTTTGTTTGGATTTAGGTTTTGGCTTGCAGAAATCGAATGTGAAAACGATTATTGTGCCACATTGTTTTCCTTTCCATTACAGCGGTGCATTTTCTACTCTCCATAAAGTCCCAAACTTAGCATCCAAACCAGTCAAATCATGTAACAAGACTGCTGTAAAAAGGAGAGTTCAGGAGCTTGGACTTGGGATTCACACTCAGACTGACGTGTTGTCAGACTTGACTCACATTTTGTACAGACAAATTCATGTCATGTATAACATGAAAGTTAGAAAAAACAACATAAAAACATAAAATGTATATAAAAATACATTTATAAACATCTCCCACTCAAACTCAATTATCTAGTATTATAGTTATTCTCTATAACTCTAGTTAAAGACTTTCCACCTTGGAGAGTATTCACAAAAACACTGTTGTTTATGTGAATTTCAGTGTTGGGGAGTAACTGGTTACATGTAATAGAGTTACGTAATTTAATTATGAAATAAATGTAATTTATCTGTTATAGTTACTTAGAATTTATTTTTTTATTAAATTACAGTTACTTGATGATTACAAGGGGATTATATTTGAATACACACACACACATTTAATATATTTATTTCCCAAAATGCACTGACTGCTCTAAAATATGAGACACCAATGTTTCAGTTTTGGACCTAGAATAGGATGCTTACTCAATAACTTGCATTGTATTTGCTTTACTTTTTTATAGTGGTGGGCCGTTATCGGCGTAAGGTGCGTTAACGCGAGACTCTTATCGGCGATAAAAAAAATATCGCCGTTAATCTATTCTCAAAGTTGGGTTGGGAGCTGGGTCTATACTACGCAAGCTATGATGACTTTCACCCTGATATTTTAGCGCGGATGTATACCTAGCCGAATTGCACTGTAGAGGGCGAGAACGAGTCTTCGAACTAGAGGCTGCAGTCCGTGATGGACAGATTGTTAACGGCTGGTCTATTGTAATACAATCGGGCAAGACATCCAAACGCTCACCTATCATTCATCAACCTCAAATATGGCTTTTCATCTGAAAGATTATGTAGTAGCAACTTTACATGGCCGCTCATATGATGTTAACCTAGAAAATGTGCGCTATTGAAGTGTTTGTGTGGAAGCGCGTTTCAGCAGGAAGGCTCAGGTGCGCTCACTTGCTCTTAAAATCTCCGTCATTCTTGGTCATACAGATAAAAGTAGCCTAATACATCTTTCGAATCTGTAAAGACTCTACGTTTATTTGTGTGCACTCAGAATAACAACGAAACGTTGCGCTTTTAAGCAAACAGGATGCGCTTTAGGTCTCATGTGAACTTGAGCTAGAAACTCCGTCTTTGAAAAATATATCTATAGAGAGTGAAATGTCTAAAAAATAAAAATAGAAGACGTGTGTGTTAGCATGGATGATTTACATGAAATTTAATCTGTGTAACACTGGCATAAAATGGCTTTCAGTTCAATTAATAAAAAAAACGACATTTTGGGTTTTTATTCATAATAAGGTGGGCACGCTTATCTGTATTTTTTTACTGTAATTGACAGTTATCGGCAAAAAAACAAAAAAAAACACAACACGGGAGTGGGAGGAATGGGAGTCATTCTTCCAGAGTGGAAGGGATTTTCTCCAGTTTTTTCGTGGGATTGGGATGGGAAGAGATTAAAGTTTGTGATGCATTTTGGAAACAGGAGATAGCCCCTGGTCTATCGCCACCTGGCTGAGAAACCCGTTCTCAAAGACTTACTTTTAGACATATTTGGGTAGCACACATATTCTGAATGGCTTCGGCAAATTCAAATGAGCCATTTTAATCTAGATTAATCTAGATTAATTCCAAAATTAATCTAGATTAATCTGATTAAAAAAATTAATCTATGCCCACCTTACTTTTTTAAATTAAGTTTTAAGAAAAACTTTTTTTTCAAGGCTTTAAAAAAAAAAAAAATTCAAGGCATTGTTAATGCCATTTCCTAGCTATGCGAAATTTGTTTCAAAAACAAAAATCTTGTTAGGATTTTAAATCAGTATTTAACCTCACAATGATCTCAAAGTAAAAAGAGGTGCTAAAGTCTGATTTTGTGGTGGCTGTGCTTTAAAGTTGTTTTATATAATCTTAATTTAAGTGATGGAGGAATTTGAAAGTCTTGCAGTAATCAGTGTTGAGTATACTGAAATTAGCCCTTCCTGGTTTAAATGTTTGAAAATGATTGAGAAATTTATAAAAGTAATCAAATGTAATGAGTTACATTTGTAACTCTTTAAGTAATTGAAAAAGTAATTAAGTAATTGAAAAAGTTTAAATTTAAGTGATTGAAAAAGTAATTGTAAAAAAAGTAATTGAAAGTAATTGAAAACGTTTTAGTAATTGAAACTTTAAGTAATTGAACGTAGTTATTACGTTTCAAAAAGGGTAACTTGTAATCTGTAACCTGTTAAGTTTCCAAAGTAACATAAGGAACCTTTCCAATGCTGGTGAACATTAAATGAACATTAACAGATGCTCAGACCTTTTCTCATCAAATACAAATATTCAAATCGAATATTAATTCTTTTTAGACTGAATTACGAATAAGGGCTATGCTGTCCACACTCATTGTCCACACTAATTTCTTTTTTCTTTTTAGCAGAACATCTGAGAAAGTTGATTCACAACCAAGAAGTCCATTAACTCACCTGAGCTATGAAAGGGCAACATCTGATCGATAAAAGTTCCATCAAACCTATTAAAGACGATCTGCTTAACCATTCTAAGATCATCTTAATGGAAAGTTCTCCTAATATTCTGAGGAATAGTTTCCTTCCTTGATCCCAAATGTCCCGCACACTGTCCCAGATGGCTGGGATTGTCATTTTAATCAAGACCTATCCCTGTAAATTCCATATGAGTTCCTTGGAAAAGTCCCCCAGAGTTGAGTAGCATAGATGGATTTCTTGGCTCTTTTTTCTTCCACTCCGACTCTTTGCCTTTTGGCTATTGATTACAATCTTTAGCATGTGAGCAGTCACAGAATGACTTACAATTCATTGTTTTGATTAGTAAATGCATTCTTGTATGAAAGCAAGCATCGGGCATGCTGATATGCTGTCCCAGTCCAGATTTAGCTCAACAGCTCAAGGCAGGTCTCCGTGAGATTGCCTGCCCGGCATGCATAATGTATTGTATTGATTTGCTTACATTCCAGACAAAAAGGTCTCAGCTCAGCCCTTTAAGAGATCAGAGTAATTAATTGTGATTTGTGTCAGAGATTAAGGAAAATACAGCCCGCTCACCCTCGGTGGGCACTGAGCAGATGTGCTGAGAGTTCATACGCCCTGATGGGTTGATCACTCATTCTGTTCCGTCTCGTTTTCAGCCATTCATCTCTTTCTATACTTCTCTCGTTCCTGCGTTCTCTCCTTATGTGTCATTACTTTGTGTATAATCTTCCTGTCCTGCTCGGTGCATTGTGTGCTGGCTTGACACTCAGACCATCTGCATCTAACAGCTGGCTTCCAGTCTTTCGGTACTCTCAGTCGCACAAGCAACCTGTCATTTAGCCTGATACCTTTTCCTCTACTTTTCCCAAGCAATCTGATGGGAAAGAATCTAATTAAATGTGTTGAGGTGTGGCAAAGTAAGCTCACAATGGAGTTCAATTTGGCTTTTGTATATCCCCGTCTGGTCACCAAATTAGAATGGGGCGATTTTTTTGCAGTTTTCCCCCTATTTGTATGATTTAAAAGGAATGTTTTGGCGAGCCGGTCATAGCGAGGATGTTTTGGAAGGTAGCGACACAAAGGCATCTTTACGGATGTTTAGCTAATGGACCACTTTAGTGGACAGAAACGTTGATTAGGTAGGAAATTATAGGGCTACGGATATTGATTTACATGTGTAATGTGGCGGATGATGTTGATTTGCATTCATGGACAAGTGAATGTTGAGGAAACCAGTGGCTGCATGTTAGGGCCATCTCTTGACATGAATCCAGCATTTTGTTCAAAGTCCTTTAAGTGAAACATACGGTAAACAAAAATGGTAGGCACTACAATAATTTATATATTATATATATGTTTGTGTTTGTGTTTGTGCGTGTGTGTGTGTGTGTGTGTGTTAGTTAGTTAGTTAGTTACTGTGTGTACACACACACACACTAGGGCTACAGCTAACGGTTATTTTTATTGTCGACTAATCTGTAGATTATTTTTCAATTAATGTATTTATTATTTTCTCATCAGTTGATTAATTATTTAGTTATTTATATCAATAAATCTAATAAATCTCACTATCAATAAATAATAACAGTAAATTCTGCTATTAATCTTTTATTTTATTCAAACCTTTCCTCATAATTAATACTTTACAAAAAATAAATAACAACAACAAAGAAAGAAGGAAAGAAATAAAATAATAATAAAGAAAGAAAGATCATACAAGAAAAGAGATAAAAAGAATAACAATAAATAAAAAATAAGAATAGAGAGAAAAGAATAACAATAAATAGGAAAAGATAGAAAAAGAAAAATATTAACAATAAATAATTAATACGAAAGAAAGATAGACAGAGAGAACGAAAGAGAAAGAAAGAAAGAAAGAAATAGAATTACAGGGCAATGATACAATCAATAGAAATGCACATTATAGCTGCATTCACGATTACTGTTTGGGACTGACAGCATTTGCTTACAGGTGAGAGACTTGAAAGGTTTTATTTATTTAGAAGATTAAAACATCTGTTTGATTACATATCTGTATATGAATGAACAGCTGAAGTCACAACAGCATTCAGGACACTAGAGCGTCTCAAGATCTTAAGATGAATGCAAATCATTTATCCTCCTCCGTCTCTGTGAGTGTATTAAACCCTTCATGATTATATAGGCAACTATGTCCCGTGCTGTTATAAACCCTTCATTCAGCGCAGCTTATATAGAATGCAACTCGATGTGAAACATCCTCAGAGATGCCATGACATAATAGCATTACGTTCATTCAGTTGCTGCACAGCTTTGAATGCGGTTGTGAAACATCCATGATGTGAATCTCTCGTTCCACTCAGAGATCACAAAGTTTCCCTATTGGATTGAGATCTGGAGACTGTGGAGGCCATTTGAGTAAAGAGCAGACTCATTGTCATGTTCAAGAAACCATTCTGAGATGATTCCATGAGCCGTTTGTTTCCCTATTGACATGGTGTATTATTATCTGCTGAAGTACATCAGAAGATGGAGGCCATTTGGACACTGTAGTCATAAAGGGATGGACATGGTCAGAAACAACACTGGGTAGACTTGGTGTTTAAACAAGAAACTCAATTGTTTACGCCAAATTCTGACCCTGATTTGAGCTTTGTGACATGTGCGCATTATCCTGCTGGAGAAATCAGAAGATGGGGACTCATCTGTAGACCATAAAGGGATGGATTTTTCATGGTCAATCAACACTTCTATTGTTTAAACGATGCTCAATTGTTTACAACTCTAACATTTTCGCAGCAGAAATGAGACTCATCCTGTGTGAATTGTATCCTCCGTTTCCTGTTCTTAGCTGACAGGAGCGGCACCCGGTGTCCAATTTTAGTCTTCTGCAGCTGTAGCCCATCTGCTTCAGGAATTGTTCGACGTGTCCTGTTCTGCGTTCAGAGATGGTATTCTGCATATCTTGGTTGTAACGGTGATTACTTGAGTTACTGTTGTCTTTTTATCATCTCTAACCAGTCTGTGGTCTTCTGCTGCTGTATTCTCCTCTGATCTGCCTTAACAAAGCAAGGACGTGTTGTGTGTTCAGATAAAGAAAGGATAAAACTTAATGCATATCTTGGTTGTAACAAAATAGGGCTTTTATAGGCAAAATTAGGGGAAAAGTGAAAATATTTAACCAGTCTGCCCATTCTCCTCTGGGGACATCAACAAAGCAAGGAGTTTACATAAAGAAAGGATAAAACTCATAATAATAACAAAATGGGCTTAAGGAAATACAAAAAGTATAGGGGAAAAGTTTTAAATGTACAATGGGGAGAACTTTACATAAGAGTTCATTGGCTACAAAAGAAATGTACAACGTGCCTAACTTTTTTTTCTTAGGTGCACCAGCACAAAAGTTAGGTGCACCCAAATTTTCATATAGGCAATATTGACTAGTAAACGATTAACTAACAACCTGATCAACATAAAGTTCTTTATTTGAAGCACAGTTCTACAAGAAAGGTAACTTACTGAAAAAGTGTTGGTGCTTAAAGTGCTTCACTGAGCTAATATTTAAACTTAAAAACATCTCAAGATAAATGAAATACAAATAAAATAAAAAGTGTTTTAAGGGCGTCAAACTGAACATCTCATGGCTCAATGTCTTATGGACTATCCTCCATTGCAGTCACATGCCGCTCGGATGGCTATCTCCTGTAGTTTATCCTTCTTGATATTTAGCCTCGGCTAAACCAGCTGAACACACTCTCTCTAGCATCAACATCTTCCAGACTTGACCCCTCTACACTGATTCATATCAGATCTTCCACTGTGTCTGAATGAAGGGATGCTCTAGTGCAGTGCTTCTCAAACCCCTGCTTAAACCTATACAAAAATCCATCGTCCCCATCCCACCTCAAACTACCAAATAATTTCACTAAACATTATTAAAAAAAAATCTGTCTAATTGTCTCTCTGTTCTCATACTGTAGTGTATTGCAGCCACATTCTCAATAAAACTGTTTTTCTTTATATATTTTACTGTTTATTTTGTCAGTCAACGGGATAAATATGAAATAGCGACTGAAACACAGACCTTTAAGAATACACAACCAGCTCTCCCTTCCAAGAAGCTAGTCTGCACACAAATCCTAATTTATAATTTTACTGAGCCATTGTCTGATGAAATCAAAGAATACACAGAAGATAAGACAAGACAAAGACAATTCCTGTTCTGTGATTTCGGCTATATTTGCATGTACACTTAGAGAAGCTATAATATCTGTTTGAATTGAACATGCTGCTCCTCTCAGACGCTCACTGAACAGAGCAGATGCAGAGAAAGAGCTGCGTGCGCGCTGATCTCGTGCCGTTGCGGCAATACCAGCAATCAGAGACTAGCTAAAGTTTGTCCAAGAAGTCGCTAGATTTGTCACTATTCGCTTTTTTAGAAAAAAAAGTCGCTTATAGGGGTCTGAAAAGGCGTTAAATCTAGAGACAAAGTCGCTAAATTGGCAACACTGCGTGCATCACCTCTCTCTCTGTCTGACTGCAGCAGCACACGTATTTTCAAACGTACACACACGTACAGGAATATCTGGACCACGGCCAATCAGAAGGGGGGGTCCGCCCTTCACTATCTCTGATTGGTTTCACGATATGGGCCTAATGTGTTTCTGTTGTTGAACTACAGGGAGACTTTTTTTTTTTTTTTTTTGAGAACGGCTGGTCGCACCAGTGCGACCTCAGATTTGTTTTAGTCGCACCATTGAGAAATTACGTCGCACATCCGACCAAATTGGTCGCACTCTAGAGCCCTGTTTAATAAAATATAGTTGTTTTTATTATTTAAATAAAATAAAAACTTGATTAAGTTCACAACTTAAAAAAATACCAATATTATATCAGCCATCAGTTGCGTCCTTCTTTGCCTTCTATTTAATGTCTTCATTGGTATCAACCATTGAAACGCCATATCATTTGACCAGTAGGAAAATCTATCTGTCTTCATGGAAGGTTTTCAAAGTGTCTGGTATTTCTGTTGTGTTCTCATAGTGTCCCAGCCCTAAAAGGGTAAGATTACACTCACTGAAGAAAAATGTAATTGTCTTGTGGAATCAATCTGGTCATCGATGAAAGTAAGCTTTCGGAGTGACTTGACCGGACCCCTTGTGTGCTGTGGGACCAGAATCTTGATGTAGCTGAGCTGCAATCTACTTTGAAGCTCCAAGCAGTCTGCGTCGCATCAGCAGTCTGTCTGGGAGTACAGACAGGGTCACCTGACCTCCTATCGATTTCATTCCATGACTTCCTGCTGTGACATTCACAATCCACACCAGTTATCCTGAAATCAATCTCACAGAAAGATTGATGTAGCTATAGAAATATTAATTGTACTAAAAGTACAAGACCGTTTCACTTCAACCGTGATGGGCAGAAAACTGTTGCCGCTCATACTTTCTGTCCTTATCTCTCATTGTTGCTCTTCGGGCTCTGACTTTCCCTTTGTTTGTCATGATGTAAATTTGTAGAACGACATTGTAGGAAACTGTATAAAACTGTATAAAATGTATAAAAACTGCAAAAAAAAATATTATTAATTACAAATTTTTATTGAATAATTATTTACAAGAATGTTTTAAAATATTTTTTTAAGGTAAAAAGTTCATATATTTTTTTATTTCCAAATATAATTGATCTATTAAATTTATGTTTAATAGATATAATGAATATAAAATTATATATTGAATCTAAAAATGCCATATAACCCTCAAGCATAAATCAATACCATATTTGCCTTGAATCATTATTTTTAAGAATGGTTTTAAATATATATTTTTTATAGTGTAAATTTTTTTTTACATTTACAAATATAATGTATATATAATAAATATAAATGTAACATGTAGAATTAATATAATATTATAGATTAAATAGAACATTTGTATTTGGTGTAACCCTTAAGTAAAAAATTATACCACATTTTCCTTACTTCTTGAATAATTATTTTCAATGTTTTACATTTATTTTTAAATTTAAAACATTCATTTACAATTATCAAATATTTTTGGTATATTAAATATATATATTTAATATACAGATTTTCATTATTTTCAAGATTTTAATTTTTTAAAGATTGTCATCAGACTTGTCAAATTAGATTATATTTTTTTATGAGAATTATTGACCTTGCAGGTCTTACCATGTTTTATATCAAAGTTATTCTTTGTCTGCTCATTGTAGAAATTATGTATTCAAGTGTTTTAATAGACAAAAAACATGGTTATGATGTAGCTAAAGCATAGTTATTAAAGATAATTAATTATATACATTTTAAATTAATGAAATAAAAAAATTAAATAACTTTTTCTTGCCTAAACTTCCTGTTTCAATAGAAAATATTGCAAATAAAAATACGTATCAAGTGATTTCCTGAGGTTTTGAAGCACAGTCGTGTGCGACCGGTCTTGATTTATGGATAGTGCATTATGGGTTTTTAAATGAGAGGGCGATTCCTACTCTGCCTCTCTCATCAGTTCTTCTTAAATGAATGTACGTCACATCTCTTCAGTCCTGAGCCAAAAGCCCATTTCACAGAATGACTCATCACTTCTGTCATTCTCTCTATTAACCTGTGAATGATACATACGCTCGTACCCCTTTTAGCCGCTACATCCTGCCTTAAGTACCTCGTATAGTTCAACAGAGACATGTATCCCCAGCTTCTGCTCTTATCTTCCACATCAGATCTCTCTCACTCTCTCCTTCTCATTTTCTGTTCTCGTCTGTTTATCTCTTCGCAGTTTCTCATTCATGCAATAACTGTATCTGATAAATAAATACACTATTCCTATTTGTTTCTCTGCAACTCTAATTTATTAGTTTGTTTGTTTTTTTATTTATTGTATTTAAAAAAAACAAATTCTAAATTCCAAATTAAGGCTTTTTTATTAGATTTGAAAATATTGGATATAAATGAATAAATAAAAACAAATACATCTATCTATCTATCTATCTATCTGTCTGTCTGTCTGTCTGTCTGTCTGTTTTATAATTTTTTATTTTTTCATTACAAAAAATAACTGTAAATGTAGGTTCACATTGGGGACAATTGTGTCACCAAAACTATTGGTAAGTACATAAACATGAACACATACACTGTGACTATTGATGGGAAATATATGAAATATTAATTGACCGTTTTTGAAACAAAAATAAAATAAAATTCATAATAAACAAATCAAAAATCAATCAAGCAGTCAATCAATCAATCAATCTTTTTTTGTTATTTTTTAAATGTAAAAACAATATTTAAAGGCTCACACTGGGGTTAATTTTGTCATCACAACTATTGGTAAGAACATACACATGAACACATACAGAGTGAGAAAGAGAGAGTAGGGATGGGAAATATATCAAATAATAATTGACCATTTTTGTAACCAAAAATTATTAAATAAATAATATTAAAATAAATTAAGTCCACCAATCAACCAGTTAATCAATCAATCAATCAATCATAACTATTAATATTGCCATGTTTAAGAAACTTTTTAATTGGCCATTAAGGTCCCTAAAGACTGTCATTAAATGGGTTTTAAAGTTGGTGTGTTTGGTTCATTTCTGTGAATCAGTTCATGTCCATTTCATTGACTACATTTAATTTCATTGTTGTGCTAAAGCATGTGTGGCATTTTCTATGTATTAAAATCTTAAGATATAACATTTCATCTATTTTTACATTGTGAAATATTCTAAAGTATTTATTTATTTATTTGGTTGTTTGTTTGTTTATTGCATATTACATTTAATAGGTGCTCTTTACTTAATCTTCCAAATAAATGATCAATATAGCTTGAAAAACAGTGAGCATGTCTGGCATCGGTGGTGTTTTTGGAGTCTTCTGGGACATGGCAATCTTACGTTCAGCTGTCCATAGTTGCTAAAAGCCAAGGAACGTAAATGGACACAAAGAGAGGATAGGCTATCTGAAATGATGCTTTGATAATTGTGTTTGTAGAGTTGGCAAGCTGAACTTGGCCAAGTGTCCAAGCTCAAACAGAGGTAAAGTCCATCCAGGCAGAGACAGCAGCTGTCCCTCGTCCACAGCCTGTTTAAATGAAGTGATGAAGCCATCAGTGGCTCGCAGACACCGTTCTTCTGAGCAATCACAAGCTGCCATTGTGTTGCAGCAAGAGAAAGAGGGTAGTGCCAATGCTGGATGATGGTGGGTTTTATATTGAAAAATCTGAAGTTCTCAATGAAGCACTAAATGCAATGGTCTTGGTATTCAAACTCAAGAACACTTCACTCAAAAATGACATTTTGTCTTTATATGTTATGAAGGAGTCAAGGTATTGGCTGGTCTGCATGGTACAGATACATGATAAATAAAGCACCATAAAAGGTGTTCATAAATTGAGCACTATATTCCAGAGTTTTATTTTTGTGTGAATTATAACTTTAACATCCAGAGTTATGGGAATGATAGATGGAAGACTTCATTATAGTCTATTTCTAAACATCCTTTGGTTATACTTTTTCACTTACATATGTACAGTCATGGCCAAAAATATCGGCACCCTTGGTAAATATGATCAAAGAATGCTGTGAAAATTAATCTGCATTGTTAATCCTTTTGATAAAAAAAATCACAAAAATCTAACCTTTCATTGGATAATAAGAATTTAAAATGGGGGTAAATATCATTATGAAATAAATGTTTTTCTCTAATACACATTGGACTCAATAAACAGCACCCTTTTATTCAATACTTTTTGAATCCTCCATTTGCCAGTTTAACAGATCTAAATGTTCTCCTATAATGCCTGATGAGATTAGAGAACACCTGACAAGAGATCAGAGACCATTCCTTCATCCAGAATCACTCCAGAACCTTTAGATTCACAGATCCATGACGGTGCTTCTTCTCTTCAGTTCACCTCACTCATTTTCTACAGGGTTCAGGTCAGAGGACTGGAATGGCCATAGCAGAAGCTTGGTTTTGTGCTCAGTGACCCATTTTTGTGTTGTTTTTAAGGTTTGTGTTTGGATTATTGTACGATTGGAAGATCCAAATATGGCGCCATCATAAGACTTCTAACAGAGATTTCTAACATTATTTTTTAGGTATAATCACACAACATTTCTTCCAGGGTTGTTTTATTGTAAAGTTTGCTTAATTTTCAATAATTAAAAGATAAATGAAATGAATGTGTATGCCTTCATTTGATATAACCAGAAAAAAAATAACATTATGGGGGGGGGGGGACTTTTCATAAGGCCTTATTTTCAGAGTAAGTCTGAATAAATTAAGTACTCATTTTTGCATCACCCTAATTTGAGTAAAACTGAAAAATGTGTCATCTAAGTTATATTATAACCTTACTTTCATGTTATAAGTTAAACAGATGCTATATTAAACTTAGTCTTGTCAACATTTTGGAAATGGTTTTTGTGTTCATTGAGATATTGTTTAAAATTTTACTTTTCAAAGGGGGTGTACTCATTTACGCTGAGCACTGTGTATATATATATATATATAAATATCCCTTAAAACAGAGTGTCAAGGGGGTAGGGGTGAAAATATTCCCCTAAGAATTGGGACACCACTACTATACCTTTACACATCATGATATGTCGTCTAGCTCCTACAATACACACAACTATACTGGTGTGCATTACAGACTTTAATTACATTTCTATATTAATGTGCTGCTTACTGACACACACACACACACACACACACATATATCGGAGATAGCTCACATATCCAGGAGCAAAGCAACTTGTCAATGCTGCCCCATGACTTTTATTAATAACAGTTTAAATGCTGAATTGCTACATTATATTTTCCAACAACGAGAGGATAAAATCACTTTTTTTTAAGTAAACTCCCTCATTGTAAACATAGATTCACAGAAGTGCTCTCTCTCTCTCTCTCGAATTGGCAATTGGTATTTGAGAAAAAAGTTTAGCGAATTCTAATTATTGGGGTTACTAGCCCTCCTCGATGTTTATGGTGGTAGCGATATTTTGCAAGCATTTCTTTGAATAACATGACCATAAACATGAACTCACAATTGAATATAATATACAACACATTATTACTTTTCAATAAAATCTTTATTAATGCCAATAATGTTTACATGTGTGTCTTTTTGTTTGCTCGGGCAGCCATGTTGCCGCTGTAGCTGGTTTATGCTGAGATAATTCATATCGTTTGTAGTGTGGTCCCAAAAAATCTTCGCTTGAAGGGCTACCTGGTCCTTCCCCTACCCCTCCAACAAAAAAAGAGGATCGAGAGACACCCCTACCCCTTCACATGAAGGAAGAGGGATAGGGGAAGGGCTAAGGGGTTTAGAAATGAAATTGGGCCTAATTGTAGGCTCAGTGTCTCTGGTGTAAACTTTTGGTTAAGTACTTAGCTCAAGGACTTAGCAGGGACTGTGGGAATTAAAGTAATTTCCAGGTCACAGTCCCTATTTTGGGATTGAACCTTCAATGCAGAGGTTTCCCCTTGGGTCAGGGCTTCG
Organism: Schizopygopsis malacanthus; assembly: GCA_027474115.1. Taxonomy (NCBI): domain Eukaryota; kingdom Metazoa; phylum Chordata; class Actinopteri; order Cypriniformes; family Cyprinidae; genus Schizopygopsis; species Schizopygopsis malacanthus. The sequence continues at coordinate 8,454,008 of CM049873.1, forward strand.
TTTGTTAGCTCTTACTGGCTGTGGCGGCTCGTGGGTTTTAAAATAGAGGACACACACTAATTGTATAGCTCTGGGGATCCCTGCCGATAATTATTATTTGTATTTGCTTATACATTTTAAAATAGCATTTTGATTGCTTTTAGTCAGAAAACGACACACATATACTGCAAGATAATATAATTTCACTTACCTGGCCTATCACTTGAAGCAAACTACCATCCCTTCTTAAAATTATGTGTTAACTGCCTGTTGTCCCATTTAATTAAGCCGACTGCTGTAGCCTATATCCAGTTTAGGCCTGTTCTCCCTTTATTTTTTATTTGTATACTGTTTGAATGACAGCTTGGTAAATCTATTGGCGATCAAATATTCAATATCGCTACTGATCATAAGTAATTGGTACATTATCAGTGCAGCGGGTGACGTTGAAACTAATATCACGTAATTTAAGTCTCTATGATGATTGGTTAATATACCAGAAGAGAGCCTAGCATCCCTTGCAAGGTTTCTTCTCTCAACACTCCTCAGCGCTGAAAGTGAACACTCAATGGTGATTGGCTATTTCTTTTACCAAGGGAGGCACAAAGGAACATACAGCATGTTCCAAAAAATAGACTGCAAAATCATGCTACCTCTTACGAAACCTCATTACATTCATGAGATTTTGGTGGAATTTAACAGTCAAAAAGTTTCATCACCTACTGTCAGTAGTATAGCGATGTAGGAAGCACAGCTCACACAGAAATCACTTTCAAAACAGGCAGCTTTCTGTGGATCATACTCAGTGCATTATATCCACATAACCAGCTTGAACCCGTTGTGAAATCTGCATGAGGAAATCTTTTGTCCTCATGTGCAATTCCCAATCACATGAATTCCATTTGAACTAGATTTTGCTAAAACTGAAAACTTAAGTTGCAAGTGCAACTTCTGTTTTCTTCTCTATTGCAACATCAGAGTAAAACTGCGTTTTGAACAACAACAAAAAAAGTAGATTTTGTCAACTGGGAACTAGGGCTGGGCGATAAAACGATAACGATATGTATCGCGATAGACACGTGATCGATATCAATAAAAAATGTGTTCGATAAAACGTTCGATATTTTGTATTCTTCGTCGGAAGAAAACAGAGGTTGCGAAGCAAGTTTGGTTGCATTAACAAAGGCACTCGCTCTCTGGTAACCTAGCAACGTAGGGAGTGACACGCTAACAGCCAATCATGTAACAGTATCAGTTTGGTTGCGCCATATCGTTGTCTCGTGCTGGTCTGCTGGATTCCTTTTCATAAGCAGAAAATGAGTGCCGCAGCGAACGAGGAAATTGTAAATAAAAGAGGAAAAGTCAGCTCGCCAGTATGGCAGTTTTTTGGATAGTATAAGTCTGACTGTAGTCAGACCAATGTCGTCTGCAAATTATGCAAGACCGTCGTCCCCGCCAAGACTGGTAATACCACGAACTTGATGTACCACCTTAGCCGCGCTCACCCTTTGGAGCACAGCCGTATTCAACCAACAACAAATGTTAAGAGATAATTGTTAAGTGTTCATTGTGACTTTAGACTGATGTTTACATTTGAATTATTTGAGTTTTCCATGGTTGTTGACATTTCTGTCTTAATAACTGAGGGGATTATGATCAGAGGAAGGTTAAGTTTAAAATAAAAATGTTTAAATGTAATATATTTTTCTCCTGGTCCTTATTTTAAATGGGTCATAAAAAATATCAATAATTATCGATATCGACCGATATGAAACACTGATATCGTGATACAGTTTTCAGCCATATCGCCCAGCCCTACTGGGAACTGATTGAATCACTGAATTGTGATTTGCTAATTGGTACAATTTTATGGGAGTAGTTTCTGGAGGGGAAATCATATCACCCCGCCCGGTGCACACGTCACCAGAGAAGAGATGTCGTTGTGAGGGGGAAGGAAATGCAATCCCAGAATGCATCAGTATACAAATGACCGTAGATATTATAATTGTACTCTTTTTCAGTGCCAATGTAAACTCTGGTAATAGCGCAGAGCTCAGCTCTCGTCCTCCACTTCTCTAGCACTTAGCGGTTGTAATACATCAGCATATTCAGCACATTCACGATAGAAAAGCAGCACTTTTCAACTTCAGCAACATGTTATGGTATTACAGCTGTGAAATTACAAATACACATTCTGAGACATGAACTGAAATGAATTGTGAATTTTATTAACATTAAATTTGCTGTAAGATTTTCTAAGATTTCCTATAAACACTGTATTTCATTAGGTAACCAAGAAAGACAACAGATATAAATTGCAACTGAACTGAGTTTTATTAACCCAACTGCAGAAAAACAACAGTAACATAATATGCATTAGAACATTTTAAACTGACGGAATAGGTCATCAAAATAAAACAACTCGTGCGGCCACTTCCTGGAATTTAATATCTGGCCCACACCTCTTTCAAGATCTCCACATGGCGCTTTGTCACAGGCTTTGGGGGTGTAATGATTTCAAGTACATCCTCAAACAGGTACCAGAGGATATCATCCCGAGCTGGCCAGAAGAATCGGCTTGGCCCAACACGATGCATACATTTCACTTGCACGTGTGTTTCATCTGTGCTAAGGATGATGCCTGGATACAGCTCTTGATCATATCTGAGCATGCACCACTGCCCAACCAGCTCTGGACTTCCCCACTGGATTTCCTTTTCTGGCTGTGGATTCCCTTCACTGGATGACTGTGGATTCTCTTCAATGGCTGGCTGTGGATTCCCTTCACTGGATGGCTGTGGATTCCCTTCACTGGCTGGCTGTGGCACTGCAGTTGGTACCTTCTGACCAAAACTGAAACACTGTGTGTTGAAGCACTTGCAGTTAAACTGCTGCCGTGTTGTGCACATGCAGCTGACATCTCGGTGTATCAGTTCTCCTGGAGCCAGAGTAATCACCTGGTGGATTCTCATTGTTCCCGGGACTGCTGGTATTTGCTTTGGCATTTTCTTCATTGCACTCTCAATATCCTCACTCTTCACAAAGAACAGTTTCACTGTTGTGTTTGTCTCGGTCAAGGCCTTGAACAATTCGTGTGCATCCGGGATATCACGTCCCTTTGCCACCATCATGTCAGCGGTTCTTTTTAATGCTCCCCCGACGCCATCTGGGGCTCCTTTGCCATGACTGGCCTCAAAAAAATTCCAAGAGCCAGCCTTGAATCCTCTTCTGTCTAATTCTGTGCTAAAAAGAAAGAAGTTGCCTCGTTGTTTGTACTGTGTACAGGGGCCATCGCTAAAAAAGTGCAGCACAGACACTTGTGGATATGTGGCCTGAAGGTAATCCAGCACTGGATTGAGGTGTTGCCATACTGCCGGAGGGCCTTTATGTCTGCAGGGAGAGATTGTGCTGAAGCATATAGGCTCTGGTTTTCCACCAACATACAACATCCCTGTATGTAGAGTGGCCTGTTGGTGTGAAGACCCAAAGTGGACTGCTTGGATCTGAGAGCTGTATTTGCAGCTGTAATTTTCTGAAAAGTCAATATGTATCAAGGCCTCTTCCCCTGACATGTTCTTCTTCAGCTCGCGGCAGAAGGCAAACTGCTGCTTGATGTTGAAGTGATGCTGTTTGAATCGCTGTAGGTAGGTGTGGAACAGCTCAGTGAGGTTCTCCTGTGTGCCCTCCACAGATTTCTTGATGGTGACTTTGACAGTTGATCTCTCTTGTCCCTCTTTCTTTTTATCAATCTCCTTATCTTCTGTTACCCACTGGGTGAAAGATACTTTTGTCGTACTGCTATATGTACCGGAAATTGGGACACTCTTGTCATTGCAGTGTACACACTCTCCATACATACAGCTCTTGTTGGATGAGTTGCAGCATACCTTCTCTACCAATTTTTCAAGATTGTTGCTCTCAATAAGTTTCAGCTGATTGAGCTTCTCAGCCACAAAACTCAGATTTTCATGCAATTTACACATGCATGTGTCTCGTTCTGAGATTGTTGGATTAACAACCCAAAAAGGTCGAAGATGGCAAAACAGAGAATATGAGATCTTTTCATCAGAGTTCTCTGACAAAAACCTTCTGTGGAGATTCTTTAGTGTATCCACCAGGAACCTTTTCTGCATCTTGACTTTGTTCTTTGTGAGTGTTTGTTTCGTCCCTGTTGTGATCCTACTGACATCATCTCTTATGTAGAATGTCTTCACTCTGTTCTTGAATTCATCAGTGAACCTGTTGGTCTTCTTCCTTTCAAAGTCAAGGCTCTCCTTATGTTGCCAACGCTTACTCGAAAAGCCAAGGGAATCCTCAGCAAATCTCTGTAACCTGTATTTTTTGACAATCCTCCCTGTTGTAACTTTTGCAATTAGTTGTCTTTCCCTTTCTTTGGTGGTCTGCTGATATTTGTTACTGATGTCTTTAATCAGGGATTGGTGAAACAGCAACGTCTTCCTGATTCTGGGGTTTACAGGGCAATTTGCTGTTAGCTCTTTTACCTTTGACCGTGGTGAATCAGAATGTTTCTTTAAACGTTGGCACCTTTTTTTGTATTTTTCTGACTGTTTTCTTTGTTTGTCTAGTCTTTCCTGAAGTTGTTCTATTTTCTTCTTCAGCCTATATCTTTCTTTTCTTACTTTTTTTCTCCCCTCCACATGTTGCCTACAAACACAATCAATAGTCAGTAATGATGAGAAATGGATATGATGGAAAAGAGGGGAGTTAGCCATCAAAACGGTGAACAGCCATCAATCGGATGGTCATTGAGTCAGTAAACTATCACATACAACCTAAACAACTTTTATGAACTACACGTTTAATTATCTAACACTTTCTAACACTCAGCCTTGTCATTTTCTTACACTCAACTGCTCATTGCTCTACCTTGAAGATCCTGGACATGGATATTGCTCTGGGGCATGATCTGGACTTTGTGGAGGAGTGGTTAAGTTCCTTAGTGCTTCTCTCCTCTCCTTGCTTCTTTTGTAAGCTGCTCTCCACTTTCTACGCTTCAGCCGCTGTTGTCTTTCACTTAACTCATTAATTCCTTTCTTTTTCCCTGCCTCTACATTTTTTCTCCATCTCTGGCGTTCTTTCTCCAGGTATTTCTCCCTTTTTTCTGGATCAGCGTTTAGGCTCGCACGATATTGCCTCTGCCTTTCTGCTGCTGTTTTCGGTGCCATCACGGACTCATTTCCGGATCCCTAAATTAAAATCATTAAATCAAACATTCTTTCAGACCTATTTACTTAACCCTGAGATGTGAAAATATAGGCAGAACACACATGCACACACAAACACAGCTTTAACATAGACATTACTACATTCAACAAATGCATGTGTTATAAGACTCTTGATCAAATATAATAATTTATTTAAATTACTGGATACTTTCGGTACCAAAGTACTAAAAACACAACCCCCTTACAATCTCACAACCCCGTTATGATCAAATAAGTAACGGGGTTGAGTGTGACGGGGTTGTGATTTTTTGCTCAAAATGGTCACTGTTCTAAATGTAGTGAATACCAGGGGAGCACATGGCATGCATGATATAAAAAAAACATGTATGTTGTTAAAATAAAAAATATAATTTTCACAATTAATAGTTTTCTATGCTTATTTGATGTAACAGGGTTGAGTCATTAAGCTTGACAATCATAATATCACAATATTAATAAGTTATAGTTATAAAAAAAAGGTGGCAACCTGCCTGTGTCTGCCCACAGCTTGACCAGAGGACTCATGATGTCACTTCCTGTTAATGATGTCACATATGGAGCAGTTCATTATTTTTTATGGGGGGAGAATGATTTGTGTAACGGGGTTGAGGGGTTACAGAGGTACAGAACTAAATAGTATAATTTTACTGAATAATCATGAATTTACTTAGAAAAAAATTATTACCAGCAAAAAAGCACAGATAGATATTTATGAGAATGGCAAAATGTATGGATTTTATTCTAATTGAATTATTCATATCCCAAGTACACTTTCATAGAAGGCTATGAGGGACATGACAAAATAGGTGGTGTCAACGGAAAAAATCAAGATAATTTCTAATATAAATATAAAATCTATGTCATGTTTTTAAATCTTATTAAAGGAGACATTTCGATTAATACAAAAAGCTTTTAAAAATAGATTTTGGTGACCCAATAGATAAAATACAATTAAAAGGGTCAGAGGGACTCAAATCGTACCGGTTTCGTGGAATGACTCAACTATGGTCACAAGTTCCTTCATTAGAAATAGAGTCCAACAGAACTTGTGACCATATCTAATGATGCTTTTGGGAAATTTCCTTGACACCACCTTACAACGTCTTAGCAGCCACCCAGAACATTCTAGCAAAAGCATAGCACCTCATTAGGGAGCCACATTAGAACACTTTTGAAATCATCTAGCAACATCTTAACAGCCACTCAGTACATTCTAAAGCACGATAATCTACAGGTGAGCTCTGGAGCTCCTCCTGCTTTGACGTGGAAGTCTTTTGAGGTTAATTTAATCTTTCAGTCCATCGAGGTCAGACACAAGTAAAAAACATGTGTACACTGGAGTGCCGAAACTAACAAAAAGGAACTTTTGACAGTGAATATACACTCTTAAAAATAAAGGTGCTTCACGATGCCATAGAAGAACCTTTTTGTATAAATAGTTCCATATAGAATCTTTAACATCTGAAGAAACTTTCTGTTTCACAAAAGGTTATTTGTGGTGAAAGAAGGTTCTTCCGATTATAAAATGGTAAGACAGAAATTATTCTTTAAAGAATCTTCGACTGAATGGTTCTTTGTGGAACCAAAAATGGTTATTATATGGCATCGCTGTGAAGAACCTTTTAAAGCACCTTTATTTTTAAGAGTGTATCGTGTGTCTTTAGTAACCATCCAGAACAGCCTAGCAACAACCCAGAACACCCTGGAAACCACATAGCAATGCCCTTGTAACTGTCCATCTAGAAAACTCTATCAAACAAAAAGCATGCACTCGCATCCCCCAAAGCATCATAGCAACCCCATATCAACCTTCTAAACCATTTAAAACACTTTGGCAATTGCATAGTAACACCCTGGCAACCACTGACACTGTTGCAGCACTGTCAACACCAATCCCAAATTATGTTTTGACATGATATGAATTAAATCTAGAATGAATGGATGGTTGCGGGAATTCACAAATAAACTCTATGCAAACCCAGTAATCCAAATCAAATTTCCTCAGCGGCGTTGCGAGGGTGTGCTTTCACAGACTAGAAATTGAAACAAAATCCTCGGCCCCCCAACCCCCGACATCCCCTAGTCACATCTGGAGTCAATCAACAACCCAAAACAGAAAAGACACCAAACGATAAGAGGCTGCTTTCGCTCACTGCCTCATAGATACAAGTGTATCAAATTAGTGCCACTTCCTGTTTTAGTGGTTTATTAACATAAATATATATTTTGGTGCCAGTACTAATTCAAGGAAGTTTTGGAACGGTTTTTACGGTGAAGTTGGGTTATTGGCGCTAGACCTGCATGAAGGTTTTATTACCGTCATGATGGTTTGCTTGGCTCAAAGCCACAGAAGAAATCAGTATCCGTGTGTGCGTCAGCCACCCAAGTGTGTTATTGCGGAGCACAGACTTATCAAATTTCACCGTTTTAAAGAGAAGTCTGGATTAATTCCCCCGGTGTGAGACAGCAAGCCTTCTCAGCAGAAAGAGAAATGGAAAGCTTCTGTGTGTGAAAGAGAGAAAAAGCGTTTTGTGCTCTGCATGGTTGGAGATTGTTCAAGGCAGCTGAGTTCTGATGGCATTCAGAGGCCAGGGGCCTGATGTTGTGGTGCTTTTTTAAAGGTGATCATATCCTTTAGGGAAATCCTCTTGAAGCTGTTCCAGAACAAATCTGTCCTCAGAGCCGATAATGTTGTGAAAGCAGTGAAATTCGGTTCCCTTTTTGTCAGTCTAGCCAGGTGTGGTTATCTTCAGCCTGCACCCTGTTTAGTAATTTCCTCACTTGCTTGACACTGTTCCTTTTAGCTTGTTTTGTGTTTTAGACGGCTCAAAGCACGCTTTTACATCCCGTCTTACATTAAGGCTATTAAGAAGACAGGCCCTCAGCTGTGTTCATTCATGTAATCTTGAGTTTATGCTTACATTCTGCCCTAAACCACTCACAGCTTATTACACTCTCACATTAAGCTTCAATTTGACGCGATTTGCATTCAAAGGCACTCTTTTTGTGAGCTCAGGTTTGACATGCAGGTATATATAAGTGCATCTGAGTTCCAGTGAGTGCAGCCAAGTGCTAAAGCTGTGATGGAGTAAATCTGATGAAAAGGTGCCATATTTCATCACAGGATCAAAATAAAAATAAAGAGTATTTTTAGTAGCATATCTATCCATCTATCATTAGCATGTTATTTTCATCAGAAGTGCATTAAAGGGATAGTTCACCCAAAAATGAAATTCTGATGTTTATCTGCTTACCCCCAGGGCATCCAAGATGTAGTTGACTTTGTTTCTTCAGTAGAACACAAACGAAGATTTGTAACTCAATGTATATATAATGAATGTAATGGCAGTCAATGGGACTCACGGCTTTGAGAGAGAGAAAAACATACACAGACAAAACCCAATTAAACTCTGCGGCTTGTGACGATACATTGAGGTCTAAAGAAATTAAATGATCGGTCTGTGCAAGAAAAAGTATTTGTATCTTTTTTTTACTTCTGATCCGCTGCACTGTCCAACTGTCCTGAGCTCGTACACACAACAGTCCGCGCATAACACATCTTCTTCTTCTTCTTGCTTTACGGCAGATCACAGACTTATAAGTGCATTACCGCCACCTATCTCTCAAATGGACCATTAACACTCCTAATTAAGATTGTAGATAGAGTGTCAATGGTCCATTTGAGAGCTAGGTGGTGGTTGTGTGAAGGAGCTCAGGACAGTTGGACAGTGCAGCGGATCAGAAGTAAAAAAAAATGATAAAAATACTTTTTCTTGCACAGACCGATCATTTAATTTCTTTAGACCTCAATGTATCGTCACAAGCCGCGGGGTTTAATTTGGTTTTGCCAGTGTATGTATTTTATTTTTCCTATTAACTGCCATTATATGACTGATAGACTGCAACAGTTTGAGTTAAAAATCTTTCTTTGTGTTCTACTGAAGAAGCAAAGTCATCTTGGATGCCCTGGGGTAACTGACATACAGATATCCCTCTAAATCTCAAATAGATCTGTTTTTTAAAGATTTTAAAGGTGTATTGTGAAATATTATGACAATTTAAAATATGTTTTAATATTTTAAATATATTTTTAAATGTAATATTTCTGAATTGGTAAAGCTGGATTTTTTTTTAACATTACTCCAGTATTCAGTGTCACATGATTCTTCAGTAATCATTCTAATATCCTGATTTGTTGCTCAAGAAACCGCTCTTAATTATTATTAATGTTGAAAACAGTTTTTGCTGCTAATATTTGTGATATTATTGTGCTTCTATAAAACTCTAATATTCAAAATCTATTTTTTTAAAGAAATTAATACTTTTATTCAGCAAAGATGCATTAAATTTATCAATTGTGACAGTAAATATTTTTGAATGTTACAAAATATTTATATTTCAAATAAATGCTGTTCTTTTGGACTTTCTAGTCATCAAATAATCAAATAAAATTGTTTGGTTAAAATATAAAAAACATAAATCAGTTACAGAGAGAGAAATTAAATGAGTATATATTAAGTATCTAGCTCTTGCTTGTTTGTGGCTGAAAAATATTGTCTCTCATAATTTGCAGCTTAAATCAGATTTATTTAACTTAAAATTTTAGATCAGTAATGAGAATTTGAAATGGAAAATATGCTTAACTGTCATGGGAATAAAATTGAAAAGAAAAAGAAGATTAAACACCAAAATTCCAGTAAAGTGCTAATTTGAAGTTCATGCAAACATGACCAGGTTTAGGCTGGATGTGGTGAGTTGTCCAATCTCCTGGAGCTTTTGTTTATCCTCGCTGTGATTGCGTTGTGCAGTGTGGGCACACAGTGCGCTGAGGCCAGTCTTATGGAATGTCACATCGAGCATGACGACAGGGAGGGTAGAGAGACAGAAAAGAAGTGATTGTTTCCAAGGTTTACAGAGTTTTTAATGAGACTCAAGAGGGCATTTATGGTGAGACACACATGGACTGTACTCTACTGAGACGAAATCACTGCCCCACAGCTAGAACCAGACAGCAGTGAGGTTTATTTGAGTTTACTGTAACTAAGACAAATGTGTCTTTGAAGAAAAGACACCACATGCCTCTCACAGCTAAATAAAAGAAACAGAGAACACCGCTTTATGGATAAAGTCTTTACACTCTTTTTCGAATGAAGTCTTATGCTCCGTAAGGCTGCATTTATTTGATAAAAAATACAGTAAAAACAGTAATATTCTGAAATATTACTACAGTTTAAAATAACTGTTCATATATTTTAAATGTAATTTATTCTTGTGATGCAAAGCTGAATTTTTCAGCAGCCATTACTCCAGTCATATGTTGCATCAGAAGTAATTATATATTCTGATTTATTTCTTAATTATTATTAGTACTAAATTATGAATAATGGTTATTGTAAGACAATGTTGATGTGTAATATTTTGTGACAATCATGAATTAATAAAATGTGAATAAAATGTTTTTCAGTGTTCTCTGGTGAATAATGTTCAAAAGAACATATTTTTTAATATATATACGTATATATGTGTATAGTATCAGTACATCATAGCTATCTTTACTGTCACTTTTGATCAATTTAATGTGTCCCTGCAAAATAAGGAATCAAGCATTTCAAAACATTTGCATGGTTGTGTTTCAACAATTTCCACAAAAATATGAGTGGCGCAAAATGTTTTAACATTTATAATATTAAGAAAGATTTCTTGAGCAGCAAATCAGCATATTAGAATGATTTATGGAGGATCATGAGACACTGAAGACTGGAGTAATGCCAAAAATTCAGCTTTTCCATTTTAAAACCTGTTCAAATAAAAAAATGCTTTTTAAAATTGTAATAATATTTCACAATATTACTGTTTTTACTGTATGTTTGATTAAATGAATCACAAGCACAAAACTTCTTAGAGCATGAAAAAATCATAATTACTCCAAACATTTTTAGTTAAACAGTTTTCCCTAACACAGTCTGCCGAATTTCCTAGAGTAAGAAAAAGCTGCATCAGGAATTGAATGGAATGTTGAAAAGTGCTTTATTCTCCTTGCACCAGAGGAACGTGACCTGCCACAGCTCTCTCTTTTAACATCTGCCTGTTTTGGGCAAAACAAGACATTCTTCTTTGGGCAAAACAAGACATTACACCTCTACCAATGAGAAGTTTTAGTGCATCTTACATTACCTTAAATGAGTGTGAAGGATGTGAGGGTTTGTTCAGGTTCGGCTGTATCAGCACCTGAGGAGGCAGAACGAGTCGGTGAGATTTGTGTCTCGCTGAGAGCGCGCTTAGCATAAGCACTACTTAATTGATGTCTTAATTGAAGAAATGATTTCATGAAAAATCAATAGTTCATCATAGAAATCAGATGTACCTGGTGAAATGCCTTATGGGTACTGCTGCAGAGCCGAAATGGATTTCCTTCTCGCTTTAGGATTATCTGTTGAGCTGTTGAACGCCATCCAAATGAATTCAACAGACATTTTCAGCTCAAAGCACATTTTTGCAGTCAACCTCACTGACACCAATTAGAGTCGTATATAGATCCCTGCCGACTGTTCTCCGATGCCCGGGATGAACCAGGTGCTTTTGTTCCTTGCAGGCATTTGCTTTGATCTCTTATGAAAAGTTTTTATGAGTAACTTGAAAGAGTTATCATATGGTTAAGTCAAAGTTTTGATTGCTAACAACTTCATGTACTTTTCAGTGTTTTAAAAAAATAGAATGATTTCTTTAGTGTTTTATTAAAATGTATAATTGCATATGTCTTTGAACTCTCTTCTCTCTTTTTTGAGTGTTAATTATTAAATACATTTAATTGTCAGTTATTTTCCGAATACGTTTAATATGTATTTCAGTTTATATGCAAGAAAAAAGTAGGAACTGAGTTAGCTCTTTTTCCACACACATTACATGTATATCTAAAAGTACTATACTTTTTTATGGAACATGTTTATTTTAACCATACCACTCACAATAATATGACATAAAGCCATATTTATTCACAGACACACTGTTTTCCTTTGTGCTTATGCTTTAGATTTATTGTTTGTATTTGTACTTTTCTTCTTACATTCGGATCTTTTAGCATTGTATTTTAGGCCTCGGGGCATGACATCTCTTGGGGCGTTAAACTGTTCCAAGGAGTAAAATATAAAATCAATTCACTCCAGCTTTTTGCATGTATGTTTTACATAAACTTGCCGCATGATAAAGTAATTGCTTTTTGTATTTAAGCCCTTTTTGATGTCCCTGGTATGTCTCTGGTGACATGTGATCCCTAAAGATGAGACTCTCTTCATAGGCCCCTCAAGACAGACCATTACAGATAAGAATGATTACAGCAGCTCATGCCGAAATGAATTCCAAAGGTCAAGTGTCCTGAGAACTGCCTCCCCAACTATAGAAGGAGAAATGCAATGAAAAGCTTCACTGTTGATATCAAGTCATTCAGATTGAGATTAGTCACAGTGTCTGAGCACTGCTGCGCAGGATGTTTTGCTCTACAGCCAGGGAAGTTAAGACGGTATGAAATCAGCCGTGAGGACTTTCCAATCCAAACGGCTAATAAAGTGCAGCCAAGTTGTTGATTCAACTCATGCATTAAAATCATATAGATCAGATCCCTTTCAGATCTAAGGGAAGACACACACACATGGACCTGTTTGTGCCTTACGGGTTGTTCAGAGTTTCAAATACACATGCTTTATTCATTGGTCATAAAATAATTATCAAGGTATGAGCTGGAAATTGGAGTGTTTATTGAGTTACTTTCCAGTTAGCCACATTTAGCGTTTATCGTCTCCACTAGCCGTAGGGATGATGCTCGCATCTCAGTTCTTCCCTCGTGTCAGAATATTAATCTAACCAGATAAAGTTACGCTTCAAAATTCTCCATTCAAGGCTCAGGGGGGCCGTTTTTGAATACCAATGAAGCAGTGCTTCCTAAATTGAAACAAAACAAAGGAATGAAATGAGAAATGGATAGAAGCCGTGCAGGGTTTGGGGTTTGCTGCTAATCACAGAGCCTTCGGATGTAGATGAGGTTTGTGTGCCTTTGTCAGGCAAGGGTGAGGGTGACCGTGTATTTCAGGGGGTTTTAGAGACAGTGAAAACAATTCTATTTGATTTATGGGTAGTGTCACAGTCTGTCTCCCTCTGCCTGGTGTTTCTCTGCCCTTATTTGGTTTTCCTGTCATCATTATTTAATTAGTCCCCATCTGTGTCTTGATTTCGTCCCAGGTGTTTCCAGTCATGTTCCCCTTTAAATAGTCTGTTCTGCCCCATGTTTGTCGTGGATTATTGTATGTGAATGTCTAGATCGTCTGTGAGTGTGTGTACCTGTGTCCGTCATCTCCGTGTTCTATTTATTAAATGTACTCAAAGAAGTTCCTTGTCTCCGCGTTCCGTGTTCCTGGCTCCTCCGTGCAACCTCATCTTGACGCAAGCGTGACAGAATAATCCACCAGCTAAGATGACTTCAGCTGAGGACGCGCTGTGTGGGTTGCGGCAGGGCGGTCGGAGGTTGGAGAGATATGTGGAGGAGTTTCTTGAGCTCTCTAACCGGGTGAGTTGGCATGTGGCCGCTCTGGGTGCGTGTTTCCTACTGGGGTTGGATGGTGAAGTTATACGCTGCGATCTTCCAGTAGGTGATTTTCCATTGATCGAGCTCATTAACCTAATCTTTTTCCTAAATGGTTCCGACGAGGAAGTCGAGGAAATTCCCTGGCCTCATCATCCCACTCCAGCGGGAACGCGCCGCATCTCCCCAGCTCATCCCACGCCGAGACCCTCCGCATACCTCTCCAACGGCTCCTACCACTTGCCCAACCTCAACGATGCCCCCTGCCTTCTCAGCGGCTCCATCCTCCTCAGCCCTGAGCCGCCGCCTTCAGCCAAGCGGAGACCACGGGCTGTTGCGCTCCCAAGCCGGGTACCCGCGCTTCCCGAGCGCCGTCGAGAGCCCGCGCTTCCCGAGCGCCGTCGAGAGCCCGCGCTTCCCGAGCGCCGCCGAGAGCCCACGCTTCCCGAGCGCCGCCGAGAGCCCGCGCTTCCCGAGCGCCGCCGAGAGCCCGCGCTTCCCGAGCGCCGCCGCGAGCCCGCGCTTCCCGAGCGCCGCCGCGAGCCCGCGCTTCCCGAGCGCCGCCGGGAGCCCGCGCTTCCCGAGCGCCGCCGCGAGCCCGCGCTTCCCGAGCGTCCTCCAGTGCCTGCACCTCGCCAGCGCCCTCCAGTGCCTGCTCCGAGACTGCGCCCTCCAGTGCCTGCTCCGAGACTGCGCCCTCCAGTGCCTGCTCCGAGACTGCGCCCTCCAGTGCCTGTACCTCGCCAGTGCCCTCCAGTGCCTGCACCTCGCCAGCGCCCTCCAGTGCCTGCTCCGAGACTGCGCCCTCCAGTGCCTGCTCCGAGACTGCGCCCTCCAGTGCCTGCTCCGAGACTGCGCCCTCCAGTGCCTGCACCTCGCCAGTGCCCTCCAGTGCCTGCACCTCGCCAGCGCCCTCCAGTGCCTGCTCCGAGACTGCGCCCTCCAGTGCCTGCTCCGAGACTGCGCCCTCCAGTGCCTGCTCCGAGACTGCGCCCTCCAGTGCCTGCACCTCGCCAGTGCCCTCCAGTGCCTGCACCTCGCCAGTGCCCTCCAGTGCCTGCACCTCGCCAGTGCCCTCCTGTGCCTGCACCTCGCCAGTGCCCTCCAGTGCCGGCTCCTCGTAAGTGCTCACCGATGCCTCCGCTGGTTCCGTCCAGCTCATCGATGCCTCCGCTGTTTCCGTCCAGCTCTTCAGAGCGCCCCCGAGAGTCAGCGGCACCCGAGCGCCAACGAGAGTCAGCGGCACCCGAGCGCCCACGTGAGCCGACAGGTTCCGCTCCGGTCCGGGAGCTCACGCACTCCGCTCCGGCCCGGGAGCCCACGCACTCCGCTCCGGCCCGGGAGCCCACGCACTCCGCTCCGGCCCGGGAGCCCACGCACTCCGCTCCGGCCCGGGAGCCCACGCACTCCGCTCCGGCCCGGGAGCCCACGCACTCCGCTCCGGCCCGGGAGCCCACGCACTCCGCTCCGGCCCGGGAGCCCACGCACTCCGCTCCGGCCCGGGAGCCCACGCACTCCGCTCCGGCCCGGGAGCCCACGCACTCCGCTCCGGCCCGGGAGCCCACGCACTCCGCTCCGGCCCGGGAGCCCACGCACTCCGCTCCGTTCCCAGAGCCCCTGCTGGTCCCGTCCAGCTCTCCAGAGCCCCTGCCGGTCCCGTCCAGCTCTCCAGAACCCCTGCCGGTTCCGTCCGGCTCTCCAGAGCCCCTGCCGGCCCCGTCCGGCTCTCCAGAGCCCCTGTTGGTTCCGTCCGGCTCCCCAGAGCCCCTGCCGGCCCCGTCCGGCTCTCCAGAGCCCCTGTTGGTTCCGTCCGGCTCCCCAGAGCCCCTGCCGGCCCCGTCCGGCTCTCCAGAGCCCCTGCCGGTTCCGTCCGGCTCTCCAGACCCCCTGCCGGCTCCGTCCGGCTCTCCAGAGTACCTGCTGGGGAATTTCCCCAAGAAAACTTTGGGGGGGGACTACCCGCCATGGCCTCCCATGCTCCCCGCTCCGCCATGGCCTCCCGAGTCCCCGGATCCACCATGGCCTCCCGAGTCCCCGGATCCGCCGTGGCCGCCCGAGTCCCCGGATCCGCCGTGGCCGCCCGAGTCCCCGGATCCGCCGTGGCCGCCCGAGTCCCCGGATCCGCCGTGGCCGCCCGAGTCCCCGGATCCGCCGTGGCCGCCCGAGTCCCCGGATCCGCCGTGGCCGCCCGAGTCCCCGGATCCGCCGTGGCCGCCCGAGGCTCCCGATCCGCCTTGGCCATCCTAAGCTCCGCGCCCTGGAGGCCACCTGCCCGGGCTACACGTCCCCTGAGGTCTCCAGAGCGCCCACCCCCCCTTCCCTTTTGATGTCATACGGCGCGGGACGCGCCTAGGGGGAGGGGGGGGGTTATGTCACAGTCTGTCTCCCTCTGCCTGGTGTTTCTCTGCCCTTATTTGGTTTTCCTGTCATCATTATTTAATTAGTCCCCATCTGTGTCTTGATTTCGTCCCAGGTGTTTCCAGTCATGTTCCCCTTTAAATAGTCTGTTCTGCCCCATGTTTGTCGTGGATTATTGTATGTGAATGTCTAGATCGTCTGTGAGTGTGTGTACCTGTGTCCGTCATCTCCGTGTTCTATTTATTAAATGTACTCAAAGAAGTTCCTTGTCTCCGCGTTCCGTGTTCCTGGCTCCTCCGTGCAACCTCATCTTGACGCAAGCGTGACAGGTAGAGAGAGATGCTCTCCAGAGAGGGTGGAGGAGAAAGGTCTCTCTATAATTAGATCAGGTATTATGTGCTGTGTTATAGCTTTATCACACACCTCATGGCACGGAATAACTGTTAATCAAACGAGTGTCATGTCACACCGCCACGGCAGGTCTGCTCCACATACGCAGATGTGCATCTTGACCTGGAATGTTTGCATGTTTTGGGCAAGGATCTTTATAATTCCTGAAGAGAGAAATATCCGTTAGCATTCCTATTCATCTCAATGGCAGTTGCAATGCGCTGCAAAAAAAATTTACTTAAAGGAAATCTGTGTGACCAGTATTTAGCATTAAAAAACATAAATACATCCATATTTGCTGCTTCGATGTAGCTTATATAATTGTAATGTCTTCATGGAATTAAAATTGACTTTGTTTACTTTGAGGTGAACAATTAATCAATGCGCGTGCAAGTTTATTCACTGAAAATACATTTTTGTCTTAATGATCTTTAATAAAAATCGGAACATTTGCTTCCGCTCTAGAATGGCATTCCTTCTCTGATGACGTCAGTTTGATAGCTTGGGCATTGGCTTGGGCAGAATATGCTTAACCTGACCCTTCCAACCATTGTTTGGCTATGTAATGACTGGTCTGAGGCGAGTGGATTCACTTGCAGCAAGATGTTTATTGAGCAGAGGCAGAAACAAACGGGCAATGGTCAGCAGGCAAAAACAGGAATATCAGAGGCAGAGCAGAGACGTAAACAATACCAGGCAGGGGTCGAGGTCACAGGCACAGGTTCAGAGTTCCAAGGTCAGGCAGTCCAGGGTCAAACACAGAGATGGCAGGAAGAATAACGCTCAGAATGTTAGCCAGGGGAAAACAAGACCTCGCAAAGAGTGAGTGCATGTGTGCTGCTTTTATGTGAGTGAGAGAATGAGGTGCAGGTGTGGTGAGGCAATCGGGGTTGATTGGTGAATGGTGACAGCTGTGTGATGGGTGTAATCCATGGTTGATGTGCAGTTAGAGTGGGTGGCAGCCAGATTCATGACAGAGCCCCCCCCCCTAAGAGCGGCTTCCAGACGCTTACACAAAGCAAAATCCAGGAGGGCGGTGGAGAGGAGGTGGAACCGGGGGAGGGGACGGAGGACCAGGTCCATGTGGGGCCAATGAAACAGGAGCCCACCAGGGCAGGGC
This sequence comes from Schizopygopsis malacanthus, assembly GCA_027474115.1. Classification (NCBI taxonomy): domain Eukaryota; kingdom Metazoa; phylum Chordata; class Actinopteri; order Cypriniformes; family Cyprinidae; genus Schizopygopsis; species Schizopygopsis malacanthus. The sequence goes on from CM049873.1 coordinate 8,471,652, forward strand.
GGACGAGACAGCAGGGACGTGAGGTGACTCTGGCAGGTCAGCGGAGGCGTGAGGTGACTCTGGCAGGTCAGCGGAGGCGTGAGGTGACTCTGGCAGGTCAGCGGAGGCGTGAGGTGACTCTGGCAGGTCAGCGGAGGCGTGAGGTGACTCTGGCAGGTCAGCGGAGGCGTGAGGTGACTCTGGCAGGTCAGCGGAGGCGTGAGGTGACTCTGGCAGGTCAGCGGAGACGTGGGGTGACTCTGGCAGGTCGACGGAGACGTGGGGTGACTCTGGCAGGTCGACGGAGACGTGGGGTGACTCTGGCAGGTCGACGGAGACGTGGGGTGACTCTGGCAGGTCGACGGAGACGTGGGGTGACTCTGGCAGGTCGACGGAGACGTGGGGTGACTCTGGCAGGTCGACGGAGACGTGGGGTGACTCTGGCAGGTCGACGGAGACGTGGGGTGACTCTGGCAGGTCGTCGGAGACGTGGGGTGACTCTGGCAGGTCGACGGAGACGTGGGGTGACTCTGGCAGGTCGACGGAGACGTGGGGTGACTCTGGCAGGTCGACGGAGACGTGGGGTGACTCTGGCAGGTCGACGGAGACGTGGAGTGACTCTGGCAGGTCGACGGAGACGTGGAGTGACTCTGGCAGGTCGACGGAGACGTGGAGTGACTCTGGCAGGTCGACGGAGACGTGGAGTGACTCTGGCAGGTCGACGGAGACGTGGAGTGACTCTGGCAGGTCGACGGAGACGTGGAGTGACTCTGGCAGGTCGACGGAGACGTGGAGTGACTCTGGCAGGTCGACGGAGACGTGGAGTGACTCTGGCAGGTCGACGGAGACGTGGAGTGACTGGAGTGACTGGCAGGTCGACGGAGACGTGGAGTGACTCTGGCAGGTCGACGGAGACGTGGAGTGACTCTGGCAGGTCGACGGAGACGTGGAGTGACTCTGGCAGGTCGACGGAGACGTGGGGTGACTCTGGCAGGTCGACGGAGACGTGGGGTGACTCTGGCAGGTCGACGGAGACGTGGAGTGACTCTGGCAGGTCGACGGAGACGTGGGGTGACTCTGGCAGGTCGACGGAGACGTGGGGTGACTCTGGCAGGTCGACGGAGACGTGGAGTGACTCTGGCAGGTCGACGGAGACGTGGAGTGACTCTGGCAGGTCGACGGAGACGTGGAGTGACTCTGGCAGGTCGACGGAGACGTGGAGTGACTCTGGCAGGTCGACGGAGACGTGGAGTGACTCTGGCAGGTCGACGGAGACGTGGAGTGACTCTGGCAGGTCGACGGAGACGTGGAGTGACTCTGGCAGGTCGTGGAGTGACTATTCGGCGGAGATGTGGAGTGACTCTGGCAGATCAGGTGCCCACCAGGGCGGAACAGACGAGACAGACGCCCACCAGGGCGGAGCAGAGATAACTGGCCGAGACTGGGACCTAGAGGAAACGGAGACACAAGAGGCAGAGAGAGCACCTTTGGTTTCAGGAACCGAGGCAGGGAGTTTAAGCAGCCATGGTAGATCCGGGGCCTCGGGCAGCCATGATGGATCAGGGGACCTCATGAGCCATGGCGGGTCCAGGGTCTCCGTGAGCAATGGAGGGGAGCTCCCTCCATGAAAGTTCTTGGTGACCTCCACTACCTCGAGGGGGCACTCTGGAAGCACTGAATCTCGGTGGCGCTCGGGCGGCTCTGACTCTCTTGGGCGCTCGGTAGAACTGGACGGAACCAGCGGAGGCATCGGTGAGCTGGACGGAACCAGCGGAGGCATCGGTGAGCTGGACGGAACCAGCGGAGGCATCGGTGAGCTGAACGGGATCAGCGGAGGCATCGGTGAGCTGAACGGGATCAGCGGAGGCATCGGTGAGCTGAACGGGATCAGCGGAGGCATCGGTGAGCTGGACGGAACCAGCGGAGGCATAGGTGAACTGGACGGAACCAGCGGAGGCATCGGTGAGCTGGACGGAACCAGCGGAGGCATCGGTGAGCTGAACGGAACCAGCGGAGGCATCGGTGAGCTGAACGGGATCAGCGGAGGCATCGGTGAGCTGAACGGGATCAGCGGAGGCATCGGTGAGCTGAACGGGATCAGCGGAGGCATCGGTGAGCTGAACGGGATCAGCGGAGGCATCGGTGAGCTGAACGGGATCAGCGGAGGCATCGGAGAGCTGGGCGGGACCAGCGGAGACGAAGGAGAGCTGGGCGGGACCAGCGGAGACGAAGGAGAGCTGGGCGGGACCAGCGGAGACGAAGGAGAGCTGGGCGGGACCAGCGGAGACGAAGGAGAGCTGGGCGGGACCAGCGGAGACGAAGGAGAGCTGGACTCTGCGAGCTCCTGGATCGGAGCGGGCTCTGGAGCGGACTCTGCGAGCTCCTGGGACGGAGCGGGCTCTGGAGCGGACTCTGCGAGCTCCTGGGACGGAGCGGGCTCTGGAGCGGACTCTGCGAGCTCCTGGGACGGAGCGGGCTCTGGAGCGGACTCTGCGAGCTCCTGGGACGGAGCGGGCTCTGGAGCGGACTCTGCGAGCTCCTGGGACGGAGCGGGCTCTGGAGCGGACTCTGCGAGCTCCTGGGACGGAGCGGGCTCTGGAGCGGACTCTGCGAGCTCCTGGGACGGAGCGGGCTCTGGAGCGGACTCTGCGAGCTCCTGGGACGGAGCGGGCTCTGGAGCGGACTCTGCGAGCTCCCGGGACGGAGCGGGCTCTGGAGCGGACTCTGCGAGCTCCCGGGACGGAGCGGGCTCTGGAGCGGACTCTGCGAGCTCCCGGGACGGAGCGGGCTCTGGAGCGGACTCTGCGAGCTCCCGGGACGGAGCGGGCTCTGGAGCGGACTCTGCGAGCTCCCGGGACGGAGCGGGCTCTGGAGCGGACTCTGCGAGCTCCCGGGACGGAGCGGGCTCTGGAGCGGACTCTGCGAGCTCCCGGGACGGAGCGGGCTCTGGAGCGGACTCTGCGAGCTCCCGGATCGGAGCGGGCTCTGGAGCGGACTCTGCGAGCTCCCGGATCGGAGCGGGCTCTGGAGCGGACTCTGCGAGCTCCCGGATCGGAGCGGGCTCTGGAGCGGACTCTGCGAGCTCCCGGATCGGAGCGGGCTCTGGAGCGGACTCTGCGAGCTCCCGGATCGGAGCGGGCTCTGGAGCGGACTCTGCGAGCTCCCGGATCGGAGCGGGCTCTGGAGCGGACTCTGCGAGCTCCCGGATCGGAGCGGGCTCTGGAGCGGACTCTGCGAGCTCCCGGATCGGAGCGGGCTCTTCCTCTGGCCAGGGTTCCTTGGAAAAGCTGCTGAATCCTCGTTTGGCGAGGTCTTCTGTAATGACTGGTCTGAGGCGAGTGGATTCACTTGCAGCAAGATGTTTATTGAGCAGAGGCAGAAACAAACGGGCAATGGTCAGCAGGCAAAAACAGGAATATCAGAGGCAGAGCAGAGACGTAAACAATACCAGGCAGGGGTCGAGGTCACAGGCACAGGTTCAGAGTTCCAAGGTCAGGCAGTCCAGGGTCAAACACAGAGATGGCAGGAAGAATAACGCTCAGAATGTTAGCCAGGGGAAAACAAGACCTCGCAAAGAGTGAGTGCATGTGTGCTGCTTTTATGTGAGTGAGAGAATGAGGTGCAGGTGTGGTGAGGCAATCGGGGTTGATTGGTGAATGGTGACAGCTGTGTGATGGGTGTAATCCATGGTTGATGTGCAGTTAGAGTGGGTGGCAGCCAGATTCATGACAGGCTATACGTGAGAGATGGAGAGGAGAAACACTAAAATAAAAAACCCTCTATACAATATTCCATTTCAGTTGGAAACAGTGTCATATTATATATTATATTATTCATCCATTCTGTATTGCTATATTATATTATATGTTTTATATTATTATTCATGAAGAAATCACTGTGTGATGTAGCCTAAAGAGTGATGTTATATGTCCCTAAAATTCAAGATATTGGGGCAAAAATGCCCGTTTGAGGTTTTGTTTCATATTTATATTATAAGGCATAGTTAAGCAATGAGCAACGAGTGAAGTTTTTGTCCTGAATAGCATGAATGCAATTGTGATATTTTTGCATACAACAGTTTAATTAATAAGTTAATCATTTATTTTAGACACAGTGTTGTCTGTTTTTGCTCACTTAAAATATTATCTATAAAGCCAAAGGAAAGCTGTTGTGCATCATTTTTAGGTGAACTGCCCCTTTAATACCCATTTAAAACTCATTAATCTCACTGCATTATTTATGCAATTTAAAATTGCAGTGTAAATGCATTCATGCCACCTCTGATGTGCAATAAATGGTCTATAAATGTTTATTCAATCGCAGCAACTGAATTAAAAAAATCATGGCAGTTGTAGCCTGTAAGTTTATGTGTAATAAATGATGTGCTAAGTCTGTACAATATTTCTTTCTATAGCTACTTTTTGCAATGTTTATATGATGAAAAACTGTGGATGACCAATCAGAATCAAGGACTGAAACTAACAATATAATATAATATAATTAGGGGTGTCCCCGACTAAATATTTTCATAGCTAAAGCGTTTTAAAGACGAATTATTTTGGGGGCATACATTACCAAGTCAAGTTCTAACACGAAGGGAAAACGTTAACGGATAATACAAAAATAATGTTATATAAAAGAGTAGTTTAACTCATCATTTATTTCATATAGAATTCTTCGTTAGGCTATTTATACAACATCTTAATTACATTATAGGCTATATGCACAAAATGCCCCGAATGCATGTACAGCTCGCGCTGTGCGCTGAAGATATTATCACCATAGTACTACAAAGAAGCGTTTTACTGCAGCGTATCTCAACCTAATGCTTTTTATAATATATTAACGATATATATAAGCCGGCTGAAATGTTTTGAAATCACTTGTACCCTACCTGATCGAAAAAAATCATTTTACTCTGCCTGTGTCAGGTTGAGTCTTGTTAAAGGTTTAAATTCCCGCTGCCAAGATGCTTCTCTGTTGGTCACGGATTATGGAAAGTGAAACTTAAATCTATGGGGGTGGTTTGATTTACTCACGCACGTTAAAATATTGATTTAATGCTTTCGTTTCAGATTCTTATTTACAGCATTATCTTAATAGGCTGTATATTAATAGGCTGTATATTAACTTATTGGGAGAAAACCGGTAGTTCTATGTGAAATCAGACAATTTGAGCACCCCCATATATAGCCAAAATGGCATGATCAAAACACCCCGCGAATATTCGACTGTGAGATTGGGAGTCAAATCAGGCTCCTCCTATCGAATCTTCGACTATTCGGGGTCACCCCTAAATATAATGTAATATAATATACTATATCATATCCCTGTTTTGAGACCTTGGGGTTCACATTGACGGCTCACTGGACAAACAACACTGAGACTCTTCATCTTTTTAAAAAGGGCCTGAGCAACGAAATCTCAGGTTTTTCTCGGGTACGTGTATGTACTGCTGCACGTGTTCTTTCAGTCTGTTTTGACGTGACTATCTTGTTCTACACTGTATTGAGCTGGGGATCTGGGAGTAATCCTGGAGATGAACAAGCTCATCAAGAAAGCAGACTTTTTCACTGGAGAGGAACGGAAGCATCTGGAGGTTGTAGAGGAGAGGAGAATGATGTCCAAGCTGCTGGACAACATCATGGCCAGCACTCTCCACCTCCTCCATGGCATGTGTTCAGAAGTAGGCTGATTCTGCTGTGCAACAGAAACCACTACAGGAAGCCAATCATAGACATAATTCATCAACCATGTTCAGAGGCACCATTGACCTTTAGAGAATTAGGACCCTGCTCTCACTTATTCTTGGGCACAACATGATAAATCTTAAAATGCATGTATGCAGTTAAAGCTGCTTCTGGATTTCACAAATATTCTGGTTATGACTCATGCACAATAGATGCCTTTTGTGATACCTGTGTAAACTCTGTTAGAAAATATTTATTCTTCTACGAAGGTTACTTTAAGCATTATCTGTAATTATTATATGTCTGCCAGGTGAACACACACACACACACACACACACACACACACACACACAGACTGATACTGTAACTAACCAGTGTTGGGGAAAATTACTTTTAAAAGTACTCATTACAATATTGCGTTACTCCCTAAAAAGTAACTAATTATGTTAGTTACTTTTTATGGAAAGTAATGCGTTACGTTACTTTTGCGTTACTTTTTAAATATTATTAGGGCTTGATAGTTTATTTTTAATATGAGAATATTTATTTATAGTAAATATAAAAGCCCTTTCACACCAAAAAGTGTAATAAATAAACCTCAGGCTGAAGGAAAAGTAAATCACGTCTGTACAGCAGAACGCAGGAGAAGAAGGTCCAACACTCTTCAGCAATAAAAACAATGAAGTACAAATGTTAGTTTTTTCTAAAGTAAGTTTTGATTATTAGTGTGGTTGAACTGGATCATCAAAGGTCAGCAGCAAACACATTGGTTAATCAAATGAGATTAGATATATTTGTGTTGTTTAACATATTTAATTATTGCAGGTTTGCGTCATATTCTGAGTTTGCATTTCACTGTTTTAATTATTTCTGATGAATACTGAATCTGTTTTTTGTTTTTTTTTGCGAGTGGGATGAATTAATGCATATTTACATTTAGTCTAGAACTACAGTAAGATCATGTTCACACACACAACGCCTCTGTACTTTCGATTTCTCCCAACATGAGGACAGGAGACTTGTCAGTCAATAAATGGGAAAACAGTAACTGGCGTTACTTTTTTGAAAAAGCAACTCAGATATGTTTTTGTAAATTAAAAACTAATGCGTTACTTTACTAGTTACTTGAAAAAAGTAATATTATTATGTAACTCGCGTTACTTGTAATGCGTTACCCCCAACACTGTAACTAACAGAGTCTCCTGCTATCTCTGTCAGTGTGCTGTGAGGGGCTTTTAGAGCTCATGATATAGAAACATTTCATATTTTAAATGCATGCTTACTGTATCTGTGGATGTAAAACTCCTACTCTGCTTGTTTAGGGCCATATTTCTCTCAGCTCTGACAACTTCGGTGTGTTTCATGGCCTGTTTAAAACAAAAAGCCATTTGCTCAAATTCACAGTGTTCATATTATTGCTAATTTTCCTCATTTTAATAGTCGTGGAGTGTACTGCAGCAGTGTGCTCTGGAGTTCTAGTTAAATGAATACTGATTTATCAAACTAATCATTACTGCTCTCCTGAACTGTTGGCGTGAATGTTCTCACAAGCAGAAATGTAAACTCGCACCACAAATTTGCTCATAATAGTGAGCTTGTTCAAATTCTCAGCTTAATGTTACATGTGCCTTCTAACTTTAATTTGAGCTGTGAACTTCACAGAAGTTAATGTAGTTTAATAAAGACTGCTTTCTCATGAAATACCGTCTGTGCTTGACTGTTTGCAGGTACAGAATGCCGATGATGTTCTGATCACACCCTTGGAGAGATTCCGGAAAGAGCAGATCGGAGTAGCCAAGGTAAGTCATCCTATATCACTTTAGACAATAACCAAAAATACTACAAAAAACTAAAATATGCTACTGACTGCTATGTATGCTTGTGTGTGTTTGGAAACGTGTTTGTGTTTAGACAGGACTAATCTTGTCTGGAATATATTCTGCTAAAATCTGCTACTGGGTTATTTATGATTTTAATGATTCCTTTTAAGGTTTTTGCTGTTAGCATATTTTGATGTATGTAATAAATACCTGAAGATAGTAATATTTTATGAATGTTTAGCCATTATAAGAGTGCCTTAATACCTAAAAAGTACCTAAAAGTGCATGTTTGCCCTGCCATTTATTATTTAAAGTATCTTAGAATGCCAAGTAAATGCAGTAGTATATGAATACGGCAACACTTTATTATTTAGGTGTACATCAATAGGCCATCAGGTCACTTCCAATTTTTGCATCTGACAAAATAACTGGTTGTAGCATTGTTTGTTGAAGCAACAAATATGTGAACTTAACATGTTTCCTAAATATCTGCAAATATATTGTGGTGTTTTTATGCTTTAGTTCAGTCAAAAAAAATACTACAATGTCAATACAATAGTTATTAATCAAGATATATTGTGTGATAAAGCATAATTAAACCATCTTATTAAAAACATTTGTATTGTATGTTTTAATGCAGGTACTGTGTGGTACTGCAAAGTGCTGTGGTGGTCCCATGGTAAAATAATGTAATCATGTAATAAATACTATTAATGATGCGCACCTAGACACAAAGATGCTTCAAAGATACTACACAGCATGGCAAACGTGGTAAATGAATTGGCGATCTTTAGTTAGGGGTATGAAGGAACTCTCGTAACGGCTAAAAACATTTATAAAATATTATTATCTTCAGGCATTTAATAATAATACATTCAAACCATGCTAACAGCAAACACCTTATAAGAAATATTTTAAATCATAAACAACGCCGTGGCAGATTTTGGTGGAATATAGTCCAAACAAAACTTGTCCACAGTCTAAACACAAACATGTCTCCAAACACACACACACACACACTTGGCTGCATCGCTGTAAGGTAGAAACTCATCATTCATTAAAAAAAGCAACATCAAAATGTCCAGCAGTTTGAGCCCCCTGGGGTCTGAAAGATCACACGCACATATTCAATCACACATATGTACAACTACACTCAGTCTGAAATAAATATATACCTCAAACACACATGCTGAGTGTCTTTCCTTGGGGCGAGTGTTAGGTTCACCCATCTGTACATAACCCAAGCCCTCTGATTTATATTCCTACCTCAAAGCCACTTTTGATTTATTTTGCATGAAAAGGGTTTGTGCGTGTGGCTTGTGCTTTGTGGAAGGTTCACTTGCAGGACCAGTATTCTCTTTGTTTTTGAGCGGATGAGCGGACACAATGCTAGAAGAGACGGATTCTCATAAATTGAGATCAACCAGTGTGAATTTGAAAACAAACTGAAAAATGTAGTTGAATATTGATGCTCTTCCATAAAATGGACTCAATTCGTGAAATAAGTCAAATGTGTAAATCCTGTGTAAATGATCAAATTGTTGTTTGTACATAAATATGGAAAGGGGTGATTTTAGAAACATAACATTTTCTGCTCATGTTTCACGAATTCACATTTTTCACTGCAAATCTTCACCTGTGGCAAAGCTTTACATATACGAATCATATTTTGTGCCAGGATTAATATCACTAAGTTCAAGCACTTGGATGAAGAGATACCCCCTGACCACATGGAGCGCTTTGAGTGCTTAGAAAAAGCAGAAAAGTACTCTATAAATGTAATGAATTATTATTATTACTTATGTTAAACTTTTCTGATTGTGATGCTGCAACTTTGATTATACATTAGTGCAAATGAGATTTGAGAGCTAATGAGAAAATCCTCTCTCAGACCCAAAAAAGCTGTTTTCAGAATATATACTTATATGCATGATTTTATACATGCCTTTTTATTGTACTGTTGTATATCTCACTCTGTTTTTGTAAACTAAACAACATTCACCTCAACCTCTCTCTGCAGAAAATGCACTTTTCACAGTCATTACCCAAGTCTCTTCTTTCACTCTTTTATCTCCTTTTCAACCAATTGCTTTTAATAGCTTATACCTTTCTCCTCTCCTAACACACTCTAAATGTGGAGAATGGACGTTAGCTGTGGAGTCAGGAGCCTTACTAAAGGATTATAGGAATGTGGAGGATCGGCCGGCTGCCAGACTTCCTTCTTGCTCAAATTTAGTGTTCAGAGGGTGGTTGGGAGGTATAGACAACCTTATTAGGCAATTACAGCCTTGCTGCAGCTCCAGCTGGTTAACGAAGTGAGGTCAGTGGCCAATAAAAGGCTCAAGCCCAAAGCCTGAACAATTTATTTCCTGTTGGCCAAACACCTCGGCACGTCACAGGCACAAGGTTTTTACTATGGGAAAGCAATTACGTATGGGTCGTCAGAGCTCAGAACCACAAGCAGTGCAGCTTTAAACGAACATGAGGACAGGTTTTGTAGAATTGTACTGTTCGTCCTTCTCCATATTCAGTTGCATTAAATATATCTTTTTGTATGCTGTTTTAAAACAAATACTGAACTTATTGGTATTTAGATTTGTTTTTCATATTTGTCTTATTCACTTTACCCTTCCTCTGCAAATGTCACTGGCACAAATCTACCCCAGAACAGAAGTTAATGATCTCAGCTAATGGTGTTAAGACTGGCGTGTGTGTGTAATTCCCTGTGAGCCACGTCTCATTAAACTAGCCCCAACAGGTCATCAAATCACCATAGCTCCAAAACGGATAATTAAAGCTGCACCCCCAAACTGGAACCACAAACCTAACATATGTCGATACATTTATTGCCAACGGTATTATAGTTCACTGAACTAAAAACTACAGTAGGCTTTTCTTACCTTGGCCATGAAAATAGGTTTGCGTAGTTTATTGATAATACAAAATTTAAAATTAGCGTTACAGAAAACCCTGTCGATGTTTATAATATTTTAATATCTTATTAAGATATTAATCTTATTAAGATACTTTAATATCTTCATGATTTGTAGCTCAAGCTGATTTTTTTTGCAGATTTGAGCTAAGTGCTTCCTTTAACCCTCAAAATATCTAATTTAATTTCTCATTCTAAAAGCACCTTTTAGTTTCATAACCTCAAGCACCAAACTTGTAAAGTCAAATAGATAAAACATAAAACTGTCAACCCTGTTAACTTCCCAAATGAATATTTATGCCACAACAAGTATTAAAATGTATTAATTTAGCTTGATATGGCAAAATAAAATTTTTGTATTTGATAGAATTTAATATCTCACACAAAATGTTCTTTAAAAACCTCTTTAAATACTTCAAAAAAGCATCCGTTTGCCCAGCAGCAGTTAGATCATCATGGCCTACAGAGAAATGTGGGCCCGTGGTTTTCTGTCACAGTTGTGGCTGGAGATACGAGGCACGTGTGAAGCCACCTCTGGACTGACGGTGGCTGGAGCAGGTGGCAGAAGGCAGGGGGTGAATGAACATCTGCCCCGACCGGGACTTTTCTAATGAAACATGCCGTTATGAGATTGACTAAGTGGATAGGCAGACAGATTGGCAGACAGAAGGCCACAAATGAGATGCCTCTTCTAAAAAGTTCCTATTAGATATGTTACGACAGAGGCTTCTTGTGATTCACAGCACGTAGAAGTCGTTTGAAAGAAGTGAAAGACGAGAAGTGTTAATTACGTAGAAATGTGTGTGTCCAGAGTGTTTGTTTTGCGTCAACATGTACGATCACATTTATGACACGCCTTGGTTGGAAGAACAAGCGTAAAAATATTTGAGGTCGTAGTCACACTTCAGTCAGATTTCATATCTTCAGGGCATCAGTGTGGTACTTCATGCGTAGCTGCATGTAGGTCTGTTTTCAGCTTCATTTGTGAGGTTCCTTTTCAGTTAGGATTATATTTTACCATGTACAAAGTGCAAAAAGGTGGCTGACTGAGATTGTGGATGTACAGTATTCAGTTGTGTTTATCTCTGAGACCTTGCATTTCCAGCTGGCCGGTCGAGATGACTCTGGTCAAAAAAAGATCTAAGGCTTTGTTTATGTCCTTAACCACTCAAACATTCAGACAAGACCTCGCTTACACAAAAACTCACACCGTCAATCTTGACACACTCCCACTTCCCTAGACCAGCTCATATCTGATGACATTCAAGGTAACCGTGAAACTCGGAACATTGTGCAAACATGCAGTTACTGAAAGAAGTACATTGTGAACGGCGAGCAACTGGGTAACCATGAGCAAGAATTACACCATCTGTACTTTGTTCACAGACTTCAGAAACTGATATTGTAGATGCATTTCCTTTAGTTTGTATCTGTTTATTTGATTAAATATTGAATTTAAGCAACCAGTGTGTTTTTAGATGTCTAGTACCATCTACAGTTCAGTAGATCAGTTTTTATCCATACTTTAAGATGAAAAACTTTTGTAACACTTTATTTTAAGGTGTCTTTCTTACACACCTTACATGTACTTACTATTATAATAACAATAAATTACACATAATTACTTGCAAGAAACCCTAAACCAAACCCTAATCATAATCCTAATATACTAAGTACATGTAGTTAATGAATAGTAGTCAGTACTTAAATTACACTGCAACTGCACTACACAGTGCTGTGTAGTGATTTACTTGTAATCTAGATTAAATATTTAGTACTTGTAATTCGATTATAATACAATTTAAAATGCTTATAATCAGTTTACAGTTATATTTTACGGACTACATTATTACAAATTGACATATTACACAATAGCAGTACATTTTTCATAATTTATTAATTCCCTAATTCTTTTTTTCTTTTTTAAAGGATTCTTTCCAACAAAAAAAACGAATTACTGTGTGTCATATAGTTTAGCACTGAATATTCACAATACATAATGACCATGTAATTAATTTGAGATACACTCTTCTGAATTAGGGGACAAAAACACCTCATTAAATTATACCATGTATGAGACAAATTATTTCTCAATAATCACGTCCTTGTAAGCATAATTTGTGTGCAAAAGAAACTTAACTTCACCTGGAAACTGAAATGTAGGCAGATTCACGTATTTCCCATCTGCCTGGATTGCAATTTTAAACCATGACTTCGACAATTCTAAAATAACGTTACAATCAAGACTCACTGAGTTTATCACAGTATATTCTGGGATTGCATAATCCGTGAAGGATACATGCAATGCTGTCTACTTTTTGGAACAGGTCTATGATACCTTACAATGTTGTCTAGGTAGGCAGCTTTGGAACTCAGTTAATGATATCTGGCGGGACAGAAATACAGAAATGCCTGTTGTATCTGAAGTGTTGCTGTCAGGCCTTTCACTGGTTTTAAAATTCATGATGAACGGTCTGCATCCTGGTCATCTGGGCAGCGCCGCTGAACGCCTGTGTAATCTAGGGCACTTTGTGCAGTACAGTGTGTTTTTGAATAACTCTTCTCTACGGGAGGTGGACCGATTCAAAGATTACTGCAAACCTCCATCAGAATAACAGCTGTGAGATGAGCTTCTTGCCTCCAGAAATAGTTTCAAAATAAGAGGTGGGAAGTTGACCTTTACCCTTATGTGCTTGGCAGGAAATAATAGTTTTTATGTCTAAGGTTTATCAAGAGTTATCTTGTCTCTGAGATTTTTTTTTTTTGTAAAACAAGAAGTGAAACGTGCTTTGGTTTGTTTGTATTCAGTTCTGTGATAACCGAGTTCTGTTGTTTGCACAATGATATAAAAAATGGCAGCTTAGTTACTGTTTTGCTAAAAGTGTCAAGAATCCGATTCATGATCTTCCGTCCACTCGCCATCAGAGGTCGCCCTTCCTTCATATTGACTCTTGCACCCATAGACTGCAAAAAAGATGGATGACGCGTCTCCGCTTCCTTCCACTATAGAAAAGTGAAGCTAATACATCTCCATATGGCTGCTGCCATCTTGAGTAAATGACGTCATTTGGAGCCCGAGTCTGTGCAGTAGAGATTCGTTTGGACCCAGAGTCTGCGCAGTAGAGATTCGTTTGGAGCCAGAGTCTGCGCAGTAGAGATTCGTTTGGACCCAGAGTCTGTGCAGTAGAGATTCGTTTGGACCCAGAGTCTGCGCAGTAGAGATTCGTTTGGAGCCAGAGTCTGCGCAGTAGAGATTCGTTTGGAGCCCGAGTCTGTGCAGTAGAGATTCGTTTGGAGCCCGTGTCTGTGCAGTAGAGATTCGTTTGGAGCCAGAGTCTGCGCAGTAGAGATTCGTTTGGAGCCAGTGTCTGCGCAGTAGAGATTCGTTTGGAGCCAGTGTCTGCGCAGTAGAGATTCGTTTGGAGCCCGAGTCTGTGCAGTAGAGATTCGTTTGGAGCCCGAGTCTGTGCAGTAGAGATTCGTTTGGACCCAGAGTCTGCGCAGTAGATATTCGTTTGGAGCCCGAGCCTGTGCAGTAGAGATTCGTTTGGACCCAGAGTCTGCGCAGTAGATATTCGTTTGGAGCCCGAGCCTGTGCAGTAGAGATTCGTTTGGAGCCCGAGCCTGTGCACTAGAGATTCGTTTGGAGCCAGAGTCTGTGTAGTAGAGATTCGTTTGGACCCAGAGTCTGCGCAGTAGAGATTCGTTTGGAGCCAGAGTCTGCGCAGTAGAGATTAGTTTGGAGCCAGAGTCTGTGCAGTAGAGATTCGTTTGGACCCAGAGTCTGCGCAGTAGAGATTCGTTTGGTCCCAGAGTCTGTGCAGTAGAGATTCGTTTGGAGCCAGAGTCAATTGAACATATATCAGCATGATAACAACTACCTTAAATGACCAAAACCATATTTTGGAAAATTGTATTTGAAGTGTAATTAATTTTTTTATTTTGACTGAAGTCCCATTCATTTACATGGAGAGGGCGGGGTTTTTGACCTGTATTGCAGTCAGCCACCAGGGGGCGATCAAAGAGCCTGCAGATTCGCTTTGAAGGACGAGTGAGACACACCCGCTTGCACCACACAGACTGTTGCACGTCACACTGGACTGCATTTCCCATCATCCATTGAACTGATCACAGCTGTCACCAATCACACCCTCACCTGAGAGATGACACATTCAGTTCCTGATCTAGTTGCCGAGTATTGTTCTGCATTTAGCACTCTCCAAGTGATAGCTGCTTTACCGAGCCATTCTGTGTTTGTTTAGTTCCAGTATTGTCTAGCATTTATCGCTCTCCCAGTGATCGCTATATTACGGAGCCCTTCCTTGTTTTCTAAGTCTAAGTTTAGTTTATTTTGTCTATTGCCTTGTTTCCTGATTCTTGCCCGTGTATCTTGGTTTATCCCTTGTCTCTCTGTCCGGACTCTGTTTGTTCCTCGCTTGGACTACTGCTCATGTTAACTGACTACCCCTCTTCTCAAGCCCTCTGGATATCGTTCGCCGATCAAAGACCCACACTTGCCCTAGGATTACTCTGTGTCTTGCTCATGCCATATTTGTTTGCTGTTGTTCGACCCTGCCTATGTTTATGACCACGTCTCTGAATAAAAGCCTTGCTAATGGATCCACATGTCTCACGTCTCGTTCGCCCCGTTACAAAAGGTATATGATCAAGTCATGATCATTTTTATAATAAGGTACCATACAGCTTCCTTATGATCACAAATATAGCTTCTTCTTTTTTTTAAGTGCACACAGCAAGGTCTATAATATCTTGAGAAAGCAAGCTATTAGCATTCCCATTCATTCAAATGCCAATTGTTTAGCTATTGTAATTTTAGGCTTTTAAGAGCCCTCTGAAAAACTGGAGACTGGTAAAACATCTACTATGATATAATAAAATATGAAGGAATTATGAGGGGTGTCTTTTGTCATGCGTTTCCACGAAAATAGCCATCAATGGAGAGAAAGGCTTTTTGTTCACAGAATGATGTACTTTCCATCATCTACCATCTACATTGTTCCCCAAACAGGAAGTCCCATCCCAAAGTAACACCATTCATTGTGCCAGATGTTTGCATGATTAATATAAAACCATCACAGTGTCAGTGTTTCCCAATGGTATATTAATAGCAGTTCTGCACCATGAATTGGAAATATTGAAAATATTAAAGCAACATTTTATTAAAGGGACCAATTCTCACAATTAACTAGTTGCTTATTAGTAGGGATGCTCCGATCAGGATTTTTGCCACCGATACCAAGTACCGATTTTTTGTCATGGCGATCGGCCGATACCAATGCCGATTCTGATGCTTCAAGTTTATGTAACTGATATGTAAGCTCTCTGATCACCATTAACTTTTTTTCAGATAAAGTAATACTATAAATGTTGCCTTTGTTATATTTTTGTTATATTTTTACAGTAATATATCTAATGTAACTATTGTTTTAACAGAGTACAAAATAATCACAAAGAAGTATTTGAAGAGCTCTTTTCCAAAACGCTATAAATCCATTTTAATAGTTTTCATGAAAATGACATTTTTTTTACCTAGACCCATACATTTGGTTAATATTCAATGTATCCTGTTAAAATGGTCTGTTGGCTCAGTCTGAACATGTTAAACAATGATTGTTAAATGAAACAACAATATTGTCCACCCTCCCCGGATCCGCACCATCACACCGAGCGGGTCGCGAACCCGGGTTTCCGGTGCGGGAGGCGGGCGCTCTAACAAGGAACACCAAAGGCTACAGCCGCTAGAGCGCCTCTTTGTGAGGTCAGGAGAGTGAGGTACATTTTAAACAAGGAAATATAGCGATTTGGCATGAAACATTGATGGAGCAGTGAATAGGTTCAGTACACAGCAAAATGGCATGACGAACTAATTTTTTTTTAAATTTGGTGTTTATCGCGTTTTGGAAAAGAGCTCTTCATTTATTATATAGTTCTCTCACTTTGTTTAATCTTATCTCTCTTCTCTTCTCCAATTTCTGCTCTTTTCTCTTGTCTTCTCTCATCTTGTGTTGTGTCCTCTACTATTTTCTTGTTTTTCTCTTGTCTTTGGCTCATCTCTCTCAAATCGCCATCACCTGTTTTCAGATGGAGCGGCAGTTAATACACAGAGCCGTAGTTCACTGACAAGCTACGACATATCGTGTTTGTAATCGCAGACGAATCGCCTTTGATTATGAACGCAATATTGCGTAGCTTGTCAGTGAACTACGGCTCTGTGTATTAACTGCCGCTCCATCTGAAAACAGGTGATTTATTGCTAATCAAGAAACCGGCTTTACTGTCGAGATGCGCATGTTAGTCGAATTCGATTAATTGCACAGTCTTAAGCTCATCTCTTCACTTTTCTCATCTCATTTTCTTAACTCTATTTTCTTTAGTTTCTTGTCTCATCTTGTATTCTTGTCTCCTTCACTCATATTGTTATTTCCTCTCATCTTGTCTCAGTCCTTCCTCTCTCTTATCTCCTCTTCTGGTACTTAGTAAATTGATCATATCATATTTATTTGATGAACTCATATCAGAGTGTAATAAGCAATGGCAGGACATTCCATCACAGTTGTTTAAATTTGGCACCAAGCTCGGAAATTTGAATGTTGGCTAATGTCTTCTAAAGACAGAAGAGAAAAAGAATAAAGAGTAAGAGCCTGGGCTGTTTGTGCAGTGCACCCCTGGGGGTGTTGGTTTGTTTCCTCTTGGAGCTGTCAGCGTCTGAGGCAGTGATCGTTCAATATCGGTGCCATCAGCTCGCCTGGCCAGGTGGCTCCACAGGCGCCAGGATTTTCTGTGAGTGTGTGTGTGTGTGTGTCTGTGTATCTGTGTGTGTGTGTGTGTGTGTGTGTGTGTGTGTGTGTGTGTGTGTGTGTGTGTGTGTGTGTGTGTGTGTGTGTGTGTGTGTGTGTGTGTGTGTGTGTGTGTGTGTGTGTGTGCGCGCTCATGCACATATGTTTGTCTGCCTGGCTTTTTTGTCACTCTATGGGGGGTCTGAAGTCTGTCTGTCATGCAGAGCCCCATCCATAGCACAGCGGTCTTTAACCTGGCTGCAATTCAAACTTCCCCCCGTGAGCAGAGGTCGCGTGAGGTCATCCCAGTAGAGGACGGCAGTAAATTGTTGACAGTCTGAAACAAAGCCCTGATGGTCAACGGAGACCCGGCTGGAACAACAGAAGAGGATCGCACTGGGTAGCGCATCTCAGCGCCTTATAAGTAGCCCTGCATTGATTCTGTTCCTGTAGAAGCACCACATTTCCAGAGATATTAAATATGAATTTGCAAAGTTCTATTTATCCCCTATGTTGTTTGGAATGCTTTTATACTAACACTTTTGGTGCACACTCGAGTTCATGGACACCAGAGTTTGGTTCGTTTGCATGATAAACTCTATTTTCCGAACTTGGTTTTGGACCTACGAACCGAGTTTGCTACTTATATGAATGAAACTACAATGTCCTCTTAGAACAGTTTTAGTATATTTATGGCAGATGTGTGAAATGTGCCACTTTGTGTTGACACTTTGCAAACAAAAACAAAGGTTCAAAACCAGAGTATTAAAGTAAGGTGAGCCACGCTATGCTTTTTGTCCCCTTCTCCTGCATTGTTCTTACCTAGCCATTGGAGTAAACATCTGCCACTTTGATGAAGGGGGAGCAATCAAACTCTTGTTCAGACCAAGCAATTGAACCAAATGTGAAAGCACACTCCATTTAAATATGTTTGGGGCTGAAAATAGCAGCGTTTGGTGTTGATGGAGGTCATCAAATGTTACCCTGGACCACAAAACCAGTCTTAAGGGGGTCGCACACCGGATGCGAAGCGCAGCGCTGCGTCTAGAACAACTCGAGGTATCGCACACCAGACGCACACATTCTATACTAATAAATTATTAAAAGTGCGTTGTAACGGTTATGTCCTGGTATATCCAGTAAGTAGCAACCGACGACAATTATTACATACAATTATTACATACCTATACTGTAATGCGTATGTAAAAATGTCTCAAGAGAAATATAAAAGATTAAAAGGATTACGTTTATTATACATTTCATTCTATAGTTTACATTTTATTCAAGCTGTAAAACTAATGTGTACAGTATTTTGCAGCAGTGGTATCTTGGTATAATGTATTAACAACGGTTTGAGACGAATATGATGTTATTTAATATAAACCAATGCCGATGGCGCTCTGTGGCGCGGCAGGAATTTGAACAGCGTTCTGAATGACGCCGCCGGTGTGCGTACACACTTAGAAAACAATGTGTTCGAATTTTAAAGACATTGCGCAACGCGGCGCTGCGCTTCTCGTTCGGTGTGCGACCCCCTTTAAGTCGCTGGAGTATATTTGTAGCAATAGCCAAAAATACATTGTATGGGTCAAAATTATAAATGTTTATTTTATGCCCAAAATCATTAGAATATTAAGTAAAGATCATGTTCAATGAAGATATTTAGTAAATTGCCTACCGTAAATATATCAAAACTTAATTTTTGAATAGTAATATGCTTTGCTAAGCACTTCATTTGGACAACTTTAAAGGCGATTTTCTAAATATTTAAATTTTTTTGCACCCTCAGATTCCAGATTTTCAAATAGTTTTATCTCAGCCAAATATTATCTGATCCTAACAAACCATACATCAATGGAAAGCTTATAAATAATGTATAGCATGTATAAATCTAAATTTCTAAAAATTTACACTTAAGACCGGGTCAGTGTGGTTTGTTTCTTTGCTTCAATAGAGACTGCTTGTTTGCAGAATTTATTTCCCCTTTCAAACACGGGACTTTCTGGTGGATCAAAGACTATCTATCTATCTATCCATCCGTCCGTCCGTCCGTCCGTCTGTCTGTCATGTGTCTATCTGTCTGTCATTCTATCTTTTGCTCTATCTATTACTGTTGTTGCATTATGAAATTATTAGTAGAGATTGACATGTGATTCCAACATGGCTGCCCCATGACCTACTGCTGGTAAAAATACACTTTTTTTAGGTCGCTGTTATGATTTTTCATCTCATGTGACTGCACATCATTAAAATACATCTAATTGTCAATTTGTAAGATGATGTATTTATAGTTTCCTTTGATACACTGAAAAAAACGGTAACCTAAAAATGGTGACAGCTAAATCAACTGGTTTTATTCAAGTCAAAAATATTATGTATTATAGCTACAGTAAATCAACCTAAATGCATTAATTTATACAAACAAAACTAAAACTTTATATGGGTTAAATCAGGCAGAAATATATATTTGACGTAACAATTGCAGGTTACCACTTTTTGCATTGTACTCTGTATCTCTGTAACACATTTCACTCCATCTAAATCAGTTTTGCAGACTTCCACTTTTTCATCTAGATTCTGAATGCAGATACTGCACTACTTATAAACAAGCTCTGAAGTTATGTGCAGACTTTTTAGTATTACAGTCTTTTTTATGGCATACATTCTTATCAAATTTTCCATTATTGTCGGAATAAACAAACACGAATGAATTCTGTAGAGATTTTGTGTGGGCCTGGTTATCATTAAGCCTCTGGTTTATTTCTTTGGCTTGTTTTGAAGCTTTTTAACTTCTAGAGTGAGTGGGTTATAGTTAATTATCCATTGATTTAAGACAGTAATGGGGCAATCCCACTGCATTTCAAGCTTGTTCATTCTCCTATTTTTCTCTGATTAGCCTTCTCTCAGCATCTTTGTGTTGGAGAGAGAGAATCTGTGTTTCCTTCAGTCAAGTTTTTTTCAGCTCTCAAAAAATGCCATCAAGCCAAAAGATCCAGTAAATTGTATCCCTCTGTCATCGTCTCATATAAAGCAAACAAACCCGAGGGGAAATGTACTGGCTGTCAAACCACTATCTAATGTACTTATTCATTTATTTGACTGTTTTATTATTTAACTCATATCCCATATAGGAGTCAGAAATAGACACTTCAGTTTCCTCTGTAACGATTTTCTCTTTTTCAAGACACAATCTTGAAATTATGTATTGATTGTCAGGAATTTGGAAATGTGGTTGGTGAAGGACTGTTATTATTTTGTCATAAAGTTGAGGTTGTGTGGCGGTGAGATTGTTCAAGCGCACTGTTTAGCTACGTCATATCAGTAGCCGTTATATGGAGTCAAGGGTTAATGGAGGGGCCATGAGAATGAAAATACACACACAAGCTCAAGTTTCACTGGCAGTTTCATTTCACTGCATGACTGCCCATAACTATAGCTTTTTTCGCTTGATGCATATTGTGCTCAGTATGCACGTTTCCCTGTAAATTCTCTGTATTTTCTTCAGAAAATATACTTCCATAATTTGAATTATTTTTTGCTAGAAATCGTATTGAGGTGCTTGAACATTATTGGGATCACATATATGGAGCTCATGCATTAACCGGCTAGGCCTTGCATTAACCCTGCCCTCAAACAAACCAGCTTGCTTCTTTTGACAGTGGTCCAAACAAACCCTCTGTCATCTCCCATGCTCCCACTCAGAACAGCACTTGAGCTGCTGCAAAGAAATAGAGCACTTTCGAATTTACATATGACCTTTGAATATAGCGATAACTGTAGAATCCACGTATTGCATCGCTGCGCGAAAGGCCTCAGGCAAGACGACTCGGGTGTGAAAACAGTCTGAATGGAGTCAGGGCCTCTTGAAGGGTTCGGATTCTCGTGTGGAAATCTCCTCTGGTGAAGTTAGTTATCATGTGAGTTGTGGCAGGGAATGGAAGAAGCAGATGGATGTCTGAATTTAAAATTCTGAATCCTCCTCTTCATCATTCACATCTATTACTCTTCAATCTCTCCTTTTTTTTATCTAAAGCTAACCTATAAAATGTGCTCCAGGTAACGTTTTCAGGTAAGTTTAGTTTTGTGCAGTTGTGCCTCCACACCAATAGGTGTCAGTATAAAGTCCAAGACCACAGTCGTGTGGTTTCTTAATGATCTACAACAAAATAGAGAGAGATTTGGTGATAACTAAGTGAATATTTAATTGTTACATTCACGCCGCCTTCAAAAATCTGACGAGGGTTTCTCAGTAGACAAGATATCACATGATCTTTGGATTTGGACGTGCATATGCTACTTGCGGAGGCAGCATTTTTTTTGTTTTTGGCAGAGGTGGAAAGAGTTCGAAAATATTCTACTCAAGTAAAAGTACCATTACATTAATGACATTTTACTTAAGTACAATTTACATTCCAGTCTACAAATCTACTAGAGTAAAAGTAAAAAGTAGCTCATTTAAAATTTACTCCGAGTAAAAATTACTTCGTTACATTTTAACAATGGGAGGGAGGAAAAAATGGGATAGGGCAATGGTGTCAAACTCAGTTCCTGGAGGGCCACAGCCCTGCACTGTTTATAACCCTAATTAAACACATCTGATCCAGCTAATCTAATAATTTAGGCTTCTTTGAAAACTACATGGTGTGTGTTGGAGCAGGGTTGGAACTAAACTCTGCAGGGATTCGGCCCTTCAGGAACTGAGTTTGACACACCTGGGATAGGCCTATACATCTCAAACTAGGTGTTTTTAATTAAAGGAATCAGTTATTTAGAATAATAACACATTTGGGCTGTTACCAGGCAAATTAAATCAGTATCAATTAAATGAATATTTGTAATGCAGAAGAAGTGGCATAGATGTTTACACACTGACATAAATGCATTTAGCCTGCAGTTACAAATGCAGAAATAATGTTTTGATAAATAAGACATAAAATGTTGAATACTCGTTTGAAATTAATTAAAAAATAAAAATAAATGAAAAGATTCTTTAAATGTGAAATTAAAACTGTCATTAGGTGTCAGCAAGTCACTGTTAAGAGTCATTGTGATTGAACCGAATCATTTAAACGGTTGATTCATTCAAGAACGAAACACCGTCATTGCTCAGAGACGCAAAACTGTGTACGGTGGCTGTGTTTGGAATTATTTTCGCTGTCAAAAAACAGGCAATATGGTGTCTAAAACGCAAGTCTCCTAATTAACTTCTTGTTTTTGTAACCAATTTGTGCAAAACCTTTTGCTAAACTGTCAAAGCTTAATTTTAACCACCAATGCAATGATGCAAGTACCTTACATCTACATGCTTGGGAAGGGCGATGTCGAGATTTTAAAGCTGCTAGTTTGGTCTCCCGAGGCAAACACAGCTAACACTGCATAATATAGCATAAATATGGCCAGGGGTTCACTTCATTTCCTTCGAGTTCAACTTCAGCAGAATATGACGGGGTTTGGTTTTCAGCTGGGTCACTCTGCACCATAACACGCGTCTTGATCGTCTGCATCTTTCTTGTGATTTTAGCGCCAGTTTGTTCTTCTGCCCGTTATTTACTGCTGTAGTTTCCAGGGAGCGATTTATTTATTTTTACTCCATAATTAATGTGTTTTAAAATGTAGCGAAGTGCAATACGTCAAACTAAATAAACTTTAGTAAAAGTAAAATTACAGATTTGAAAAATTACTATAAAAAGTAGAAGTACACAAAAAAGCTACAGTAACGTGAGTAAATGTAATTCGTTACTTTCCACCTCTGGTTTTTGGACACAGCCAAGTGGTCAGGGTTTGACAGGGTAGCGTGGTACAGTTAGCCCCTGTTGGTCAATGGTTTAACTATAATATTGTACTGCCAAAAAAGCATTTCTGCATTGATGGCCTTTCAGAAGTCTCACTTTATTGACAAAACAATAACTACCATCTTAACTTTTAATACCCATGACATTGAGCATACTTTGTGAGGTCGTGTTCCTGTAATTTGATTCTCTTGGCTGACATTTTTGATTGTTTTTTCTCGTATGCTTGAACGAACAGTTCTTGTGTGCATTTCCATTGAAGTCCGTCTATCAAAGGGTACATACTGTACTACCTGCGCCATAATCGAGTCAGCATTTAGACTAATGCAAATCTGACAGGGAATGTAATCTTAATAATAACTAACCCACAGACTTTAGATGCTATTTCAGAGCTGCATTCAAATGCCAGTGAATGCAATCGTGTATATTTTCAAGAGTTTTGTGTGATTTGCTCTTCTCTGTCTGCTGAGAACAGAAAGAGATTAATCTTATCTTGTAACTATGTATGATTAAGTGACTATATAATCATCTTTACGCATGGTTTGTGTCATTTCCGTAACAATATATTTATTTACTTGCAATATATAAGTTATGGGCTAAATAGTTTCTATAGCAGTATCTGCCGGTCTCATTGGGAGACAGGAGTGGGTTTGTGTGATGAAGCATTAGAGTGCCACCTAATGGCCTGACACGCAGATCACAGGCACACTTTGTTGTTGTCAAGTGTTAGTGTAACATGTTCATAGTTAATGTGATTCTCTGATAGAAAACCCATACTGACAATACAAATGTATAGCCTGAATGCACTGTAAGTCGCTTTGGATAAAAGCGTCTGCTAAATGCATAAATATAAATATAAAACCTGTGTGACTGACTTAATTCACAAAAAAAACACTAAAAAGTCAGTTCTTAGAAAGGCTTTGTGCTATTTGTGAACCTTTGCTCAGTATGTTTTATTAGTTTTGGGTAATTGACAGCTCTGGTAATTTTACAGTGTACGTAACTGACTTTGATCTTATTTAAATATGCTAATATAATAACAGTAACCATTTGTTTTCCATAGGAGGGGAAGAAGAAATTTGACAAGGAGACGGAAAAGTACTACTCCTCACTGGAAAAACATCTTACCCTGTCGTGCAGAAAAAAAGAATCCGCTCTCCAAGAGGTGACTCATTCCACAAATAAGGCTAGATTTGCATTTTCTGAAGGAAATACTTGGCATTAAAAGATTTCAGTAAACTCAGGTTTAGGTTTTAGTCTTAGTTCTGAGGCAGTGCTGTATTAGAAGTGTCTTTCCATCATGACTTCTGTCTACTGCGCACTAGACTCACTACCTCATATCATTCCAAACTTGTATGACTTGTCTTTTTGTTTTTAACATAAAAAGATAATTTAAATAATGTATATTCTGCTCTTTCCGTGCAATTATAATGACTGGGAACAAATTATTAATAACACAAGACGTATTAACTACTTTTATAGTCCTTAGTGTTCTTTTTGCAACTTGAAAGCTTGAATTATTCCTTTTTAGTTTTACAGAAGAAAGTCATATGGGTTTGGAACAACATGGGGATGAGTAAATAAAAACATAAGCGTTTAAAAGCCTTAGTTCCTGTTTTTTTGTTTCTTTCATGCTGTTCTGTTGCGTTTGTTTGCCTTGTTGTTACACAGATTCTCACAAAGCTGAGCCAGAAATTCTCACATGTATCCATTAACCAAAGCCCAAACACGTCCAAATGAGCGAACAAGCCTGGCAGCCATAACTGTCTGTCCGTCTCTAGGGTAACAGTGCTCTTTGTTCGTTTGCAGGCTGACGCTCAGATTGATAAGGAAAGGCAACTCTTTTATGACACCTCTCTAGAATACGTCTTCAAAATCCAGGAGGTTCAAGAGAAGAAGAAATTTGAATTTGTTGAGCCGGTAAGATCTTTGCGATACATAAAATGTCCTTTTATGTTTAGACACAAATACACACTCTTACGCACACGAACCGCAAGATATATAGTCAAACGTGTATCCTGCAAAATAAATCAGATACCCATCCTGCAGTGTACTGCAATGAGAATCAAGCCATCTGGTCAGTAATGGTTTTGTAGCCAACAGGAAGTAGCTAGACAGTTTATGACCACTGGAGTCATAATCTCACTGTCTTATCAAATTACAAACCTCAGCTCTCATTTCCTGTCCCACAATACCCCCTGAGCTATTATAGGTTACCCAAAATTCACCATCATATGGTTCCAAACCTGTATGACTTTCTATATCTGTGGAAGACAAGGTATTTTGCAGAATGTTGCTAACCAAACAGTTTTGGTTGACGTTGAATGGAAAAAAAAACATTGAGACATTTCTTAAAATATCTTCCACAGAAGAAAGAATGTTTGGGACAACATGAGGGTATATGAATGATAACACAATGATGACTTTTAATTTTGGGGTGGACCTAACATCCACTAAGAAATGAAAATCACATTAGATCTTTTTCTAGGATGAAACTAGATCATTTGAGATTTTAGTGAAACCTTCTGCTTCTGTTTCTTATGAAAAGACCCCATTAATCTCAAATCTGTGCCCTCTGGAGTTTCAGAAGAGTCTCGAACTGTGCTCATATTTGACCAAATACAGTAACTGCAACCAAAAGTCACACATCTCAATATGAGCTCAGACATGTTTCCTCAAACTCATCCAATACCACATGATGTGTACTGCTATGCACGATGTCAAGTTCTTTAATGAATCTTCAGAAGGAATATCTGAAGCAAACTTGATCTTTCTTCTTAAAGTAAAACAATAACTGAAAGTTTTCTGCAGTTAAACATAGTTTGAGAGGAAGACCTCTTACTGTTCTTTTTCAGCCTTTTTCTTGTTTAGCATCTAAATCTACTTTCAGCAGACAGCTCATGTGAAATACACCACAGCTGGACCTCACACATTACAACTGTGGACAGAATTTGCATGACTCATTTCTGCATTAAGCATATTTATATGCATAAGTGTGAGCGGTAAAGTGAGGCAGATAATGTGCCGTATAGATTTAGAGGAGCGTCCAGTGTTTATCACCTGGCATGGTAAAACACGGCGCTGTTAATCTCCAGAAGCACCACAGTCTGGCCCGCTCTTGAGTTTCAGGGTGTGACATCAGCATCTTTGAAGTCTTCTGCTAAAGTCACTATCAGAAAGTCAAATCTTTTCACAGGCCTTGAGTATAAGAGAGCTGGGATAACTTAACAGATGGAACATTAGTCAAGAATTTATGCACTCACCGAAATGGCTTTGAAACAGTTATCACGTAGAAATTGCTATTAAATGTCAAAATTATTTTAAAAATGTCAAGTAACACATTGATTTAAGCGTGACATTTTTAAATAGAAGGACTGGTCTTTTCGTGTAAAACATGCTCCAGAAACAATTTTACACACAGCTTTGAAAATTATTCTTTAAAATGTAGGTACATTAGGTCTGTGCAACAACTTTTTTTTTCAATTATTAATTTAGTATATCAAGTAAATGTCTTTCTAGTAATTTGAGGTTGTAGGGTTCTATTTATTTTGGTGTTTGTGTTGCACATCATAGAAGACTATGTTAGCATCCGATCATTTTAACTGTTGGAGAAAACTGGTTAATTTTAAGGTTTTTGCGCTATTTTCATCTTTTCTTAGTTTAAAATCCACATTGTGATGTCACTATTTGTACATTGATGTCTTTTAAATTATTCACGAGACTCGTGTTTTTATCCTATAAGAAGATGTTTCGCTTGATTATTTACAACAGCTTGTGTTGATTTGCTATGACAGACACTTCAGACTGTGAGATGACGTGTGATTGCATGCATTAAAGGAAAGAAATATTCATGGATCTAATGAAAGAGTTTGTTTTTGCTTTGCTTCGAAAAGATCGGTACAAACGCGATTCATTCACTTAGTGTAGCCTAACCGTCTTTAGAGCTTCCTTGATACAACCCGTCAAAAGGCTATAAACACTGCAGAATAAAGGCCATACGACCTCACGTTGTGTCAATCACGTTTACACACTGCCTCCGAAACTTTCGTCTTTCATAAAAAAAATCGGATCAGGTTCGATTGTCTGCGTCTTTGCATCCGTAGCAAGCAGTTTGATAGGACAAGATGACGAATATGAAAAATGCATACGAAAATTTCAGATTTATTGTGCAAGGACCTTAAACCTTAAAAAGTTATCATAGCTGCAACAGTGCGTTCATATAAAGATTTACGGAGATAAAGCAAGTAGTATTTGGCTGGTCATGTGATCTCAACATGGCTGCCCCCATGAGGTGACCCACTGCATGTAAAATTAAACAGTTTTTATTGAGCTACTAATCTTCATATCAAGTGAGTGTACATTATTTTCACATTTCACTAAAGTACTATTTATTTATTTATTCTGTCAAAGATTTTAATGAGGAAAAGTACTCTTATTTTAACACATTGTTTTAGAGAACATTGCGCTGAACTTAGTGCAAGTCTTGTTAGGATTTTGATTGAGCAGTTATGTGAAAACTTCAGAATTTACAAACTGACACAAAACATTGTGAAATCCCTGTTTACACTGAGAAAGAGGAAGAGATGGATATGTTGTGCAACTAGCATATGATGGAAACGTGTTATTTACATCTTGCTGTATTTATATCTTATTTGGGGTTGCAGCTCTTGGCCTTCCTACAGGGTCTGTTCACATTCTACCATGAGGGTTATGAGCTGGCCCACGAATTTGAGCCCTACAAACAACAGCTACAGTTTAACCTGCAGAATGTAAGTACACATCTCTTGTGAGTCATCCAGCTTCTCTTTCACCTTTCCACTTACTGTAGCCTCCTTTTGACCAAACAAAGTGTTTTTACTTTTGAAAATATGTATAAAGCCACGTGATGTTTATGCCTGACACATATAAAATCATTTTGCCATTTATTTTGCCCTCTGGTTTCATGCTGTAACCTGCTCTTTGTGTCTTTAATCAATATTGACCTATAATAAACCACTTCCTGCTGCTCGTCAGCATCTCTGTGTCTGGGTTCTATGACCTTTGACTCTCTCATTGCATCACTGCCAATGTAAACTCAAAACTTATGTAGTGTCACAAAATTTCAGCTTGTTCTAAAGCTCAAAAGACATGTGCTGCAGCACTGCGGCATATATACGCTGAAATAACGCTGCTGTGAAAGCGTGAGACATTAGCCTTAACAGTAATTCACTACCGCAGGTCAAGCACCTTTAATTTTGTAGGAGTGGCATTGATAATTCACAGTTATATATTTGAATGAGATGTAAGTACTCTAGAGGACAAACGAAGGATATGAAGCCATTTCTTTTAATTCCAACAATCTGTGAAAAAAAATCTGAATCCACTTGGTATGTACATAAATGAATATGTATGGGATAATTCATGGCTATGTGTGCCTTAAATAAGGGATAAAGCATATGCAGCTGGTTGTTATTGAAAAATAAACCCGGACAGGGTGATCAGGACAGATATTTTTAGCACCCGGAGGGGTTTATTTTGCGATAACAACCAGCTGAATGTACATTACCCAGCTTATTATGCGGATACTTGCCACATAAGTAAATAATTGGTCACGAAATATTGATTTGAGTTAAAATATATTTTATTAGCTCATTTGTAAAGCTTCCACTAAGTAAACAGTTCCTTTGTGCCTCAACAAATTACTTAATTCATGACTTTTCTCACCAAATAAATAATTACCTAGACATGAAATATTGATTTTGAGTTGAAAATGGTTTAAAATCATCCATTACAATTCACAAAACAATCATTCTGGCAACTAGGAGAACACTACAACAGAACTGCAGTTGCAGTTCAATACAGATGCTAAATGGCACCAGTTGAATCTGAATTGAACAAGGGATAATGAGTCTACGTTGTTATATGAGATCAAATAAGTGCCAGCTTCAGATGCCAGAAGTTGTCTGTTATACAGCGTTGGTATTGACGTCGGTCATTATCAGGAAACAGGAATCTTTTAATGTTGTGACTGACCAATCAGAATGAAGTATTCCAAAAAAATCTGTTTAATAAGCACCTTGCTGTAGATTATTCCGCTTATACCATGGTCACTTGCCAGCATGGAAAGCTACATTGATGTTTGCAAAAATTCAAACATCAACATTATCGCCTGAGAAGTAAAGTGTAGCTTTTCATTAGTGAAGCTAGTTTATTCAATAAAAGTCACAAGGCAGCGTTGACCACAAGTGTTTGTGCTCTCTTTGTGTTCACAATCATCTATGTGATTGTCTTTATGTCTGATTTTCAAATCCATGTTTGCTTCTAATCAATGTCGATTCACTTCGTAGCTTTCATATCTTATAACTCTGTAATGACGACTTTTTGTTTGGAGAGAATTCACTTTTAAACCAACACAAGCAATCGCAATCTTTCTGAGGAAAATGCTTTCCAGTCTCTATGCGCTGTCCTCTGTTGGCAGCTGCATTACTCCAATATGATTTCGGGCCATTCTCAGGAAATGGTGTAATTTATGCCAAATAAAACAGATGATTTATTTTCCCATAGCTACCTAAAACTATTGCATTTTGATGAGCTTTTGTTTGGAAGAGCATTTTAAAAGTTTTACAGATAACTCAAGATGCCGTTCGTTTGAAGACACTAACAAAAATGTACTAATAATGGTCATGCTCTTACCATGGTTTTAGTATACCGTGGTATTTTATGAAGTACCTTTGAACACACACACGTTTTTCCACATCATTTTGAAAAAAAGGAAAAAGTACTCAAAGTGAAGTGGCACTAAAATTGTATTCAGTTTTATCTGAAACAGATGAACATGAATCTGGCATGTTTTTATTATGCTGGTTTTATACGTAAAATGGTCGTTTGGAATTGGAATGTTTA
The DNA here is from genome assembly GCA_027474115.1 of Schizopygopsis malacanthus. Taxonomy (NCBI): domain Eukaryota; kingdom Metazoa; phylum Chordata; class Actinopteri; order Cypriniformes; family Cyprinidae; genus Schizopygopsis; species Schizopygopsis malacanthus. The sequence goes on from CM049873.1 coordinate 8,501,541, forward strand.
ATCAGTGGTGCAAAAATGTAAATGCTCCATCACTTTTAAAAGTAATGCCTACACAAAACATAGTGTTAGCAAGCAAATGTCTTGTAAAAAAGGGATTTGTTGAAGCAACCATATCATTTTAACTTGCTAATACAAGTCTTAGAGCTCTTTTATCATGGCTTGTGTTTCGTGGGACTCGTACCTGAGCATTCCTCATCGTAATTGCAGTGTTGTATCAGGTGCGCTATCAAGCGAGTTTACTACATCAGAAAAGCAGCTGATTGTATGCAAAGGTTAAAATGTATTATAAATCATGCACTGTGGTAAAATCACTATCTTTTGCTACAGAGCTCCTCTTGCATGTCTGTATGCTGTAGATGTCTATGACTATATACTTATTTCAGTCTCATGTCTGTTTTAAAATGTATTTACGTCTGTCAGATTAAATATAATTTGCTGTTCTAAAAGGGCAGTTGATATTCCTATGATCTGTTTGTGTACATGTGTTTTAATTTGTTGGATGAAGACAAGAAACAACTTCCTGAGCACCAAGCAAGAAGTAGAGAAGCTGATGAACAGAGTTCGATCTGCAGATCAAGACCAGAAGCCCCCAGGCCAGTGGACAATGGAAGGATACCTCTATGTCCAGGAGAAACGTGAGTGTTACAATCGTTCAGACTCTAAGAACGAGCGAACAGAAGGACAGACAGTCTATGGCATTCCATACCAGACACTTTCAAATATATATAGTGATAAGTCTAGAATTTGGTTTTCATGCGTCTTCATTTTTATCTTCCTGAAGTGACCTCAATTTGGTCTTATCCTGTGTTTGTCCTGTTCCTTCATGCTGCAGAGGAAATGCCAGAATGAAATTGCTCTCCACATGTAAACAGTTAGATTACATTCTTAGAATTAGATTATAGAATTTCAGATAAGACAGTAAATGACCTGGTCTAGGAAAGGATAACATTGCCCTCTGGTGGATGGATGCACAATACACATGTTTTAAAACATTCGAAATAAATATTCTAAATTATTCGATAAATGTATTCAAATAAAAAAGTTAATTAAAGCTAATTGAAGGTACTTTAACCAAATAAAATAAGAAAACTGATTTTTTTGTAGTCCATTATTTGCTTGCATATTATATATAATGTATTTTGTTACTGTAAATGTATGTTATTGTTTTTAAAGTACATGTTGTAATATTTGGTGTGAGTGTCTTTCAACTGTGCTATTCACAAAAGGTACTTATTGAAATAACACTATAAATAGCTATATAAATTATTATTTTTTCATTTATTTATTTATTCAAATTTTAGAGCATGGGAGCTGCAAATGATTATGTTTTGCCAAGCAAGATTATCACTTATGCCTTATGCACATCTCGTGCGTGTTTCAGGGCCTTTGGGTTGCGCATGGATACGCCATTATTGTACATTCGAAAAAGGCAGCAACATCTTCAGCATGTGCAACACAGAGGCAAAACCCACAGCTAAACAGGTACAAAGATGCTCATATTTCATGCTCATGAGGTGCTGTTTGCATCAGATCCTGACTATCTGTCTCTCTCCTTTCACAGAACGGTGTCATGTCAAATCCCACAGAGAAGTACAAACTGAAGTCCTGTATCAGGAGGAAGACTGACTCGATTGATAAGCGCTTCTGTTTTGATATTGAGGTGGTTGAAAGGTGGGTGTCTGCACTGACGACACAGTACAGGTGTTTTAAATATTTAACACTCCCCGAGAAATACAGAAAGACATATCGTCCTCTGTTATTCACCCTCGTGTTGTTATGAACCTGTGTGACCGTCTGTCTTCCATGGAGCACAAAAGGAGAAATTTGAAAGAATGTACAAGCTCTTTTTTTCCATGCAATGTATTTTATATCAGGTTATATACAGTGCTGCTTGAAAGTTTGTGAACTCTTTAGAATTATCGATATTTCTGCATAAATATGAACCAAAACATCATCAGATGTTAGTCCAGAAAGTAGACAAAGAGGCCCGAAACAAACATATATATTTTCTTTGACAAATATTTTCTGTTCAAATATTTGTCAAAAATGATCCAGTGTACATATATGTGCGTTTCAAATGTGAATCTTTGCTGTCAGTATCTGGTGTGACCCCCTTTGCTGCAGTAACTGAAGAACTCATTTGATGTTGGTGGTTTTTCTCCTATGAACTGCTTGCTTCGGTCCTTCCACGACATTTTAATTGGATTAAGGTCTGGACTTTGACTCAGCCTTTCCAAAACATTCACTTTGTTCTTCTTTAACCATTCTTTGGTAGAATGACTTGTGTTTTTGGGGTTGTTGTCTTGCTGCATGACCTACGTTCTCTTGAGACTCTGTTCTTAAACAGATGTCCTGAAGATGTTTTTCTTTAGAATTTGCCGGTATAATTCAGAATTCATTGTTCCATCAATGATGGCAGGCTGTCCTGGCCAAGATGCAGAAAAACATGCCCAAGCCATGATACTACCACCACCATGTTTCACAGATGGAATAAGATTCTTAAGCTGGAATGCAGTGTGTTCTAGTCTCCAAACATAATAGCTTGTAATTTAAACTAATAAGTTCTATTTTGGTTTCATCCATCCATTAAACCTTTCTCCAATAGTCATCACTTGACATCACATGATCTTTAGCAAGCAATTTTCTTTTTGGAGAACAGTGGCTTTCTTCTTGCAACTCTGCAAGCACACCATGGTTTCTCAGTGGTTGCTCTCCTGATGGTGGGCTCTTGAACATTAATATTAGCCAATGTGAGAAAGGCCTTTAGTTGCTTAGAAGTTACCCTTGGAACTTTTGCAACCCCACAGTCTATTACACATTCTACTTTGGAGTGATCTTTGTTGGTCGACCACTTCTCTGGGAGGTAACAGTGGTCATGTGTACACAGTCTGACTGTGGATTTGTGGAGTCCAAACGATTTAGAGATGGTTTTCTAACCTTTTCTAGTCTGATGAGCAACATCAACTCTTTTTCCGAGGTCATCTCCTCTATTTCACTTCCACAAACATGATCAGACTTTGATAGATCCCTGTTCTTTGAATAAAACAGGTCACGTATTGACATTTGACAGCCATTGCACTGACAGAAAACACCAGATGGACTCTAATTTCACCTTTAAATGAACTGCTAATCCAAGAGATTCACAGACTTTTGCCACTCACCTGAATAAATAAATGACAGAGAAAATATTTTTGTCTCATTTTTTTGATTAGGTTCTCTTTGTCTACTTTCAGGACTTATATGAAAATCTGATTATGTTTTGGGTCATATTTATGCAGAAATATAGAAAATTCTAAAAACTTTCAAGCAGCACTGTATGTATATATATATATATATATATATATATATATATATAAAATATTCAAAAGAAATATAGCACGCATTTTATTCAGACTACTGTAATATTACTGTCATTAATTTTATATTTTTATTTTAATGATGCTTTTTTACTTTAACATTTATTTTATATGTTCTTTGTATGGAAATGAACTGCGTGAACATTCTTCATAATATCACCTTTTGTGTTTTATAAGTCACACAGATTTGTAACTACTCGAGGGAGAGTAAATAAATACCAAATGTTCATTTCTGGATGAATCCTACCTCTTTTTAACATGTGCTATAGCTTCTTTTTCTCAAATCTGAATTTTTCCTTCTTGTTTTAAGAGTTGCCTGAATTATTGTTTTCTGCATGCTTCTTGTGTCTTTTATTTCACACCATATTATCTGTCTTCTGTATATTTTAACTGTATACTCTTCTCATTTTTTACTTACATCTGCCGTCATGGCACAGTCTTACGATATTAGGTGGCAAATATGTTTGTATATGTATTTAAGCATTTGTGCACACGTATTAGACCGTGCACCTTCTACTAACGCTCAGCCTATCAGATCTGTGTGTAGCAAATGTAACTTGTGTGTTCATGTACTTTGCCACCTAGTGTAAGGTTGCACTGTTGTTTTTCTGACAGTTTACCTTGTGCTGTATGTGCCCTTTTCCCCTGTCCCTTCTCTGTGTTTATTTCAATCTAGAAATACCATCTATCGTGGATCTCTTTTCAGACCACTGCAATTTTTCTGTAAAGCCCGGTATGTGACCAGCCCAGATGCATGTTGAAGCGCATGTGTGCTGCTTGTGATCTCATGCATTCCAAATCCCACGCTGATCAAAGCTCATTTCTCACTTCGATGGTTTTAAAGCATTGCATGATGAAAATCCAACACATTCCCTGCACCTGTAATTGGTGGGATAACAGTTTGATTTAATTTAACTGGCTGAGTTATTTTTGATCTGGAAATCACATTATCACTTGACATCAAGGAACAAATATCACAACATCAAATCAACATTAGCTATGGCTACACCAGGCTAGAGTTAGTGCAGGATGGAGAGGAAACATTCAGTGATAGTGATTATTATATTTATATGATCAGTTTCTGAGAAAAACTGAGTGAGCTGCCTACCCAGAAAGCCTTTTAAAGTGCCCCTATTATGCCATTTTAAGGTTGCTAATATTGTTTTATAAGTGTCCTAAAACAGGTTTACATGCATCCAAGGTAAAAAAAACACTTTAGTTTTCTCAAAAAAATAGCTTTAATTTGACCTCATTTCTAAATGATTCCTAAACGACTCGTGCGAAGCAGTTCGAAGAATCAGTCTCTCTAAACCCCGCCTTTCACTGCTGTGATTGGTCGAGATGGCGCAGTCCTTTGTGATTGGTCTATCACGTACAGCACGAATGAGAGAGCATATGCGGACATTATGCAAATGTGTTACTTCGTGACGTACAGCAGTAACAGAATAAGATTCAAATTACTGACGATTCGTTCAGGCGATTGGGAGCCGACGCTTTTTTTTATAGACAATAGCTTTATTTATCGTGCACTGTTGGCTTCACAACTTTGCAGAAAAGGCCGTTTTTCTTCTAACATGCCTAATCTTTGCACAAATCTTAGGCAACATCGCACGTTTCCTTCACAGAGAAAGCACTATTATTATTATGTATTTATTTCTTATTTTTATTTATTAATTTTGTCAGCCGATCCCCTTTGACCTAAAACATTTACTTTACCTCAAGTACCCCCCTGAGTTATTAAGATATTAAATATTATTTTATTTTATTTATTTATTTGATATTTCATTTTTAGTGATATTGATTGTTTCCATTGTAAGAATATGTATTTAAATTTTACACCTTATGATTTGATTAATTATTTAAGTTATTCTGGGTTATTTTCACAAGATCTGTGAAGAATCCAAAATTAGAAAGTATATATATATATATATATATATATATATATATTAGTGTTGTCAAACAATGTGTATTTGTATTATGTGTATATAAATACACACCCACATGCATGTATATATTTCAGATAAATATGCAATGTTTATATATAAATATATATTTATATATAAATTCTATATATATATAAACATATATATTTTTTTACTGTATTGTGTGTATTTATATATATACATAATAAATATACACAGAACACACAATGAAAAAATATATTTTTTCATACGATTAATCACGATTAATCATTTGACAGCACTAATACTAATATATATATATATATATATTATCATTCACTGATGAGATTTTATGACAAATAGGATGTTATTTCACAAAGCTGCTGCCTATGTAGACAGCAAGGCAGCTCACTACGTTTTGGAACAAAGTTGTTCAGTAGTTCACTTAACATTTAATCTCAGAATGTTCCATTTCTGGAACATTATAAATGCTATGATATACATGCACTTCATGTACAAAAATCTCCTGTCAGAAAACACAGCTACCATTGCCTTTAAACTGCACTGCATTGCCCTAACAAGCAGGAGTATAATCAAAGCATAGCTGAGCGTATAGCTGGTTTATCCATGCACAGATATAAGTGACAGCTGTTGCACAGGCATGGCTGTATCTGCAGCGAGGAGCGTGTTAATGACTATGAGCTCGCTCTAATGTTTACCGTACAGTTATGGTTACTGCAAATCATGTGTGAAAATCCACGGGTAATATTATGGGTGGATTAATTGGTCCTTGTGATTCAAAATGGTGTGAAACTGTGAGTGCAAATACAGAATATAAGTAAATGAAGTAGTACTTTCATGTATACTTTTCCCACAAGTGTGTAGTGTAAGTGAGCTTGGGAAATCGAAAGGTTTTTAACTAATCACTTTTGATTTTAGTTCAAACATTTAAAGAAATAATTACCCTCAAACGCATTGTCATTTCAAACTCATATGACTTCATTGTTTTGTTTTCATGGAACAGGTAAGGAGATGTTTTGAAGAATGTTCACGCTGCTCTTTACCATACAACAATAGCATACAATCACCAAGAGCTGTCATATTTTGGTTTCCAACTTTCTTCAAAATATCTTCTTTTACATTTCACAGAGGAAAGAAAGTCATACAAATTTGGAATGACATCACGATGAGTGAATGATGGCACAATTTTCATTTTTGGGTGAATTGTATATGATGTGGCAATATTTAATTTGGGTCTAAATCCTTTACATGCTTCAGTTTCTCCAAAGGCTCTATTCTGGAACTATTTTAGATGAGTAGATGTAGTTGAGTAAGATATTTCTAGAGCATGTCAGACTTTTAAGTGCTGTGTTGTCTTCAGGCATGGCATTATCACGCTACAAGCGCTGTCTGAGTCCAACAGGAGACTCTGGCTGGAAGCTATGGATGGCAAAGAGCCGGTGAGTCCCGAAGCAAATTTCTTGCCTGATTTAATACAATATTCACATAGTTGTCATAATTTGCTCCTGTATTGATTCAAGCTTCAGAAGATCCTCGAGCTCAGGTATTTTTGTCAGAACATGTAAAAATCGATACGCCATTTATCTGAAATATTGCTTAACAAGTAATACTTGATTCACTTAATGATATTTTTTTTCTCTCTCTTTCAGATCTACAACCTTCCTGCTATTCTGAGCAAGAAAGAAGAGAGTAAGTCTTTAAGCATAGCCACAGTGATATTAATTCAATTATTCATTTTATTTTATATTACGTCTTGTTTGTTTTTTTCAGTCCGAGTGAGCTTATTGATTGAGTCTGCCCTCACACGCTCTCATTAGACTATCTGTGTTTAACAAACGCTCCTTCAGATAATGTGTTCTGTTTCCCTTCACTACACCCTTTGTGTGTCTCTACTCTCTCATTTCCTTTTACAAGGTTGATCGCATTACATTTAGCACAACCGGAGTAAGCCGTAACCCCCAGAGTGTGACACAAGCTGAATCCATCAATTGAACGTGTTGTTTCTTTTCACCTGTCTTTTGTAGCATCTTTAAATGAAGCTGGCTTTAATTTTGTGAGGAAGTGTATACAGCTGGTGGAGGTGAGAGGTGAGTTGTGTGTTTGCTGGAGTACCGATTTCCTCATTTCTTATGTATAGGATTTTTATTGTGGTTAAAGCATTCCATATTTTGCATTATTATTTTTACATCCTTATTGTAGTAATAATAATATGCCTTTGTGTGTAGTATTTTATCAAATGTATCAAATATACTACTTAATTATAATATAAATATACTATTAATCAACTGTTTATATAATATAATAAAAAAATCTAAAGTAAAAAAATTGTGTTGATCTCTTGCATCAGTTGGTAAAAGTGTGTAAAGTTATAGTTGGTAAAATCGTACGTTAAATTATTCATACATTGATTTGGTAAAAATTTGGAGTAAGGATGCTTGTGTGTTGTGTGTCTGTTTATGTGTGTTCTGCGTGTACTGTATCTATTCTTCTCTCAGCAGGGCTCAACACTATGGGCTTGTACAGAGTCGGTGGAATAAACTCAAAAGTGCAGAAGCTCATGACCACAGTTTTCTGTAAGTTACATCACTCGACACAGCTAATGCCAGCTTCTATACTAGACTAGAGAACTAGACAAACAAATGTGTGATTCAGGCCGGGGTCATACAAATCTATTCCTCTCACAAAAACGCTGTCAAATTAATTTATTGTGGAGCTTAACGTCCACACCTGGTGGCTATTAATATTGTTCTGAAATATCTCAACAAATTTCTATAAATAGTCTGTAAACCCTAAATCAAGTTTAAAAACTTCACAGACCAGCTTAAAATATAAACACCATGTCACTATGAAACAACATTGACAATTCTTATTGTATTTATGGAATGTTGCATAGTTTAATATAATATATTCATAATCTTTAAATCAAAAAATCTTCTCCTTCCCTTCGCAAGGAGATCTCTTACTTGGATAGATAGATTCTCAAAACATAAATATACATCATATAATAGAACGTACAGTATATATTTTTAAGAAAATGAAAAAAAAATACTATTTTTGAATAGGAAAATGTAGTTTTGCACTGACACTGTCTTGACAGTGTCTACACTTTCACCCCCAGTTGTCATTACTGCAATGCCAAAACCCATAATAAATAAGGATATTAAAATTTCTAGTGTCCGTAACTGTCATGAAAATGAGGTTACTGTGCAAAAATGATCCAACAAATGACCTTCATTTTCTTGCAGCTTGTTTTGGTTTGAAATATGACATTCTAAATTCCTTTTACTTTGGATTAACAGTTTTGCATGAGTGCACTATTAATGTTGTAAATGTTCCTGGTTTTCTCTTACAGCACCCAAAGCAACGTCAGATATGGATCTGGACCCAGATACCTGGGACAACAAGACCATCACCAGCGGCCTCAAGAATTACCTCAGGTTTTGCTACATGTTACAGGCTGATGTTATTACTGTTGTTATTAGATTCAAGCAGCTAGTGGGAACCGTACATTCAGGAAAATTACACTGAAATAGAGTGTACCTTTCTCTGTTCGAGAGAGTTGAAAAACAAAAACGAAAGCATTTCATAGCAAAGAGCTAACAAGATGTAATTCTCGTCTCCGTCCACCAGGTGTCTTTCTGAGCCTCTCATGACATACAAGCTCCACTCAGACTTCCTCTTGGCTGTCAGTAAGTTCTAAAGCGTCTGAATTACAGCATTAGCACAGCGAAAAGCTATATACTGAATGTATATATTTGTGTTGAGTTTGTTTTGATGGTGTGTTGACATTTTTGGTGTGTTTTGTTCTTTCAGAATCTGATGATCAGAACTACAGAGTGTGTGCAGTGCACGCGCTGGTGCATAAACTACCTGACAAAAACAAAGAGATGCTGGAGATATTAATCAATCATCTACTCAAGTATGACTGAACGTAGAATTATACATGTAGATGTTTTACTATTGAAAGGAAAAAGTTTCTCTCCCTAAACTCACTTTCTTTTCAGTCTTAATTAATATGTTGTATTTATTTAACGTGAGGATGGTTGATCACCAGCATGTGTTGTGTTTTGGATGCTGGCATCTTCACAAGACTTCTTAACTAGCTTAACCAAGACCAAGACATGTACTTGATAAATGTTATTCACCACTTAAAATTCGTGGTGCTAAAAAGAATTGCCCACTAGATGGCAGAAATTTGCATTAAAAGCACCAAAATCTGGTCTGGCCCTGCATGCAAGTTTACGTTGGTGTCAGGTGGTTTTGTGTGGCAATGAAGTATTTTTAAGTGTGATATTGGTTTCCTGGATTTGACTGAACATGTGTCCCTGCAGTGTGTCCACTCACAGAGAGAGTAACATGATGACGGTGTCCAATCTGGGAGTGATCTTTGGCCCAACGCTCATGCGCTCACAGGAGGAAACCGTTGCCGCCATGATGAACATCAAATTCCAAAATATCGTGGTGGAAATTCTCATTGAAAATTTTGAAAAGGCAAGTGAAATCAAAGATAATACACAACAAACTCTTGTAAGAAATGATACATTCATACTCTATCTTTATTTGTATATGCCTATATTGACTACTGTTCAGAGTTTTGGGCTTGGTAATATTTAGGGCCCGAGCACCGATGGAATTGCTCAGATTCTTCTTCTTCGGCAAAATGAATAGCATTTTTGAGGGCCTAAACATGCTTGAAAACTCATGAAACTTTGCACACGTACCATAAGTGGCGAAAATGTGCATCTAATATGGGTTTCAGAAGTGGGTGTGGCAAAATGTATTAATAGTGCCACCTATAATTGTCAATGAAGTGCTTCTCGAGATATATTTCACATACATGTACGAAACCCAAAAGGAAGTCTGTTGTATTTAATTTTCTCTTCAAGTTTTGTGCCGTTTTTGCCATTTTCAGGCATTGTTTTTAAATAAACTCCTCCTAGAGATTTAAACAGATCAACATCAAATTTGGTCAGTGTAATCTAAAGCCCTTTTGTGACGTTAAATTGCAAAGATCTTGAGTTGTAGTTGAAAGGCGTTTCCATGGCAGCCTGACAAACTTTGTTGTTTCGCCATGAAATAGGAAGTTGTCATAATTCAGGCAGACAATGTCTGATCCGCCCCAAACTTCACACGTTTGATAAGAGTCCTGATTATATTGTGTTATAATCATAGCGCCACCTGCTGGCAACAAGAAGTGACTTGTTTTACTAACTAAACTAACTGTTCAATCTGCACCAAACTTCATATGTTTGATCAAAGTCCTGGCTTGAAGAAATCGACATGCCAATATTCAGTTATAGTCATAGCACCACCAGCTGGCAGCAGGCAGTTTGGTACATATTCCTCATGTGTTTACCACTTTAAATGCATATTGCTGACCTTCGCTGTTTTCCTAAAGCCACCGGGTTGCGGTGCGAGGGCCCTTTTAACGCTGCTTGCAGCTTTAATTTGTAAAGTTTTTGAAAGAAATCTATTGTAAAAACATTATATCAATTTAAAATAATTATTTTCTATTCTAATGTATTTTCAGCATAATTACTTAAGTCTTCAATGTCACATGATCCTTCAAAAATCATTTATAATTTGCTGATTTAGTGCTCAAGAAACACTTCTTTGTATTATTAGTAATGTTGAAAATTATTTTTGTAAAAACTTTTTTTTCTTCCAGGATTCTTTGATGAATGGAAAGTTCAAAAGAGCAGCATTTATTTGAAATAGAAATCTTTTGTAACAGTGTAAAATATTTTACTGTCACTTTTAATCAATTTAATGCATCCATGCTGTATAAATGTATTATTAGTATTATCGTTTTATTTTTATCTTCACAGATATTTCATCAAGCGCCGGACCCTAATGTCCCCCTGCCGCAGCCGCAGTCTCATGCGGGGTCTCGCAGGAGCAGAGCCATCTGCCTCTCATCTGGGCCGCGCAAACCCAAGAGCCTCTACGCACCCTCAATGTGCCTGGCAGACGCGGACAGTGAGTCTCACAAGACCAGTCATCCTCACATTTCACATTCACTGCTGGGAGTGCATCCTCTGGGTTTTAACTAGTACATTTAACATAATTAACACATTCATTTACTTTAGTGGTGCTTGCTAAGACTTGATAAAACAAGTAAAAATCTCATAGGCTCACATTAAAGGAAGTACCTGAGCTAGTGTGAGCTACACTGATTACTTTAAGTAGGGACAACTTAACCTGAATGAGAGCAGGGTGCTATTATCATTAATTATTGTATTGTGTTTTTTATGTTCTATATAACAGGGTGTGGGAGTGTTATGCACACAATTTTACACATTCACATTTTACTGTATAACACATAGGTGAAAATACACCCAATTATGTATGATATATATATATATATATATATATATATATATATATATATACTCGGACTTGTCTCGGATATTGGACTCGCCAATAATTGGTCTCGAATAATAATGCTTTTTTTTTTTTTTTCAAAACAAAACCATTAATCTGGCTCGGTTGTTCTGCAAATGGGTAATGTAATTGCCATAAACATTGTCATTACCTATTAAATGCACAGCTTCATATGAGTGTACGCCTGGCTCTGAGTGTGCGCGCTGCGTGGACAATTACATTTGCAGAAATCCAGTTTGGTTTTACATACTTTGCTTTTAAATACCTTATTAATGCTCATTGTGCTTTCAAAATGATCTATAACTTATATACTATAACTATAACACATTTTCTGCCTAAATTAACAAAACGAATAAAAATACAAAATAATAATATAAAATTACAAACTTGCAAAATGTTTAAATGTAAAAAAAAAAAAACTAATTAGGGATAAAAGAAAAAGAACAGAACTAAAGCCCGGAGGCACGGAATGTTAATAAAATAAATTACATTTAAAAAATAAGAAAAGTAATGGCTGGGAAAAATCACTTTAATGTTTTGCAAGTTTTTTATAAATCGTTTGAAATAGAAATATTACATAAATGTGTAATAACAATAAAGAGAAAAGAACAATCCAACGCATGGAAGTGTGTGTACACATCCATCTTTTGTGTTGATGCTATAATGATAAAACATCTTTTAATAACTAGAGTGCCGCGTTTTTAGAAAGCCGTCCACCTAGAGACGCGAGCGCAACCGTGTTTTTAGAAAAAACAATGGAACAGCAGCGTTTACAAAACCTTTTATCCCTATTTTAGGTTTGCATCCCGGTGAATCCCATTGTTTTACAGAGCCTTTATAGTTAATAATAGCTCAAATCAGGAATTTGAATTACTGTTTTTTGGAGCTGATTATTTCAGAACATATAGCCATGTAATATAAGTTTGTACAGAATGACATCTTTTCTGCAGTTTTAGTGATTTGTTTCCTATCAGAAGACAACGTCGGTCACGTCTTTTCTTTAACTAGGATGACTTGAATCATGTTGTAGTTACATTTTCAAGAATTCTTACAAAATCGGGATATTAGTGAAATTGCACCTAAAATATCCTCCTGCCAGAGAGACCTAAGAAAAACTCTATTTTATTCATAGAGGACACAAGGGCTTCGATTTTTTTATACTAAACTTTGTGTAACTAAACGATAACAAAATTATTTGCCATTTTGTTTTAATAGAAAAAATTCATTGGCATTAAACACAGCCTATACACTGTATCTAATTTGTAATTGTTGCTGTTGGGAGAATGTTGAAAAAAAAATCATAATGGGAGTAATACCAGCTAATAATATATGCTGCTGATATATAATTTATTTCACAGCTCCCAAAATGTAATAAACATGAGTCCTGGTGTCCTCTATAAAACATGGAAATAATGTCCTGTTTCAGGAAGTTATATTTGAATTTGAAAACATAACATTTTCCTGGTGCACAAACAACCTGAAAATGATTCATTAATTCAGAATATAATCATATTTCCATTCAATTTTTCACTAAATTAAATATAGCTTCTGAGAGAGAGTTTAAAAAAGATTTAGTATCCGAGCCCTGAATGTGCTCTGTAGTGCTTATAACTGTTGAGGTCTCAGAGAAATACTAAAATAGAATGTCTGCACAACTCTCTGGGTCTCAGGAGGAGAAATTCTAATTTGATCACAGTGTTGCTGCAATACTTTTAGATCATTACAAACAATAATGTTATTATATTAGTAGAAGATCTCTCTCGTATCACATCAATTATCAATAATTAAGATGTGGTTTTGAAAAGATTATTTTTTTCTTTCTCTGTTTTGAGTGCATTTGGACTTGCCTTACGAACCTCTTTGTGCAGCAACCTCTTTGCTCGGTCTTGAGTGAACCTCTTTGTCACGGTCGAACCTGCTCGGTCTTGACGCCATGCACGTCTTGGAAGAGAAAGCCCTAATATTATAATAATAATAATAATCTAAACAATTCTGCAACAATTACATTTGAGAAATCCCATACTCCCATAATCCCATTTGCCAAAAATGAGCACTAAATAATAAGCAGGATAAACAGTGTTAATAACATTTGAAAAGTAAAAAAAATCATTTTACAAGTGGAACATAAATGTGTGTTGGAAGTCTGTGTACACCTAGTGTTTTTTTTTAATCTATTTTAAAATTCCCCTCAAATCAGCGTTCTGAGAGCCATCAGAATGACATAGTTTCTAAGTCGGTCAAGAGCAAATTGGGATCACGGGAGACCTATCCACTTCGAGTCTAAATGCTAATAGTCTTTTTAGCTGCTGCTGAAGATATAAAAGGCAGCAGGTCACCGCATTATCACCCGTGTGAGCGGTTTTGAAGCTGCTCTCCTTTCCACAGATGTGAAAACGAGTCGTTACGGCGCAGCAGCAGTCTGCACACCATGCGTAAGAGAAAAATATTATCTCTGCTGAGCCACACCAGAGTGTGCGGTCATGCGTTCTTCATAAAAGAGCAACACGGGTGCTCTTTTTAAAGCCTCGTTTCTGGATGTGATCGTTATCTGGGCATTCAGCTGCCTCACGCTGAGGAAGCTTTCGTGGATGGTTCATGTTCTTCTTGTGGAGACATGACCATCTCGGAGTTGCATAATAGACTCCGCGATGTCAAACATGGCGGGGTCCCTCTGCTGCGATCTGGCATTCTGGTGATTTGAATATTACGACGAGGGCTTCCCCAAGTGGAGTTCCTCACCTCTCAAACACTCCACAGCTGGCGGGGGTGCCGTTGGATCGGGCTGGGACCTCTACAGAGTGGGGTACACCACCCGTTTCCTTCAGTGCTCCCCCTGACGACCGGATGTCGATTGCTGCATTGGAGGGCGAGCTCTCTCTATCTGAGTACGGCTGCGTTGCCCCCTTCGGTGTGGTAGCATTGTCCGAGCCAGACCCAGAGATGACGGCTATGCTTTCCCGGGCCGCCGAGAATGTCGGGCTCGTGTGGAGTCCTCCACCGCGTCCCGATTCTTCGAGGCTGGACGAGTGGTTTCTCGGTTCTGGTCGCGCTGAGAGTGCCCCCCTCTGGTGCCATTCTCCCGGAAGTGCATGAGGAGCTTACAAGATCGTGGAAGGCACCTTTTACTGCCCGAAACAAATCTTGGAGCTCCTCCCCCCCTCACCACCCTCGATGCTGGAGCTGCTTTGGGGTACACGGGCATCCCCTCTGTGGAGCAGTCTGTGGCCATGCAACTGTGTCCAACAGCCGCTACCACTCTGCGGGGTGATCCGTGTCTCCCCTCACGGGCCTGTTTGTACTCGTCAGGTCTAACTGGCAGTGCTTAAAGAGTCTGTGGGGAGGCGGCTTCTGCCCTGAACACACTAGAGTTCTGCACGTGCTCAAAACTGAAGCCCGAACCCGGCCCGTACCCGAGATCGTCTGACCCGACCCGACCCGAGCGGCACAGTTAAATTTAGAGCCCGAACCCGACACGAAATCCCCCCCCGCCCCCCGCCCCACAACGAATAACAAAAAAAAAGGAAGAAGGTTGCATTTCACGATTGCATGCAAAGAAACGGATTAATCAAGGCTCTGCCATTTCACAAACATTTACCAGTTATGAAAGTTTGTGAACATCAGGTGCAGCGGTCGCATACATTCTGCCGAGTTTATGAATTTTGTATGGACAAGAAGATGATGACCGTGCAAATTATGGTCATTTTTTGTCAGTTAAGGCTCGTTAGCATTCTGTCTTCTTTAAATCAGAC
Source organism: Schizopygopsis malacanthus (assembly GCA_027474115.1). Classification (NCBI taxonomy): domain Eukaryota; kingdom Metazoa; phylum Chordata; class Actinopteri; order Cypriniformes; family Cyprinidae; genus Schizopygopsis; species Schizopygopsis malacanthus. The sequence goes on from CM049873.1 coordinate 8,516,952, forward strand.
ATAAGCTCTTAAATAAGATTGTATTTATTTGAATGAATTAATCATTTATTTGAGAGAGAGAGAGAGAGAGAGAGAGAGAGAGAGGAAAGTTGCGCGTGCATGTGAACCTGCGTCTGCGCGTCTCTCTCTACAAGCAATGAGGCTTAGTTACTTCAAAAACAGCGATTTTGCCGCCTCATTGCAGATAAATATAATGTTGTGACTTGCGAGTCAGTAGCCTGTCGAAGCTATTTTACTAATAAAAGTTCCCGTGCTGTTTGTGCGCGATCTCTGATATGTGTGTGCAATGTGTGTGCGTGCGTCTATGAAAGCAGCGAAGCCTCTGCATATAGTTTTGGTTTAGCTACAAACCCGAACCCGACCCGAGCCCGAGGCTATCCATTAAACATTAACCCGAAACCCGACCCGAAACCCGAAAGTATTTCGGGACCCGCGGGTTCGGGTCGGGTAGCAGACCTCTAGAACACACACACTTCAGTGAACACACACACACCGTGAACACACACCCGGAGCAGTGGGCAGCCATCATCAGTCCGCCATTGTGTCGATTCCGGTTCAGGGGAAGACAAGAACATCTCCGATTAAGTGATTGAAGTGTTTAGTTGTTGGATGTAATAATGAATATAGCAGTTGTCATTTACTCCCGACATCTGAGCCGCTGAAGATGCAGATGATTAACGTACTTCGTTTTGAAGGGAATGCGGTATTTATGAATCTGTGTAAATTGCCTTTCCTAATAACGTGCTAGTTAGCCAGTTTCACGGCTGAAGTTTACAGTCTGCTTGTCCCTCCACGGAAGAGAGGGTCGGGGTCAGCAGAGCTCATTAGCATTAAAGCAACATGGACTAAAAAATGGCTTGATGAAAACAGAGCTGATTTTGACAGGGTGTAAAGTAGATGTTTTTACTCGAGTAATTCGAATACAAAAAATCATCGAGGCAAATTATGTGCCTCGAAGAATCGGTTTGTCCATTTACTAGGGATGCACTGAATTTTTGGCAGCCGAAAATATATGGCGCACCGCCCAGCAGTGTCCAGGTTTGCCCTCTCCCTCAGCCGTCATCACTGCGCCGCGTGACGCTCAGCTCTATCATTCTGCTCAGTTACCGCTCGTGCTCACCGGAAAAGAAGAGTCCGCTCAAATAACACGCTAAAAAAGAAATGTGTGCTCTGCTCACATACGCTGATAATACATGTTTACTTGATGTTTCTTTACACAAAATCATCATTTCTGTTCATTTCCCACTGATTTACGCAATCTGATGTGATGAGCATTAACTCATATTACGCGATCATATCTCTGTTTGAATGGAAGACAGAGACGCGCGTTTTCCTTTACCACACACACATACACACACACTAAAGTGCGCGTGGGGTCTCAATGAGGACATAAACACACGAACAACATCTCCAGAACTGCTCGGAGAGTCACTTCATGAGCGTTTGACCGTTTCATTTGAGTAAAAGCGTTTCATATCCTCATATATCACAGAAATGTAAAGGTATTCACGGCAACCCGTCAAAATAAAAGTCAGGGTTTTTGAAGACAGTGCAGCAGAAATATTTGTTCAGCAGAATGTACATAACACTACTACTAAAATTATGAAAACTTAATTTTTTTAAGGAATGATCACAACATTTCCAACTTTTTTTTAATTTTAATAATAAATTATCTTTGTTTGCCAAAAAAGTTTAATTGTCAAAAATGTAAAGATAAATGAAATTGATGTTTTATACCTTCATTTGGTAACCAGATACAGAACACAGAATTTCTGATGAAAAATAAAACATTTAATTTGGCTATTTAAAAAAAACAAATAACAATAAAACATTAGGTGAGATTTGAAATTCCTTTTTTATAAACTTGTACATGTCCCAACTTTTTTGGATCGGGTTTGTAATATTAATATATTTTCTGTCATTTTCTTCAATCATATAATTATTATAACACCTAAAATATATTGCATGTAAAATGTGTTGAAGGGTACATTGTGTGCACATGATCAGGATGGTACCACCTCCACCTCCGCCTCATTTTGAGAAAGAAAAAACCCTGTTTGCAGGAATATATATTATTTGGATAATTAGTCAATTATCTGCTTGTAACCACATGCTCCTTTAAAGGATCACACACACACACACACACACACACACACACACACACACACACACACACACATACAGACGCACACGCATACACACATACACGCATACACACATACACACACACACACACACACACACACACACACACACACACACACACACACACACACAACAGTATGCAGAGAGAGACATTTAAGAGGGTTTATTCTCCAAATAACGTTAAATTCATGTTGCTGAAAAATGTGTTAATGTTATGTATATGGACTCTTGGTTTTGTTCCACGTTAGTTTCCTGTCCACAAATTTTTGCCTCTCACAAAAGCCACAATTCTTCTAAGAAGACAGTAAAGGCTTGTGTCATGCTTGAGCTTTAGTTAGGATCAAATGTGGAAGTTAAGTTGCACAATGTTTAGAATTTTTTTTTTTTTATACTATCATTTTGATTTATGTCTTAGTTTTAGGTTGTACTATATTTACCTTATTTGTAACTTACCTTATTTGTATTTGCATTTTGAATGAAATATGGCAATTAAATAAACTAAATGGGTTTAGTTTTCAGTTATTAATATATGCTATTTCAGCAAAAACTTTTTTCTAAAAAGGAAACAAATTACTTGTTCATTAAGAGTTCATTAATATCATTTTTATATTTAGGATTGCCCTTTAAAAAGAAACAATAGTTGTTATTCGATTAATCGATGGCATTTTTGGTGGAATACTCGATTACTAAAATATTCGATAGCTACAGCCCTAAAGTATATTATAGACTTTTCATTAATACCCTAAAGAATCATAGCAAATTGTGTAAAATGCTAAACTTGGGTAAATCAACTTGGGTAAAATAAAAGAGTGAAATACATGTATTGATAACCTTTAAGGAAATTGTGCATTATTGCCACAAAAAATTCACAATACAAAAAATAGGCTTCATCAGCTTGGATATTTCTTTTCTTTTCATTTTGAGGTGCAGTGTGACCAGGACATTGTGACATTTTCACAAGATTTGACTGTATTGAGAAATGTAATGAATTGAAGATAGTTTTCAGGTGTTTTATCTCTTCACAGCACATGTTCGTACTGCTCCTGCAGGTGACACGTTCAGCAGCAGTTCAGGCAGCACTCCAATTGGCAGCATGGACTCCCTCTCCTCCCACTCCTCAGAGCAGAACAGCTCCTCCAAAGCCTGCTCCTCTCCAAAGCCCAAAGACAAGCCCCCCTTCCCCGGCCTGCGACAGACCCCTTCCTCCCTGTCCTCCAGCGAGCCCCAGGGCCCCACCTGCACCAGCAGTCCCGACTCCAGCTCCAGAGAGGACACGGCCCATGTGGACTTGGAGGACTCCTGCAGGATGAACTCAGGCTCAGCAGCTGCCAGATCTTCACCAGCACCCACAAAGGCTCTTCACTCTGGAGTAGGAATCAAATCAGCACAGCTTAACCGCTCGAGTGCCCCGTCTCTAAGATCTTTACACATCACAGAAGGTAGGGGCCAGTAACATGCATTACTGCTTAAAGTTTTAAGTTTAAGCTGTTTTTTACTTAGTTTAAAAGTAAAACAAATTTTCAGTGTTATATTATAATGTATTTTATGATCAAATAAATGAGCATGAGACACTTCCTTTGAAGTATGTGTGTGTGTGTGCGTGCGTGTGTGTGTGTGTGTGTGTGTGTGTGTGTGTGTGTGTGTGTGTGTGAGCGTGTGTGAAAGAGACTGGACGACAAAACCAGTCATAAGTAGCACGGGTATATTTGTAGCAATAGCCAACAATACATTGTATGGGTCAAAATTATAGATTTTTCTTTTACGCCCAAAAAATCATTATTTATTATAAAGATTATGTTCCATGAAGATTGCTGAATTTATCGCAAAATCAAGCAAACGCCGCAATTTTCGCAAGAGCTCGCAAATTTTCATTACTACCGCAAATTTTTTTCGAGTGTTTTTAAATGCTTCATACTACTTTTCCCGGCACTTAAAAGCTTTAAGTATTAGCCTACTAAATTTGAAAGTTATTTTTAATGTAATGACATTATTTGTTCAACCTTCATAGGTTGCCTTCATTTATAAAAACTAAAAGTTTCATAATGTAGGAAAGCAAACACTTAGGCCTATTTATAAATAAAAAGGACATTAAATTACCACTATATTGCTGCAGAGACTTATAGGCTTATTAGCTTTTAGGCTTATTAGCCATTTCCACTCCATATATATATATATATATATTTATATATGCATTTATATATGCATTTTTATTTTATGTATCAAATTATATTTAGACATTATAAATGACAATAATAAAAGTTCATTTTATCTGCATCTCAACTACCCAGACAGCACAAGTACATCTGTAAGACGTCTGCTAAAGATCTGGGAAACATCTGCTGTGTAATCTGATAAACGTGTCAGAAGCAGTTTTACATGCATTCTAATAAATATATATTTGACATCTGACAGGAAACGTCTTAGAGACATATTGCAGATGAGCAAACTCCCTAAAAAATACATCTTGCATATGTTAATGCAGACATCAAATAGACATCTCCGAGATGTACATGTGTGATTAGGGTGAGTGCTTAACTTAATGGCACTGGTGTCCTTAAATGTTAGTCTGGAGCCCTACGATGGTTCTTGAAGTCAGAGAAAGGTTATAACAATGTTAGAAGAATGTTGTCCATGGTATATTTTCACTGCAAAACAATAAGAAATGCTGCAAATATCACCGCAAAATTTGAGAAAAGCCGCAGCAAAATCAGTCATTTTAGGCCGCAAAAATCAGAAAAAAGTCCCGCGAAATCCTGGAGGGACTTTGAGATGCAGTATATGAATGCTTGGCTAAAGAGATGTGTCTTTAATCTACATTTAAACAGAGAGAGTGTGCCTGAACCCCGAAAGTTATCAGGAAGGCTATTTCAGAGTTTGGGAGCCAAATATGAAAAAGTTCTACCTCCTTTAGTGGACTTTGCTATCCTAGGTACTACCAAGAGTCCAGAGTTTTGCGACCATAGAGAGCGGGTTGGATTGTAGCGTGATAGACGATTAGTTAGGTACGCAGGAGCTCAATCATTTAGGCCATATAAGTAAGTAATTATATTTTGAAACTGATACGAAACTTAATAGGTAGCCAGTGCAGAGACTGTAAAATTGGAGTAATATGGTCATATTTTCTTGACCTGGTAAGGGCTCTAGCCGCAGCATTTTGTACTATCTGTAGCTTGTTTATTGAAGATGCAGGACAACCACCTAGCAGTGCATTACAATAGTCCAGTCTAGAGGTCATGAATGCATGAACTAACTTTTCTGCATCAGAAACACTTAACATGTTCCGTAGCTTGGCAATGTTTCTAAGATGGAAGAATTCTGTTTATGTAACATTGGAAATATTTTATAGATATAATATTTTCAAATACTTGTATCTCGACCAAATATCGTCCTATCCTAACAAACCATACATCAATGGAAAGCTTATTTATTAAATGGCAATGGCTGGTTTTGTGTTCCAGGGTCACATATATATATATATATATATATATATTTCACATTTTCCAATTTTGTCTTTGCAAAACTATATTTAAATGTATGTTATTTTTTCTGATTTAAAAGCTCTACACAAAAAGAAACCAATTTACTTATTTAGTTCTTTTGTGTTTTGGGCACTCTGGAGGTCGTAAGAGCTGTGTGGGGTCTGTACAGAATCTAGCATGTGGGGTGCTTAAAGATGGCAACAAATCCCCAGCTTACCATGATCTGCCACCAAAAATGATCCTGCGCCGAAAGCTGGACAACAACAGCTCTACCAACGGCTATCAGAGACCAGGATCAGTGTAAGGGAAACTCTCTAATCAGTATCCAACCCACTGACGCTGCTGACGTTTGATGAAAATCCAGCTCTGTCTGTTCCTCCAATACTCATTATCAGATAAAAAAGACATCCAGTTTTGTTAGAAGTTAGAAGAAAAAAACTTGATATGTTGGGGGACCATGTTTAGCCTGTGAGCCAATCAAAAGTTCAATGACAGATTGCAGTCGACATTTGAGGATGAATGCATTTTTTTTAAACATGTCAAGTTTTAAAAAATCTAAATCTGACCTTTTTTCCTCAGAATTGCATGATATAAACTCACAATTGCGAGAGATAAATCTGAAGAAATTTTGTCTGTGTGATATAAACTCGCAATTCTGAGTTTTTTTTTTAATCGTTTTATTGTATTTTTTTGTTTATATCTTGCAATTCTGACTTCTTTTCTCATAAAGTCCAATTCTGAGGGGAATAATACTATTTACTATGAGTTTATATCTCACAATGATTTTTTTATAACTCGCAATTGCGTATTATAAAGTCGGAATTGTTAAATAAAAATGCAATTCTGAGAAAAAAGTCACAATTACAAGTTTATCTTGCAATTAACATTATCTGACTATTAACATGAGCAGTACATGTTTTACAGCATTTATTATCTTTGTTAATGTTATATAATAAAAAATACAACTGTTCATTGTAAGTCCGTGTTAAATAAGCAGGTCCATTAAATAATATTAACAGTAATAATAATTTAATAATTTAGTATTTTGCATTGTTAGTTAACCGAGGTTAACAAATGGAACACTTTTGAAGAATATACTTTTGAGGAAATTGATTTGGCAGGCAAAAGTTACAAAAATACATATACACATATATATATATATAATTTTTTATCTCTGTGCAGTTGATTTATTGATCAGAAATAATAGAACTGATCATGTTAGATGTACACTCAAATGATTGTTAGCTTTTAAATCACTACATCATGAGGAATGTGCAAACAGTTTTCAGTGTGCATTGTGAGGAAACATCGGGCATTACGGTATTTTATAGTGCAGTATTGTGTAGTGCAGTCGCTGGCTTGGAGAGGAGATTGATGGCAGTTGTTCTTTGTTGGCAGGAGTTTTAATTACTCTGCTGAAAGGGTTGATGTGACCTAGCGCTGGTTTTTCAACTCTCTCCGGGGAAGGATATATAATTGTACTTGCCATGACAGAGAAAAAAAGAAACATTACAACTCACTTAAGAGGACTCGCTTCAAAAACACTTTTATTTGATTATATAAGATGTACAGCCACAAGTGATAGAAACATGTTGATTTGAAAAAATGTTTGGCCTGTGAATTTGTATGTTATTTTAATAGTTATAAAGTGCACATGAATCACTTGCTACAGAGGTGATGCTCACATTTGTATAACTATGCATAATGTAACTTTACCAGTGATAAATGTAGAATATTGGCTCACACCAATGTTTTTTACTGTAAATGTAAGGGTCAAATTGTTGCTACAGTACCTGCTTTAGCTGAAAATGGTTGGTTTATTCAGCCTAATTCTTGTGACATCAGATAATGAAGTTGACTATCCTAACATTTGGCATGGTTGTATGTTCCAGGGTGGCTGCCAGAGCGCTGCTTTTTGAGAACGCATCAGCTGTAAAACCTCCTCCCTTGGGAAGGTACCGATGGACAATGCCCATAAAAACATCACCGTTTCAAATATATTTGATGGAAAAACGTCATAAAAAATCAAACCAAATAATATCCCTTTTAAAACAGTGTAAGAACACATCTGTAAATCATTTCTGATTTTAATCCACAGAGATGCCAAAGCCATATATCCATGTGAAGCACAACACAGCAATGAGCTGAGCTTCCCACAGGGGGCTCACTTCTCCAACGGTGAGTCTGTCTATCTATCTATCTATCTATCTATCTATCTATCTATCTATCTATCTATCTATCTATCCATGAGTGACCTTTGAATGATCTGTGGCTGCCATATATACTAAGAAACATGGAGCAGTTCTGGCCATGAATATGACACCAAATCTGCGTACTGCTGTTTTGGGAATGTGTTTTGAGGGAAGCTAAAATATGTATGTTTTTTATGACTTGCAGTGAGGATTACAAATCTCAAAAAGAGAATGAGCTATGACTGGACTGATGCACATTGCTGCATACTAGGGCATTAATATTGATAGAAAATAATGCATTACTGTGAGTCTGCTCTGTGGAATGCCCATCTGCTGATGTTCTTCGAACATGTCAGGACTGGGATTTTATAGCTGGGTGTATTTTCCGTAAAGGAACAAACCTGGCTGGGCACCAGGGCATGACAACAGGTCACAGTAACCTGTTGAAGGCAGCGTCTTCCCCTCTCTAAAGCTCAGCAAACACTTAGCACAACATAAACCTCCTCTTACCCATAAACCTTCTCACCATGTTGACTTTTGAGAGCTCTGCTTATGAAAAAAATATTTAAAACCTCTTTATTTTCCAGTCTCATCTGCCTTACAGTCTAAACAGCTGCTTTGATAGTTCAGAGTATGTTGAAATGCGTCATTATAGGGTGAATCATTTGTGAGGTTCTTTGAAAGCATTTATGCAAGTCATTTATCAGAGCAAACCTGACCTGACTTGAACATCATTAATTAAAACTCTGCATATGCGGTTCATTGATGCCTCCCTTTCTTCAGGTTGCCATTGTTTTGGGAAGATAATGGCCAAACAGATCACTTAAAACATAATGGCTCCAGTGTTTCAAGTTTGTTTAGGACGTCTACACATGCTGTGTTTGTCTGAGATGAGGTTAAATTGTCAACTTATCAAAATTATACGTCTGATCACACGACTCACACCTCAGTAAGCCACATAATTTAAAGTAGCATTCAAGTCTGTACTTAACATCTGGGATGAAATCCGGGTAAATGCCTAATTTAATGCTTAGGGTTTGTGGGCTCAACAATAAGGATATTATTGCCTACAATTTTACTGACCCCATCAAACCAGTACCATTTTATTCTTCACTATGTATTTTTGTGCATGAAAAAAGTTCAGTTCTACGATTAAGACATTGATGCTGTTTATGCTACTGTATGTCATAATATTTTGGTAACATCAAATCAGCAAACAACATTCATTTTATTATGAATTCATTTAAATTAATTGAATTATTAATTTAAGTAAATATAAAAGTGTTACGTTTTCTTTCTCTCTCCCTCCATATATATGTGCAATATCACACGAGTAGCAGTGCGATATGGCTGTTATTCTGCCATAGACACGAGAAAGAAAGCTTAACACTTTTATATTTGCATGGCTACTCATGTGATACTGCGTTTATACAACACTTCGATGGCACAAGTGTGTAAATAAAAAAAGAGACAACAACAGAGTGTCTTTAAAATGAATGAATGAGCTCAAATCTCAGTTTGACAGTTCAACAGCTGAGCCCGAGCCTTCGTTACTAATTCCAAAATATCACTTTAGAACTAGCAACAAAGGAACGTTTGAGTTGCTTCATTAAAAACATTACATTACTGTATTAAAAGAACACTGTGTTATGATTACCTGCATCTGATACAGTATTCATTCTTCAGTTCAATCTCATATTCACAATAAATCATTAGATTAATGTCCACTTCGGAAAGCAATATCTTTGTCGAACTATCCTTTAATCTGTTAAGGGTGATTTCTGATAACAGAGCTGCTCAGTGCATTGGTTTCCTTCGTCTTACAAGATGTTGGTGAAAGTAAAAAATAACTTCCTTGTTTGGAACCCTGTTTCAGTCTCTTTCAGTATATAAGTCTTTACTGCTGGCTCACTCATAAAGTCTCTTGGCACTGAATATTGCAACTAAAATCACCATCACAAACACACACCGTACTCTGGCCTTGTGCCTACAGCTGAATCACAGCTGTGCTGATAAACAGCCAGATCGCACTGCTACTTGTGTGATATTGCTCATTTATTCCATGGTCTGTCGGAATACTGGATTCTGATTGGCTGGCAGGTATGCAGTATAACCGTTTAATGCACAGGAAGTTTAATCACCATTCCATATTAATGCACTGCTTTAAATGATTCACAAAAACCAACACACATCACTTGCTCACACACACACAAAAGAGGGAGAGGGGGAGAGAGTTTGGAGATCGCAGATCACACACAGAAACTTGTTGTCAATGCTGCCCAGCAACTTTTATTAATAAAATAGCCTAGATGCTAGATCACTACATTATATTCCTCAGAGACGAGGTAGTAAACCTATATTTGAAGTAACTAACCATGGCTTAATTGTTTGTAGAGAGGCGCACAGACGCAGGTAACGCACACACAATTGCATCTCTCTCTCGATCGATCAATAATTAATTCAAATATATGTGGTCTTACCAAACTATTTCATCTCTGTGTCTGGTTTGAAGCGGGCAGAATGCTAGCGCTAACGAGCCGTAACTGACGAAAATTCAGAATAAATTCAGAAATGACATAATTTTTACCCTTCTAGTCAAATATTGCGCTGCAAAGAGCAATTCTAGTTTGAACTTGTCTATAAATTGGCAAATTACCATGGAATAAGTGGTATAATCAACGGCAAGCTGTGCATTAAAGGATTTTAATGCATGACGTGGAGGCAAAGAACCGCCGGCCTGAAGCAGAGGTTGGTTGCCTCCGCGAAGAGCATTAAAATCGTTTAGCTAGCCATTGATTATACCTTATATATAGTCAGTAATTGATGAAAATTATTTAAAAACTATATTTTACAGGATTTTTTTATAACCTTGCTGATTGATTTGTCATTTCTAATCAACGCTTCTAAAATTAAGAAATTATTGTTAACATCAAATCAGCAAACAACATTCAATTTAATATTGAATAATTAATTTAATTGTGCTATATATACAAGGCATGTACAAGATCAACATAGGTAAGCTCTCTTGACCCAAAGATGTCATCTGTCCCAAAACTCTCGCAAAAAAAAAGGTCTTGGGCCACATATCCATTGTTGTGTCCCAGTTTATTTAAATCCCTAAGTATGAGTAGGCTACTAATACTATAGATTTGTCCTATCAAGTCTTCACCTCTAAACGTTCTTATTTCCCTCTGTGTAGTGTATCCTTCAGTGGAACCGGGCTGGCTCCAGGCAACGTTTGAGGGAAAAACAGGCCTCGTTCCTGAGAATTACGTGGTGTTCCTCTGACAGGAGCCAAGCATTTCATGGTATCCATGGCGACATCAACTGTAAATTGTTGACGGATGTGTAAGTGGACTCTGACATTAATATGACATTGAATATTAAGAGATCATGGACGGTACACAGACCTCAATGATGCAGCACAAGAGGGAATTAATGTCTGAATCGCAGCTGTGATAATCTAGACAAATGGGTTCCAAAGGGTTTGCTGAGGCAGAAATGTTTTAATTGACATCATGTGCTGTTTGAGTCTAGATACACAAATTCACATACACTGAGATCAGGAGTTGCGATGGACTGCACTAAATGGTCCTTTTAGGTATAAAATGTGGTAAAATACTGTAATTTTGTTGAGAAAGATCAGCTAAAAGGTCTAAAAGACAAGCTTTCTTTTATTCTAGCTCACTGTTTAATAAATTAAACGAAGAATGTTAAACCTCAGCAGTAACAATTTGAGCTGTGTGTGAATCACTGTCATGTTTAACTTCATTCAGCAGTACTCAAACTCTGCTGTGTGTGGTTTATTTCATCATGAATGTACTTACTTTTACTGTCATTAATGTTCAAACGTCTGAAACCCCATTTTTAGGAACATGTCCCATTTTAAACAGAGAAAATGTATTGGTGACTAATCAATTAAGTGTAAGTTTTCAAGAAAATTGTGACTTTTACCATGTGGTCAGATTTCCAGCTTAACGCTGAAGCTCAAGATACTCTTTGGAACATCTTTAAATCATGCTGGAGAACATGATCATCAGGTTTAGTTATGCAGCTTGACTGCTGCTGACATAAAAGAGACAACAATATATATATTTACATATTTTCAGTTATAATATTCATATGCATCACATTATTCTGTTAATAACATGTGTATTGAAAGTAAAATGAAGTATTGACAAATATAATTCTACATGCAGTACTGAAATCAGCCATTTAAGCAATGTTTGGTGGACAGTGAAACGTTCCAGTTCTGCGCTGAAACATCAGCAACCTTGGAAGACTGCTTTATTTAGTCACATTAGTGGAACACAGCTGAGTGTTCCAGTTATTTATAATTGAAACGTCTGATATTTTCTTACACACATTCCTAATCATGAAAGGGTGGGGATTTGTGGTTTAGAGCACGTGATAGCAGTGTATCACGCCTGTTTCGCATCCTGGTCACGGCAGAATGTCAAGTAAAATTCAGTCTTTACAAATATGAATGAATCAAGTCTAGCTGTAACATCTTCATTGTACATGATGTTCAGGTCAAACAAGTTTAAAATGACACCAACCGTCAGTGTCAACAACACCAATATGGTACGTTACAGTCGTCTTATGTCTCCATAATTAAATATTCCAAATTTGTATTGTGAAGATAAAAATCTAGATGATAGAAGTTTATATATAGATGATTATTTTGTTTGTATTTTTCTTCTTAATTTTTGTTGAGACAATAAAATTGTTTATAAAATGAGATCCACTTGTCTTCTATTTAAGAAAAGCCAAATCATCAGAAATAAATCTCAGACATCAGTAACTTTGTTCTGGTGGAGACATCAGAAGTATTTGGAAAGGAGGCGATTGCCAAGATCCCGGTGTTCTTTCCTAATTAAATTCATGAGAATGCTCTGTGCCCTTGACTGCTGATGTTGGTCTGATACTCCCTTCAGCTAAACCATCAAGGTCACAGGGAGGAAACAACAGATGACAGATTTGTGTTTGTTTTTTAATGTATGCTCTTGCTTTCTGATAAAACATGTAATATTCTGCTTTAAATATAAACATCAGACTGGATCACATTATACAGTGATCCGTTCATTATACAGTGATCGCTGAGCCGACGTACAATTGAGCTCTTTGTCTTTCAAACATTGTTATTGTATGCAATCTTTTTTTTTTAGATACTTCATATGTACTTTTCATTTGGCATGATGTAAGCACATACTGTGTTAATGTAAGTCCAATTGAAGGTGCCTGGCACTGGGTGTTTGTAAAATCTGACCATGAAAACTGTCCACTTGACACTTATCAGAGGGAGACAGATAAGCATTTCCTTTTTCATCACACGTTTCCTGAAAATGTACGATTAAAAACAAAGTTGATCATTTAACCATAAATTAGCCTAATGTTACATTTTTGGTAATATTTAAGGATTTGTTTGAAAAAATTTACTTAGAAAATTCATACACCACATTTTTAGCAAATGTTAAGACCATTAAAGTTATATCCTGTTTATCATGAAAATGCTCAAAAACACCTTATGTACGATTGTAATGTTTTTAAAAGACAATAGCAGGTTTAATAATATAGCATGATTACATGTTGTCTTCAGATTCTCTCCACATTGAGAATGTGTGCATTTTCAGCTACCACATTTTGATCAGAACGTGTGACTATTTAAATGGGATGATTATGGAAATATGCATGTCTATGTTATTTAGATGGGGTACACATATATCAGAGCTGTAAATCAGCACAGACCCAAACGTCCTGTCTGGATCACTTGTTGTGAAACATGAGGGGTCTGACCATTCCCGCCAGCACTTTCGGCAGCTGTGACGCAATGACTTCTGACATCATCTCTGGAAACTCCACCTTCATGGCGTCCGCCTGGATGTAAGTGCTCAGACAGTAGAGATTGACCTTCTTTACAATCTGCACAAAGATTCAACGTCACACTTCAGGCTCCCTATCATGCTTTTTGTGCATTCTGATATCTAACAAGTAATGACGCAAATAAAGCCGCTTCATTAGTGATGTGACCAATTTCATAAGAAAGATTTGATACATGAGATAAATTCTTCATTTGATGTCTTTTTCACATTGACATCACACAGCATATCACAATGTGTTCTAAAACAACAGATTAAAGGATTGTTCACACCAAAGAAGATAGCTGGAGCTAAGGTTTATGAATCGTTAAAAGCCAAGCTTGTGCATTTAAAGCAGCAAACAACATACTGTATACTGAATGTATCAAGCTCTCATAATAAACAGACTATTGTCATGCATGGTGTGAATGCTAATATAGTTATTTCTTATCGTTATGTTTATACGCTCCATTTTGGGGGTTATGACCACTTCAAATTAAATTGTGTCAAACTACATTATGTTAGAGGAACTTAATTGTATATAAATTATAAATAATAACAAATGTAATTATCAGTAAATTGGTGACCACAAACTCTTCAACACACTATTCTAACTTGTCGAACAAGTCTTTCCTCTAACTAAAAAATAAAACACTTAATTTCGATATTTATTCTATTTGTCTAGTCAAGCAAGCATGATTGAAACTGGAATTCCATTATTTATAACACTTAATTTTTACAAAGAAATTAAAAAAGTTAATGTTTAAAAATAAAACGTTTCACTTGTCTTTTAACTTATTATTAACAATATTGTAATATGATGATCGATATTATCACGCTCATCAATCAACATTACCATACTCATCTAAATAATGTTTGCAACTTAAAAGGTTTACTTACACTTACCAAAAAATAAGTATACTTCAAAGTTATTTTATTAAGTATACTTAAGTAAAGTTCAAGTATATTGTTAAGTATACTTTATGTAGTACGTATACAAATATCAGTAGTATACTAGTAAGTGTACCGTTTCAATACTCCTTAGGACTAAATTGGCCCACTTTCTAGTATATAAAAGTATAAATTTAAGTAAACTTTGAGTTAACTAGTTTACATACATTTTTTAGCTTGTACTGCAACTATACTAAAAGTGAACTTAAAGGTATACTGATAGTTTACTAATTAAATACTTGTAGTAAAATGTTTAGTTCACTTTGAAGTATAGTCTCGGTAAACTACTAGTTTAGTAGTTTTGAACTGCAAGTATACTCGTAAGTTTTCTTTAAGTGAACTTTACATCATACTTTAAGTATACTACTATGTCCCTATTAGGTATTCATTTGTATATATTTTGTTATGAGTATCGGAACATACAACACATCCGAAGAAAGAACAGGTTATCTTCTTGTAAACAAACTTTATCATGCATTCTTTATTTAAACAATTGAATGTGGGTGAGTTTCACAAATAAAGTTAAAACACAAAGAAATAAACCAAATTTTTTACAAAAAGCTGAAAAAAGACTGAATTGGATTCAGAATGATAATCAAAATGTAGATGTTGATCAACACCCCAAAGTTTGACAGTCATTATTACCTCTTTGTTGGTCGACATTTTATTCCATAACGTTACAATGTTTTGATGCTGTTTTATGTCAGATGATCATGTTAAATTACATGTGGAAGTATCTGTTGTTTCTTTTTCTTCTTCCCTTGTGTTTTTTGGTAATTCTTTACAGAAGATGTGTACTAGTGCCGCCTACCATATAACAACGAAAACACAGGATTCTAGGAGCACAAGTATAGCTCAAATGTATTTAGATTTTTTCTAAGTATAAGTCAAGTATACTAAAATGTCAAGAACAGTGCGGAAAATAATTATTTGATTCCCTGCTGATTTTGTAAGTTTGCCCACTTTAAAAAAAAGAAGGGTTTATCATTTTTATGGTAGCTTGATAGAGACCAAATATCAAACAAAAATGCAGCATACAAATGTTAAAAAAGATTTACATTTTAGTCAGTCAAATGAATATTTAATCACATACCAACCAGCAGGAATTTTGGCTCCCACAGATTGGTTATGTCCACATGTGAAGCACAGATTAATCCTGTCACTTTAAGAAGATGCTCCTAATTTCAGCTCACTTTGTGTATAAAAGACACCTGGCCAAATATAATGTGTATCTTCCATTCCAGCCTCTCCACTACCATGGGCAAGACCAAAGAGCTGTCAAAGGACATCAGGGACAAGATTGTATATCTGCACAAGGCTGGAATGTGCTACAAGACAATCAGCAAGAAGCTTGGTGAGAAGGAGACAACTGTTGGTGCGATTATTCGGAAATGAAAGAAATACAAAACAACCTTCAATCGGCCTCGGTCAGGAGCTCCGTGCAGGATCATGCCTCATGGGGTAAGGATGATCATGAGTAAGGTGAGGAATCAGCCCCGAACTACACGGGAGTAGCTTTTTAATTATCTCAAGGCAGTTGGGACAACAGTCACCAAGCAAAACATTGGTAACACACTACGCCACAATGGATTGAAATCCTGCAGTGCCTCAAAGTCCCTGTGCTCAAGAAGTCACATATACAGGCCCGTCTGAAGTTTGCCAATGAACATCTAAATGATTTATTAAGAAAGCTTGGGAGAATGTGCTGTGGTCAGATAAGACGAAAATTGAGCTTTTTGGCTTCAACTCAACTCGCCGTGTTTGGATGAAGAAAAAAGCTGACTATCACCTCAAGAACACCATCCCTACAGTCAAGCACCGAGGTGGAAACATCATGCTTTGGGGCTGTTTCTCTGCTAAGGGTACAGGACGACTTCACCACATTGAGGGACCAATGGACGGGGCCATGTACCGTAAAATATTAGATAAGAACCTCCTTCCCTCAGTCAGAACACTGAAGATGTGTCATGGGTGGGTCTTCCAGCATGACAATGACCCAAAACATGCCACCAAGGCATCAAAGGAGTGGCTCAAGAAGAAGAGTTTGCAAGACGTAATGATTTAGAGAGGATCTGTAAAGAAGAGTGGACCAAAATCTCCTGAGATGTGTGCAAACCTGGTGACCAACTGCAAGAAACGACTGACCTCTGTGATTGCCATCAAGGCATTCTGTACCATGTACTGAGTCATGTTTTGCTTGGGGATCAAATACTTATTTGACTTACTAAAATGTAAATCTTTTTTAACATTTCTATGCAGATTTTTTCTGGATTATTTGTTTGATATTCTGTCTCTATCAGTTTAAATTAATCTACCATAAAAATAATAAATCCTTATTTTTTTTAAAGTGGGTAAACTTACAAAATCAGCAGGGGATCAAATAATAATTTTCCCCACTGTATATTTCTGATATAGTCCATAAGGACATAAAGCCCATGTCTGAGAAGTACATAAAAAGTAAACAAAGTATACTTCCCTTTCAAAGGGAACTCTATGCTGCGTCCTCTAGGGGTCGCTATGGGAACGCCTTCAGCGTGACCGGTGTCTGAAGCATGAATGAAAAAACACAACGCACTTGACATTGGCAGGTGGAAGCCTATGACGTAAGCAAATGAGCGTCTGTGGGAATAAAAGGGCACCTGTGGAACACGTCACCCTCTTTTTTGTCTTCAGGGGACATTTGTTTCTGAAGTGTGAGTATTGTGAACGTTTTAGGAGGTGTGTCGATCCGTGTCAGCGCTTTTTGACACCAGATGACACAGACAACCTATGCGTTCTGTGTTTGGGATAAACTAAGAGCACAAGCGCTCTGTTCTCGAGGGAACGGAGTGCGTTCGGTTCGTTGTGAGCTTTTTTCTTTCGAAAGCTCCACTCTCCTTTATTCCTTTTAGAGAATTGTCTCCAGAGAGAATTTGGTCAATAATCTGGCCCCCGCGGCTCGGGTCCAGCCGTTGTTGAGGCAGCAGATGGAGCTTGCTGACGTGTTTCAGAGAGGAATTAATCTCTCGCGCTCTTTGGCGGCTGACGAGAGTGAACTGCTTGAGGAGGATCTATTGTCCTTACATCATCTGATCCAGCAGGAAGTGCTCTGCTGTTATTTCTGAGCTTTCTCAGCCTGTCTGCCCTGCGTATGAAGAGCTGCTGGAAGTTATGGAGCATGCTACTGTTAGGTTAGACCTACAGTAGAGGCACGAAAAAGGGGGAGTGGCTCGCAGTAGACTTGATTAGCGATTTCTCTCTGGACATAACCTCCCAGCTCCCGTGAGCCTCAAATTCCTTCCAGATCTTCACAGTGAGATCATGAAGGCATGAGATAAACCATATTCAGCCCACATCCATCTGTATAAGCATGCTAATTAAGCTGACATCGAAGGGATAAGCGAGCATGGATAGGCGTCGATGCCTCATATTGAAGGGACGCTTGCGAGCTATCTCTCGGCTGGGGTGACATCGACGTTGAAGGCTCTGGTCCTGCCATCCAAGCCACTAAAAGATACATCTCGCTTGAATGGTAGGGCATACGTGGCAGCTGGTCAGGCAGGCTGCTTTGCACGATGTCGGTGTTGCAAGCATACCAGGCAGATTTGCTGAAGGACCTAGACCAGGGTCAGGGGCTTCCCCCCCTGAGGCGGTAACTGAGTTGCGCCGCACCACAGATTTGGCTCTAAAGGCCACCAAATAAACGGCTGCCGCAATCGGTAGAGTCGATAGCGGCGATGGTGGCCACCGAGAGACATCTGTTAGTAAACCTGGCATATATCGAGGAGAAAGAAAAACGGTTTCTTCTCAATGTGCCGGTTTTGCCTTTTGGAATTGTTCGGCACATCCGTTGAGACGGTGATCGATAAAATTCAAGGAGACGAAGGCGCGCTCAGCAGCATATAATCATGTATACCGCGCCGGTCTGAGTCTGAGCCTGAACACCGAGGGGGACCTGGCCCATCCTGGTCTGCGGGCCAGAGACAGGGCCAGGTGAATAGTCCCGTGCACTTAACAGTGAACTCTGTGATATGGTAACGGGTTTAATGTAAGTGTATTTTTTAACCTGGATTGAGTGTTTCTAGACTTCCTCTCGTGTAAGAGAGTCATTCTGCTGAAGACTCCGCTCTCCAGAGCTCCGCTTAGACAGCACGAATAGTACGTAGGCTCTATTGTGAGCCTTGCTAACTGTCTCTAGCGCTGAGTGTAGTCAGGTCTCCTCTCGCTTTAGAGAGTCGTTATGCTGAAACCTCCACTCTTAAGAGCCCCCCCAACTAGGGTTGAGTGTTGTTAGGCTTCCTCTTGTTTAGAGAGTCGTCCTGTTGAGGCCTCCACTCTTCAGAGCTCCGTCTCTGGCAGCACCATTAGTATGTAGTCTCTATTGTGAGCCTCGCTAGCTGTCCTTAGCGCCGAGTGTAGTCAGGTCTCCTCTCGCTTTAGAGAGTCAGTATGCTGAGACCTCCACTCGTAAGAGTTCCCCTACCTGGATTGAGTGTTGCTAGGCTTCCTCTCGTTTTAGAGAGTCATTCTGCTGAAGCCTCCACTCTCCAGAGCTCCGCTTAGGCAGTACTATGCACAGGCTCTTTCTTGAGCCTCACTAACTGCCTTTGGCGTTGAGTGTAGCCAGGTCTCCTCTCACTTAGAGAGTCGTTATGCTGAGACCTCCACTCGTAAGAGTTCCCCTACCTGGATCGAATGTTGCTAGGCTTCCTCTCCTTTAGAGAGTCATTCGGCTGAAGCCTCCACTTACCAGAGCTCCGCTTAGGCAGTACTATGCGCATGCTCTTTCTTGAGCCTCACTAGCTGTTTATAGCATTGAGTGTAGAGGTCTCTGCTCAATCTAGAGAGTCGCTTTCCTGAGACCTCCACTCTGAGAGCCATACTCTAAGAGATAGTCTATGATGGCGAGCTTTGAGCTTGCTTGTAGACTCTAGATCTGCTGGGCAGGGATGGTGTTCCTCGAGTCTGTGACTTAGGAATCCAGCTATTCGGACACTCATCCCTCAGCATGGTGGCGTTGGTATAGCGTTCCCATAGCGACCCCAAGAGGACGCAGAGTAGAGTTCCCTTCGAAAGGGAACATCTCAGGTTACACATGTAACCATGGTTCCCTGAGAATAGGGATCGAGACGCTGCGTCTCTTGGCCATGCTTCGGGCATTCCTGTCTGTGTCCCCTTTGAAATAAAAAGAGGATGACGTGTTCCACAGGTGCCCTTTTATTCCCGCAGACACTCATTTGCTTACGTCATAGGCTTCCACCTGCCAATGTCAAGTGCATTGTGTTTTTTCATTCATGCTTGAGACACCAGTCATGCTGAAGGTGTTCCCATAGCGACCCCTAGAAGATACAGCGTCTCGTTCCCTATTCTCAGGGAACCATGGTTACATGTGTAACCTGAGACGTTTCCTATTTTTAGTTTGTTTTTTGTAAGGCTTCATTAATAAATCAGATTTTTTAACTTGCAACCATGCATTAATTTAAGTTGTGGTGATAGGTCCCCAGCATTTCCTTTTATAGTGTAGTTATTCTTGGTGTGAACAGGCCTTAAGTTTCATTGAGTTGCAACGCTTTTACATACTTAAAATGTTAAGCAGCTAATTTTTCAAATGCTCTCAAGCATTTCCTACAATAATTACCCATGTCTATTTAGTCTATAGCTTCCCTTTGTGTTTTTTTTTTTTACTCGTGCTGTACCTCGTGCATGGTGTCCATGACTTTGGTCAAGTGGTAGAATCTCTGTGAGCAGGCCATCACTCCTGTCTCCTTCAGCTGGATGGCTTTCGTCAACTCACAGATGTAGTTCTGTCTCATTTCATCAAAATGTGTTTGACTCGACAAGCCTTCCAGAGGAACTGTCACAAATACATCATGTTAAATTATTACCGATACACCACTGCCAATAGTTTACCTCAGCATTAGTGTTACAGATAAATTAAATGTCCCTACTATAAATCACTGAAGAGAGGACAACTCTGAAAACAGTCAAATATATCTTCACTGACAGCGTCCTGCATTGCCAGTTTTACAGAATTAAATTTACCATCTAAACACAGCTTTGATATTACTTTTTATCTTAGTTACACAGTTACTTATATTGTTGACTGAAAATGTATATCAGTAAAGTAATGTTGTAGTCAGCTCAATTAGAAGACTGCTTTGGCATTACTGTTGTTATTTGAAAAAAGTTAGCTTGGAATTGAAACTTAGTTGGACTTTTCAAGGTCTCACAGTTTGCCAAATATGTATCTCTGTCGATCCGTGCAGACTGGCATTGAGCCATTTGGTTTGTAATTGTCCAAATTGTTAATATTCCATTCTGGAACACCGGTCTGACCTGTAGAGGGTCAGTCAGTAAGAGTTTTGAAGGTCAGATAAGATTTATTACCAGTGTTGAGGAGCATCAAAGCCTTCATGCACAGAAACTCTTCCTTGGTCACTTGCAAGTTGGCAAATTCTTGTGGAACAAACTGCATAGCCAAGCACAAGTCGTAGATCGGAGACCTCCTCATCTGATCTCTAAAATGTAAACAGTTCTATGAGAATACTGAGTATATGCACACCTCAATGTCTGTTCTTCACTGCATATACAGTATATACAACTGTTAAAGGGTTAGTTCACCCAAAAATGAAAATTCTGTCATTAATTACTCACCCTCATGTCGTTCCAAACCCGTAAGACCTTCATTCATCTTCGGAACACAAATTAAGATATTTTTGATTGAATTTCATCTCTGACCCTCCGTAGACAGCAATGCAACTGCAACGTTCCCAGTTACAGAAACATAGCAAGGACATCAGTAAAATATTCCATGTGACATCAGTGGTTCCACCATTTTGGAGAGTACCCCAGAACGCCATCAACGTAAACAGCGCTGTTTACATTCAGTAGAAAGCGCAAACATGCTGAATGTAAACAGCGCTGATTATGTTGATTATGTTCTGGTGTACTCAACAAAATGGTGGAAGATGGTACCTCAGGGAGAATTATTTTTTTTATAAATTATGTTATTGTTATTATTGTATGCACATTTTTCTTGCCGTAAAATGGGCGCGGCCATTTGTAAATTCTATGGGTCTAGCTTCCGGTCTCATCCGCGTCCAGCTATTTTTAGCTGTACAAAACAGTTCGATTTACTACTTGATTTTGAAAATGTGTGTCTCACGATATTATTTTAATGTATTATCTTAATTATGAACACACTAGTGCAAACAGTTTTACCGTTTACTGCACATTGTTATTCTTCTCATTATTTATCTATAATGGCTAATGAACCGGAAGTCTCAACGATAGGCTTAAGCCTGATTTCACACAGACTATTTTACAGATGTCCTTGCTACGTTTCTGGACCTGGGAGCATTGCTGTTGCATTACTGTCTACGTAGGGTCAGAGAGCTCTCAGAGTTGATCAAAATTAACTTAAGTTGTGTTCTGAAGATGAATGAAGGTCTTACAGGTTTGTAATAACATTAGGGTGAGTAATTAATGACAGAATTTTTGGGTGAACTAACCCTTTAATTGAATGTAGCTATTAGTGATTGTAATTGCCAGACACTTTCTAGTAATAGGGAACAAAACAGGTAAAGGTACATAAAGACCCTGATTTACTCACAGCGAGTTATTTTTCGTTCTTTGCTTGGAAGTTTGAAATACCTGGATGAGCTGTGGTATACTGTCAGCAAGCAAATATGTGCTGTGAACTATTCTCTTAAGAGCACAATAAACAAATAATTGAAAACGGTGAGAAAACATTAAAGCATTTAAGAAAGCATCTGATCATAGGGAAGTGGATGGGGTGAGAACCAGAAGGGCTTCAGTTACATTTTTGGTGAAATTGAGATATATACATCAAATGAAAGCTCTTAATGAGCTCTTTCAACTGGCAAAATACTGTCGTCCATGAGTGTACACATTTTTATTATAAACAATTGAAATAAGTACAGAAAGTCAGAACAAACTATGGTAAAATGTTTGTTATGGCTCTCCTGTAAAGTTCTCTGTTCCTGTGGCTCTCCACGCCCTTTTAGTTCTCACCCTTTATTTATATAGCTATTTAATGACCCCTCAAAATGTTTGCACCAGCTCTGCAATTCAGTACTCCAGTCAAATCAAGTCAGGTCACATACAGTTGCATATCACTTACAGTTCAAATGTTTGAGTGCAAGCATATTTACCACAACAACATGAAAAAAATAGTGTCAGTTTTGCTTTCTGTTGAAATTACAATTATGTAATAGCTATAGACATGGGATCCTCAAATCTGGACCATTCCTGCAGAGTTTAGCTCTAACCCTAATCAAACACGAGTATGCTAATCAGAGTCTTCAAAATCATTAGAAAATCACAGGTAGGTGAGTTTGATCAGGGTTGGGGCTAAACTCTGCAGCAGGTTGGACCTCCAGGGAAAGATTTAGGGAACCTTCCAGGGAACCCTGCTTTAGACCAATGGTAGTTCAAAGGTGTTTATCAGTCGGTTTATCATTTCGCTTTGGCAAGCTGTAATGAAATCCTAAGAAAACTTTGTTTTGACCTGATTTTGTTTCGAAATGATGTTTACAGATTTAGCTCGAAGTATACCAGGGGCCTTCACTCTTCAAAAGATTTTAATTAATTTGTCTTTACTGTTACTTACTGGTTCAAGATGAGATCGGGCGCAAAGTACAAGTAATCAGTGGTGACATTCTGAAAGGTTCTCCAACCCAGTGAGAACAACATTAAACCCATCCAAGAATACTGGATTAACGTCATCTGGTCATTGATGTGCAAATTGCGAAAACCTGTTAAACACAGAAGTACAACAAAAATCTTTAGTAACGCCTTTGAACTCACTCTTTAAAATGAAGATTCCAAAAGGAGGTTTTCACAGCAATGCCATAGCATAGAAGAAGCATCTTAGGTTCCCCAAATAACCAGTGAACAGTTCTTAAAATAAAAAAAAATCCTCTTTGTGTGAAGAACGTTTTATTAATCTGAAGAACATTTTTCCATTATAAAGGACCTTTTGTGCAACGGAAAGTTTCCACAGGTAAAGGTTCTTCACGGAACCAGAATTGTAGATTCCATTAAAGAATAAAGATTTGTATTAGGCTGATTGTAAGGGTGCTACCTGGAAGAGACTTGGACCATCTGACAATCCAGAGCAGCTGCCTCTCGCAGAGTCTGTTGAGGCTGTTGAGGAGAAGGTGGGGAAGCTCTGGTTGTGAGTTGTCGTAGCCAGAGTAAACCACCTGTGGCTCAATGCTCTCCAGAATGCTGATCATCTGCGGGGTCAGCTGCAGCTCACGGATCGCTGGCATAGAGGGCAGGGTGGACACAGTTTGACCATCAGCCCGCAGGGCCAAAGGACCCTGGAACATCAGCGATGGATTCAACCCCATGACCTTCAAACCAGCAAAGCGCTTCATCTTACGACCTGAAACACAAATGTACTGTAATGAGAGGTCATCTTGATCACCGTGTCACTTGTATTCGATATGCCACTGCACAGTAGAACATTAATTAAATGGTGTGAGTTTTCAGGGCTGAAGGCAGAGTGTTAGTTGATCTTTAAGGTCACAATTTATTTTAATGCTGAAAATATATTCGTGTGAGAAGCTTAGGGGTTATAAATATATTTATTTTTAAATTAAGAAATAGTTTATCCAAATATATGATTCATGTTTTCAGAGACTTTGTAAAGCAGCATGCGAGTAATATGAGCAACGTTTATGGAAATGTTTTGACAAACCCAGTCCCCATTCACTTTCATTGTATAGAAACAAGCATCTCGGACATTATGCTAAACTAAACGTCTTATTTTGTGTTTCACAGAAGAAAATTTGGGTTTAGAACCATATGAGGGTGAATAACTGATTTCAAGTGAATATTCATTAATTTTACACTACATCCATATACTTTACAAAAACAGTCCCTTTAAATAATGTTACTAGCAATCTTTAACTTTGTTCAATTTCAGTTAATAAAAATACTGTTTATTTGTCATTTATGTTCGCTCAGGTCCATTAATTATGATTAATAAATGCTGTGCAAGTCATTTTGGTCACACTTTATTTTATGATGTCCTTGTTACAGTGTAATTATACATTAAAGTAAACTACATGTACTTACTACATGTTTAGGGTTAGGATTGGGTTTTGTCTTAGGGTTACTTGCATGTAAATATATATATATAATGTATTATTATTATTTAGTAAGTACATGAAACGTGTCACAAGGACACCTTGAAATAAAGTGTTAATAAACTATTTTTCATTGTTAGTTTATGCGATACTGTAGTTAACTAATGTTAACAAATGGAACCTTGATTCCGATATGAACCTTGATATTACTGGCCTTTTGAAAGTATTAAACTTCTTAAATATTCAACAATCTTACAGTTTGACTGTCCATTAAAGTCTATTAAGTCCAAGAAGCTTGAAAAAAAGTTATATATTTAATATAGAAATATAAAACCTATAATTTCAAAACATGAGTCACATGAAAAATACCTCCAAGCATCATCCCTGCCTGGGAGCACTTTCTAAGACGACACGCAGGGCAGTTTTTCCTCCTGATTTTATCAACAATACAGTCGTTCCGTCCAGCACACAGGTAGTTATGGTGACCTAGACATGAGACACAAAAAACAAAACAAATCTGGATGGATTATTTGGAGAGTACAGTGAGGAGGGAAAGAGAGAGAGAGAAAGGTGCCGATTGAATTGGTTTGAAGCAAGGCTGACAGGGCATAGTGACATGGCCATGGTCAGACATAGTGGCTCTTACATATCTGTCCTCAGTGATAAGAAAAATAACAAGGCAGAAAAAGAACATGGTGAACATTGGTTCAAATGATAATAACTGTTTTCTGGGACGCTGTATACACCATGACTCACATAAACTGAAAAATGATATAAACGTTTCTGTGTGCAACAACACAAAAAAACTGAGGGAAAATGTTCAATGACAATTTGTGTTTTACAGATTGTAGTCCACATCTTTTGTTTGCTTCCAGGCCTTTTACTATATGCAAGTGTGTTCCTAAAATTAGGAAAACTAACATTTATCATGTGTGCAATTTTTTTTTTTATTGCCTTGGTCTGGTCGGAAAATGCCAAATGAGACTCCCCCCCCCCCCAAGATCATCTTCTAGCCAGGAGCAAATCATGCTCATGGCTGTGAGGTAACTGCCCCCTATTGGCTAGCTCTTAAAATGTCCCGCTCAGACTTTCTGTTTGGTAAGTTTCCTGTTTACGAAATACATCAACATAAGAGGAAAACTGTAGCCTGCAAAGTTCATGGGGTCTTCAATATAGATTATAACATGTTGACAGAAATATTACAATAGTTTAGCACAATGTTGCTCACCCTCAACAGCTCTCTTGAAAAACACCTTGCAGCTTCCACAGGTAAGAACTCCATAGTGACAACCCGAAGCCTCGTCTCCACATATAAAACACAGTCTTTGAGATGGAACCCTGAATGTAAGCAAGACACAGTATTCTATTGATGGTATAACCAAAGCACATCTGAAATACCTATCGCTCAAACACTTATTTGGACCAAATGGTTGTAAATCTGCAGATGTTTTTTTATATATATATTTTACATTTAAGCGTTTATCAGATACTTTTATCCAAAGCGATTTACATTGCAATTAAGGTACACGTGTACATTTGATCAGTTCTTGCTTCTCCTGGGAATTGAACCAATTACCATGGCATTGCTAGAACCATGATCTACAGTTAGCAATGACACACACACACACACACACACACACACACACACACACACACACACACACACACACATGCATTTCTAAGTGTTCTACAAGTGACCAAATAGAGTCACTGTACAATATGTTCTGACCTCTGACGTTCTGATCAAGTGATATTTAGCTCATTCAGTGCCTAACTACATGTGATCAATCCAGCTCCTGGAAAGAATTTGGGTCTAGCTCACCATGTTTTTTATAAATATAAAATGTACTTAGAAGAACTACTTACGTCCTCTAAAAGTTATTTTTTTACAGTGTATAACTCGTTATTTTTAATCAGTTACCATGAAGTTTATAAGAGGAATTCACGATGAACTGGCCACAACCATGGCGTAAAACCTTGTCCAGCAGAACAAATAAAACATGAGCATTGGGAAAGAACACATTTGGTCCTCATTAGGTTCCATTTTGAAGACAGTGGGGTACAATAGAGAAGTTGTTCCATTATGCACATACAAATTATTAAAGTTAATTTATTTCAATAGTGACATATACAAATTTGTAACGGTGACATTTCCAAAATAATAATTATTGATTGATTAAATGAAAACTACACACATTGTAATTCTTCTAATTTAAATTCCACCAATTCAGCTTTATTTTGTTTAAATTAAATTCTTAATGAGGCACAGCAGCATACATGATATATCCTTACCCTGTGATTGCCGTGTAGACTGTCTGTGAGCGCGACATGAGCCCATCCGGGGAAGAGTATCCAGCGCGCTCTTCGTTAGGGCTTGGATACCAGAACGGAAAGTCCGCGGGTGAAACCCATTTGGAAAAGTCCGTTTTGGACATCATGAAAGCTGCACTCGCGCCATCGAAATTCAACATACCTCTACCAAGAGAAGGCGATACTCTTCTCGGAGGTGGCAAGACCAATGTAGATTGATTCATGTCTAACTGAAAGTTAGAGGAACTGTTCACAACTGCCTGTTGGGCAGCTTGAGATGAGAGCAAAGCTGAAGACTCCTCAATAAAGTCACACTGCTGTTTCTTCTCGGCTGGGTCGTAGCAGCTTTCCAAGGCGCTGATGTTTAAGCCGAGGTCGAAATCAGTGTTGGGTGGTTCCATAATGAGAGACTGCTCATTCTCATCTTTGATAAACGCACTCTCCGAAGCACATGTCTCCTTGGGCATAAGCGCTTTTGCGCTCCACTGTCCGCTTTCTACTTTCAGAAATTCATCCATGTGGTCAGAATACGTTTTGGTACCGAGAGGCAAGTCAAGGAAAGAGAGCTGATCCATAGCGTCGCTGCTTGGTCCAGGCGCGCTGCTGCGTAAAGACCCCATTTCTCCAAAATTACGCACGGACCTGCCTTGCCCAAAACTCTCGACCGTAAATTTTTCCATTAAACTACTTATTCCAGTACTCTTCTCCGTGGAATCATCGAGCGGAGTGTTCACAGTGTCCATTCTGCTGTTAGGTTTCGTTTCCATTATCACAAATCTGGCCGGCAAGATGCGTCCTCACTGTTTGGTTGGATGTTGTGATCTGTGGCGCAAAACCTTCTCTGTGTATTCCTCCTGGTGGTAAGAGGCTGTACAAAAGTGTCCCTACGACGTAGCCTATTCCTAAATCTAAAAAAAAAGTTGCTTTATTAATTAGAATATTTATTTCTTAACATTTTATAACAATATAGGCTATATATATTTAATATTTAATGTTACCTTAGAAATTAAAATGTCCCATCCTCACAACGTGCCATTGAACTGTGATGCCTATTATATATATATATAAATCAAACCAATTGTAGAAAGATAATTTCTCACCTTTTGGCTATCGTCAATGGCCCTATTCCCTATTCGGACGGTAATAGTTTCTCATGGGGACATAAGAGATTTTTACCATTTACAGGGGTAGTCGGTGATTTACTTGCCGTCCGAATCCAGAATGTCGGTGTTTATCTTTCACCACCCCCGTAAAAAACAGTTTTTTTGACAAACACCAAGGTCGTGTGGTAATTTAATCGCCGTCCGAATCCACATCTCTGAGTTTACCAGAAGAAATCGATTCAAAATTCAGTGTTGAAACCCTTTTTGAGCACTCCCGAACACTGTAAGGTAACTTTTGAACGTCGGTGTTTGCATACATATTTATCTCTGAAATGCTGAGAAGTATTTTAAAGAACAATCCTTCATAACTGCTCCACCAGTGCGACTGGGAGCAGAAAAGGAAGAAAAGCACGTAAACATTTGAAATGGGTCTTTATTATGGCAGCAGCTGGTAGGCCTATTCAATACAATTTTAAAATGTGTATTATAAACGGATATATATCGCGTCTATTTTCCTATTTTTGAACAGGATATTTAAATAATCAAATAACAAATAGGATTATGTATTATAAAATATGCTTGGAATAATAAGAATACATATTTACATATTAATAAGTCGTGAAATAAAATGTATTATATTTTCCAACATGCTCCAGAGACTGTGTTCAGCAAGACTTTGGAGAAAAACACTTCCTTCTAATATAACTACACAGAAGTTACACACACTGCATTTTTGTTTCCAGACTGAATATGAAAATTAGGCTATGTAAACTGTCTGCGTCATAATTCAACTGAAATTGTCTATCCTTTACTAAAAAGTAGTATACTTCAAGTTTATCTTATTAAGGATACTTAAGTAAAGTTCAAGTATATTTTTAAGTATACTTTATGTAGTAAGTATACAAATATCAGTGTACTTGTAGTATACTAGTAAGTGTACTATTTCAATACTCATTGGGACTAACTTGGCCCACTGTCTAGTATATAAAAGTATACTTTTAAGTATACTTTAAGTAGGCTATAACAGTAGTAAACTTTGAGTACACAACTATTTTACATCAATGTTTTTAGCTTGTACTGCAACTATACTAAAAGTGAACTTAAAGGTATACTGATAGTTTACTAATTAAATTCTTGTAGTAAAATGTTTAGTACACTTTGAAGTATAGTCTCAGTAAACTACTAGTTCAGTAGTTTTGTACTGCAAGTATACTCGTAAGTTTTCTTTAAGTGAACTTTACATCATACTTTAAGTATACTACTATGTCCCTATTAGGTATTCATTTGTATATAATATATGTACGTTCTTTCTTTCGATTTTTTTATGTTCAGATATTCATATAACAACATAGTATGTTGTTAGATGAATATCTGAACATACAAAAAATGTAAACAAAAACATTTTATTCTCGCTTATTGCATTCTTTTTTAAAACACTTGAATGTGGTTAAGTTTCATAAATGAAAAATAAAGAAATAAACAACATGTTGACCAAAAAGCTGAAAAAAGACTGAATTGGATTCAGAATGATAATCAAAACGTAGATGGAGTCGATCAACACCCCAAAGCTTGACAGTCATTATTACCTCTTCATCGGTTGGCATTTTATTCCATAACATTACAGTTTTTAATGTTGTTTTATGTCTGATGATCATGTTAATTTACACGAGGAAGCATCTGTTGTTTCGGTTTCTTCTTCACTTGTGTTTTTTGTAAATTCTGTAAAGATGTGTACTAGTGATCATATAACAATGAAAACACGGATTCTAGGAGCATAAGTATGGCTCAAATATATTTAGACTTTTTCTAAGTATAAATCAAGTACTTAAATGTGATTTTAAGTATATTTCTGAGAAGTACATAAAAAGTAAACTAAAAGTATACTTTCCTATGTTTTAGTTTAAAAGAGGTATATTAATAGCGCACTTGAATAAACTTCTTTTTCGTAAGGGATGCTCAGCAAAGTCCACAAAAACTGACTAAGAATAAGCTGCTATGCTGGTTTATATTGTGAATGATCTTTGTTTGAGGTCATTAATTTGATGTGAACATCCTGTACTTGTGTGCTCGGTTCCAGAAGGCCGGTTGAAAGCTCTCTTGAAGCTCATTTCCTTGCAGCGAAGCAGCGTTTATTTGGTTTCCACTAAACTAAATCATCTCGTTTAGTCCAGGTGTTTAATGCTATGAGGAATCAAGTTCAATTATCTTTTTAAAGTGTAATATTGGTAATGTTCATTTTTAATGTTTGACTAATAAAAAACAGCTGTTCTATGAAATGCAGGTTTTCGAGTTAGATTGAGCAAATTATTAACAAGTGCCGACCGAACACACCATAGTTTGTTCAAATCTTAATCTCAAAGCTACTGTATCGAAGTTTGAACTGCAGAAATATACATTTCAAATAATTCTAATGGTACACTTATTTCTAATAAGGAGAATAAGTTCTGTTTCTTTCCCACGCTCCCCTTTCTGGGAGTATTTTGGTTGCGGGTACGAAATTCTTCCAAAAGGGCGGATTGCTTTATGACAAAAAAATAAAAATAAATAAAATGCACATGTAGAGCTGTCCACTGTAATTACGACAGTGGACTGCACTCAGTCTGTAGTGGGCAAAGTAGCAAACAAACAAACAAACAAAAAAACCTACAAACAGTACAGGCAATAGTGACGATTGCTTTTGTAAGCACCACTAATTATATTGTGCTCCATATGTTTTGACCTGTTTTTTCAGCCTTTACTAAGTTGCTTAACCTTGGCTGAATGATATGACCCCAGTCACTAATAGCTGATAGACCCAACAATCAAATCTTTCTGATTATTGCTAATAGTGACAGCTCAATGGCGACAAAACCTTCCTATTCTTCAAATCTAATTCAAAGTCTTTTTCTCTCACACTTCTCACATCAGAGTGCTCAGCTGAGAGGGTCAAAGTGACCAAACAGGTTCTTTTCTTCACTTTCCTGCATCTTCAAGGCATTATTTCCGATCACCTTGACAACCAAGCTTCAATGGGCTGTGATGGTGTGATGGCAAACTAGTCCTTAAAAAAACACATAAAAAATATCTCGTACTACCATAATTAGACAATTTAGAGTATAATAATTGATTGCGTGAATACTTCTCTGGAATACTTTGTCAAACTTTTAGCATTTTTAATAGTACGGGTAATATTTTTAACTGAAATCAGTGCTTCATGACTTATTATTTACTTATTTGGTTAAAAAAAACAGAACAATTTATTCTGATACATCAATAATTGAATACAAAATGTCAAATCCAGTCAATATTTCATTTCCATGTATTTATGTTCTTGTGAAGCAGCAGTGTAACAAGGTAGATAATGTAAAATGAGATTAGCAGGAAAAAGAACTCATAATGATACAAAACTGCTACTCATCTTGGGATAGAATTGAATGGATGCAGTCAAGCAAGCTGTTATTGAGGTCAGAGCACTGGTAGTCAAGTCAACCAATGCTGATAAAAGCTTTTCACCTCTGCTGTCTATTTCTGACTCATTTCCAGGCAGAGAAGGACCTGGTAAATTATGTCTGTATGGGCTGCACTCGGCACACAGGTGGTGGGGAAAAAAGGTGCAAGGCTCTTAAGAGGTCAGGTTAAGCTTGGTGTAACATCTCTCTCTGGCTGTTACCGCGAGACCAGAATTTCAAATAGCCTATGTGTCATGATAGACGTCTATTAGAGAAACCTCTAGGATGAATGCATAACAATTGTGTGTGTAAACTACCTATCCCCAGTGACCTGAACCTCTGGGTTGAACAGAATTACAAGGAAGACCAGGTACATGTTTCATGTACTATAGGAGTTTCTAACAAGAAAACAACTTGAAAGGTTTCTTGTTGTGATTTAGTGTGTTGGTTTTCTCAAGTTCTCATTTGGGACAGGCCACTATTCTGCCATCTTTGAATGCTTTTCTGGCAAGCCAAATGATGGGATACTTGGCTGCATGTGATGGAGAATTGTCATGTTAATGTCATGGCCTTCCGGAATGAAGCTGACTTCTTGTACCACTGTTTTAAGAAGAAACTGGCTGTAGTTTTAGGATTTCATTTTAGTCCATCTACAACCCAAAAGGTTCCAACTAGCTCATCACTAACAATAGCAGCCCACACCATTACACCACCTCCACCTTGCTGTACACTGACTCAACTGGTGCTCTGTGTCCATTAGTGAGCCAGCCATAGACTCATGACTTTCAGTCTGTATTTCTTGATCTTGAATCACTTTTTTTTTGTCATTAATCACTTACCCTCATGTCGTGTTAATTACATGCTGTCTATGCTGTCTTTACATTTCACTACTGATTATATTCTGTATAATTGAGTATGTGACGAATAAAAGGACCTTGAACATTGGGAGGGTCAGAGCGCTGTCAGAATGCATCACAAATATCTTAATTTGTGTTCTGAAGATTAACGAAGCTTTTACAGGTTTGGAACAACATGGAGTTAATTAAGTGATTAATGACAACATTTTCATTTTGGGGTGGAGTAAGCCATTAACTAGGGAAGACGTTTCAGCTTTTCTTACCTTACCGAATACTTTGAGATCCTGCTCCTTGTTCTTGTGGAGATTCCAGGTAAGTTGCAGTTGTGGGAAATGGTACCACTGGAGGCTAATAAGTTCCTGGTGGTTTCACGCTTAAGACTCTGCAGATCTTTTGCTAGTAATTTGCAAGTTTTCTTCTTAATGCATTTTTTTGCGCCCTTGCTGACTGTTATTGACAACAAACCACTTGATTGTTCAATAGTCACGCTTTAAAGGGCACCTATTATGCAAAATCCATAGCGTTTGGAGTGTGGACACAAATGTGTGTTGGCAGTGTGTGAACACAACCACCCTACAATGATCAAAATCACCCACTTCTCATTTTGTCAACCAAGTCAGTCTCTATAGGCCTGCCGTTTTGATTCTCATGCAGTGTGACGTAACATTTCGGAGGGCCTGGCCACAGGGTTTGATTGACAGCCCTGCATTGCTATAGTTTCCGCTCTCAGCGGATGTACGCTGAGTTTTACTGCCTCTAGTGTTCATTTATTTTGGAAACTGCAGTGATATATTATGTACTTATTGGTACGAATTCCACGTCTCGCTGAAGTGCACCTAGGTACATAAATGCCATGAGACCAGGTAGCAAAAATGAAATTTTCCAGCTGTTATAATACATCTTGTAAAAAGGGGGATAATATGTGCCCTTTAATAGTTAGACATTTCTGGAGCATTTTGGAATGTTTGACTTTTCAGTTTCTTTCTGTTTTTTTTTTGTGCGTTTGCCACTTTAAGTCACACTTTTCCTCATCAACAATTAGGGGTGGTGGGGGGGGGCATGATCAGTGTATACATAATTATGTGCACACTGTATTATAACATCTGCCAATATTATATATATACATTCAACGGCCACTTTATTAGGGACACCTGTTCATTTGCTTGGTAACACAAATTGCTAATCAGCCAATCACATGACAGCTACTCAATGCATTTAGGCATCTAGATGTACTGAAGACGACTTGCTGAAGTTCAAACCGAGCATCAGAATGGAAAAGAAAGGAGATTTAAGTGACTTTGAATGTGGATTGGTTGTTGGTGCCAGACGGGCTGGTCTGAGTATTTCAAAAACTGCTGATCTACTGGGATTTCCATGCACAACTATCTCTAGGGTTTACAGAGAATGGTACGAAGAAGAGAAAATTTCCAGAGAGCGGCAGTTGTGTGGACGAAAATGCTTTGTTGATGTCAGAGGTCAGAGGAGAATGGGCAGACTGGTTAGAGATGATAGAAAGGCAACAGTAACTCAAAAAACCACTCGTTACAACCAATGTATGCAGAATACCATCTCTGAACGCACAACACGTCGAACCCTGAAGCAGATGTGCTACAGCAGCAGAAGACCACACCGGGTGCCGCTCCTGTCAGCTAAGAACAGGACACGGAGGCTACAATTCACACAGGCTCACCAAAATCAGACAATAGAAGATTGGAAAAACATTGCCTGGTCTGATGAGTCTCGATTTCTGCTGCAACATTCAGATGTAGGGTCAGAATTTGGCGTAAAGAACATGAAAGCATGGATCCATCCTGCCTTGTTTCAACGGTTCAGGCTGGTGGTGGTGGTGTAATGGTGTGGGGGATATTTTCTTGGCACACTTTGGGCCTCTTAGTACCAATTGAGCATCGTTTAAACACCACAGCCTACCTGAGTTTATTGCTGACCATGTCCATGACTTTATGACTACAGTGTACCATCTTCTGATGTACTTCCAGCAGGATAATGCATCATGTCACAAAGCTCAAATCATCTCAGACTGGTTTCTTGAACATGACAATGAGTTCACTTTACTCAAATGGCCTCCACAGTCACCAGATCTCAATCCAATAGAGCAACCTTTGTGATGAGGTGGAACGAGAGATTCACATCATGGATGTGCAGCCGACAAATCTGCAGAAACTGCGTGATGCTATCATGTAAATATGGACCAAAATCTCTGAGGAATGTTTCCAACACCTTGTTGAATCAATGCCACGAAGAATTAAGGCAGTTCTGAAGGCAAAAGTGGGTCTAACCCGGTACTAGCAAGGTGTACCTAATAAAGTTGCCAGTGAGTGTATATGTAATGGCTGTTTGTAAGTAGTGGACACAACAAAACCACAATAATATACTTTAAAACATAAATCAAATCGAAGGAAGATTTTGAACAAGCATAGCTGTGTTCTTAAGTCAAGAATATTTTCATAAATGTAATTTCCATTATTCATGTAAACTAAAATGTAGTAAACGTAGTAACCCTTACTTATTCTAAGTAGTTTTGCAACGAAATAAAACGAAACCAAAATAAAGGTAGCGCTGGTCTCTGTGGGTTCAACCAACTCAACAGCACCTCTGTGTAGATTTTAACAATTATTGGCCACAAAGAATTCAAGCACTTCAATGCTATCAAAGCTACTAAATTAAATCTCAACATTTCAAACCAAAGTGGTGTTTTTAAAAGGAAGATAGCCTCTATTGGGCAGTGAGGAAATGCCACTACTTTAAAGAATAATAGATTTAATTATTTTAATAGGTTTAGGACCTTATTTTCTTAACAACCTAAATTGTCTGATAACATGAATTATGTTTCTGAGTTACGATAAGCCCCACTACTAAAAGTAAGGGATTACTGAGAATATCAGTAGATTAATTTCAGTAACTGAGTGAAGTGAGCTTATTGGGTTTATAGTGTATATGTGTTAACATAAATAAACAACTTAAATGAGGTGAAAAGTACAACTTTCCACTTGTGTTAAAAAAACATTTATTATAAATTGTTTAATTTGTTATTAGAAATATACCATTGACTATCTAGTAACACTTACACATTTTAACTCAGCCTTCACACAATGAATAATGAATAATTAGGATTAATAGAACATCTGTAGTAGACCATGATTAACAAACAACAATCACAACATGTTAAAATATGATAGATTTCCAAATTCCTTAACATCAGTAACACCATGCAAAACATAGTAACTACACATTTACAGTGACATTAGTTCTCAGCCGGTGATCTGTGCGGTCTCCAGTATGCCCAGCATCAGTGAAATCAAATAAAAGTCAATCAAAAAACATTTCTCTCTGTGCTGTGTCGTTAATGTGTTTTGTGTTTGTAACATTGCATATTTAGAATATGACACAGCATGGCAACACAACGGCAAACAGCTAAATTATTAGCATTGTCAGTACCAAAAACATGAAAATATTCAGAAATGTTATTGTTACTTCATTTAATTTCAGCTTCTTTTTTGCAGAATTACTGCTCTCTGGAGGAAATTTGCAAAAATGACTTTTGTTTGAGGAAAGAGTGATATAGTAGAGGAATCCTCATAACTGACTCTCCCTGTCAAAACGTTCTTGGGCAAGTTTAATAACAGCTCAGACTAGGACTAGTTTTTATCCTATAAGACTGGTAATACTACAGGTTCTGTTGACTGGCTAGTCTCTCTCCCAGTCTCCTGACCAGTTCAGCCAGCTCCTCTGTTTGATGGGATTTCTCCTCTAGGAGCTCATAGCGTAAACTTGAGATGTCCTGCTTTATCTCCTTTAGTTCCCCTGTAAGACACAAAGAGATTGATACAGACCTTCTATCATTAGTGATAAGCTTACATAACTCGATCTTCACATGACTTGACACAGAAGTCCACCTACAAAAGTAATTCCACTGGAAACCACATTTAAAAAATAAATAAAAACAATTGCAATAAATAAATATATACAACCGTTTTAAAGCAAACCATTTTACAAAAAGAAGTTTAAAACGTAGAATTAAAATGATCAAAGATTTTAGTTTGGAGGACAGAAATCCCCCAAAAATGATCTAAATGTAATTAACAGCACAAAGTCTGGTCTGGAACAACATTGTACCTTCATTTACTTCATCTCCCTCTTTGTCAGTCTGTGCTTTGATCACATATCGTTTGATTAGCCGTTTCATGATCCTCTGTGGGGAGAAGAAATAGCACCAAATTTATTTTGAAGATTCTGTCAGATCCTAAAAGATACATGAAATGTATTATTATGAAACCGCTCTTCTGATTGGTCAGTCGCTGCTTTCCTTTTATATAATGAAACTGCATTACTGACCACTGTTTGTAAACTAGGTTGGAAATCTCAATTCTTGTCTCAATTGTTCTGTGATTTCTTTATTCTCTGCATTCTATTGGTGACTTGTCAGAGTTGTGTTTTACCTGGTAAAGACTTGTATGAGCTGAATTCTTCTCACTGGGCTCGTTTTGTTTATCCGACTAAAAGAAACAAATATTGATTTGTGAATATCAAACCCAAACTATTTTGTTCTTTGAATAAATTAAAAGCTCCTCGTGTTGTTGCACAATCTGGCCATAAGAGGGAACTAAATACCAATGAAAGTATATAATATTCATATGTAAGAACACCAAATCGTTATATGAATAAAACGAAAAGCAACGTTGTGAGAAAACTTTCTCTCACGCATCAGATGCATTTTTAGTCATTTAAGAATGTCTTTCCTCCGCCTCACCTCATTGAGCTCTGTGTCCTCCTTCAGGTCCTCTTTGTGTCTATGAAGAGGTATTAGCAGGAGCTGTTTGAGTTTCATAGCCAGGCCGATGACTGATTTTGGGCTGGGGATGAGGTTAAATGGCACAGGTAGCGTCCCTCCTTCCTCAAAGTATGAGAACCACAGCTTAGCCCTGGCAAACTTCCACTCCACATCTGCATCGTCCTGTCACAAAGAGAGAAACAACGTACTGGCAAGTGACATTTCATTGGAAATTCATTTAAATAATTTCCACATAGGTACATTTAGAGTGGCATCAAATATAGGAATAGGAATACAGTGTTGCTTTAAATAACCCAAATACCCATAATCAAATTATCATTTACAAAGATTAAGGTGGCACAGATAGACACAATAGAATAACATGTTGTATATAATCAAACACATTATATATGAAAAAATCTCTCCGTAAAAACCTGCAGGATATAGACAGGAATACAAATTTGGTGTGTGTAAGTGCTACCGAAGTGGAGATTTATGGCTCAGTGTAGGAGAAAAAACTCATTTTGAGAAAAGGGCCTTTACAAATATGTATTGTAATTAAATCTATTGACACAAATATATAAAGTGCTATAAAAGAAACACTTCACAGTGTCTTTAGGATGTTTTCTTTCCACTACTCTGAAAAAACACTGTATGAAAAACCAAAAAGTGCAAAATCTCAAAATTGACAGGTGCATGAAAAAACTGTGTTTTAATCTTTATTGAGCTATAGAACTTCCTCACAGGACAACTAGCCTCAGTCTTCCCTATATACACTCTTAACATCAAATAAAAAAGGGGGGGGGAGTGGGAAATCGTGGCCTAATGCTTAGAGAGTCAGACTTAATCCAAATGTCGCGGGTTCGAGTCTCGGGCCGGCGGGGATTGTAGGTGGGAGGGGTGAATAACCAGCGCTCTCTCTCCCCTCCATACCCCGACTGAGGTGCCCTTGAGCAAGACACTGAACCCCCAACTGCTCCCCAGGCCCCGCAGCATTACGTCACTTTCACTAAAAGTAAAAGTGGAGTTTTGCAACGATGCCATTAAAGAAGCTTTTTGGGTTCCCCAAAGACCCTTTCATGGAACGCTTCTTAAAAGGATTTTTTTATATCAGTGTGAAGATCTAATAATCGGAAGAACCTCTTTCCACAATAAAGAACCTTTTGTGGAATGGAAAGGTTCCATTAATGTTAAAGATTCTTCACTGAATCATACATTTTTAAGAGTGTGTGTGACATTAAAAATTCAATTTGTAGCATCTGATGCTAAAACATTAATGCGCAGTATGATTGTAGCAGTGCAGTGTGTTGACATTTTAGTAATGGTCAAATAATGAGATCCCCAGACGGCGATAAAAAGCATCAAAAGGAACTTTCTCTGTTTCCTGTTACTACATCAGACCTCTCTTGTGCTATGAATCTTTTATGGATTGATAATGACATTCTTGCTTTGCAGCAGCAACTATATTTGTTTATTTTTTCATTCAATATATGAGCAATTCATATTTCACAGTTGGATACTGTAATATATTGTGAAGGCCAAGTTGCTTTCACACAAAAAGGCTGTAATTTATAAAACCAACAATAATCAATCTCTACTGTAACTAGAGAGGACTTCCCGTTGATTTTTTACAAATGCAACAGTACTATAAAGGATCTGTATCTCATTTAAAAGGGACTATGAATGGGAAATGACGGTCTCTGGACATTTGCTCCAGGCCTGTACCACTCTACTATCCACAGATCTCATTTCAGAATATGATTACCTCAATTTCCTGAAATGAGTTGTTGATCATGGCGATGAGCATGTTGAGTAAGACGATAACCATGGTAACGTTGTAGACTCCGTAAAGTACATAGCCAATATTCTCAATGAATTTGTGGCCGTTGTTGATGACGACAGACTTGACCTCAGAAAGTCCAAAAATAGCCCAGAATAAAGTTTTAAAGCTTTCCTCAACACTGGAGAAGAAAAAAACACAACTTTCTTTAGTGTAGGTTATGTTATAGCATTTAATTAATCCTTTTAATGATAATTATGTTGTCATGTAATCAGAGGAGTAAAGTACTTGAGTAAATGTAACTAATTACTGTACTTAAGTATCTTTTCGAATACATAGTAGTTGTACTGAGTATCAAAGATATGAACAACTTTTACTCTCTACTTCACTACATTTCTGAATGAGTATCTGTACTCTTTACTCCACTACATTTGAAATGAGCGTTGCAGTTACAAATTACATTTTGCATGGTACCTAGCTTTTCTGCAAGTTTATTTATGCTACAAAAGATGTGATATCACCAACTACAGGACACTGAATGTACTATTTCTTGTGCATTTTGCCTTTACTTGCCCAAAATTGTCAACAAGGCTACTTTAAGTGAATGCAAGCTCCTTAGCATGTAATTGTGAATCACCTGTGTTTTATATATGAGATGAGGACATGACTGCAGCTGGCAATGAGGCCGAAACCAGCACATGCACTGCAAGAAGACTTTGACTTTTTAATTTTACTTAACATTATTTTACTTATCTTTTATGCAGCGACCTTTTTGAAGGTTATTGTTTTTTGTAATTTTGAGGTGTTCAGTTTTATTTTGGTTTTAGAAAATAAGTGTGATTGCTCTCCTCACAAATCAGCTCTTTCTTGTTTTTGTTGCATTTTCTGTGCCTTGTCCTGGACTTTTATGTCACTTGCTTTCTCCCGTGGTGTTTATAGTCAGTTTGTATCTTATCTTGATCAGTTTGTTCGCCTCCTGTATATATTCAGTATATACAGCCCTAGTGTTTCTTTAGTTCTTTGTGAGTTGTTGAATGTAATGGTTGTCTGTTTGCCTATGGTTGTTGGCTTATTGTTTGTTAGTTTTTCCATGAAATGCCTGCACATCGATCCTTGCATCTGCCTGTTTTCCCCAGCTTCTCCACAACGTTACAGTTTTTGACTGGGATGTCTCTTTGACTAGTGCATCTTTGAGCCTATATTTAGTATAAATAAAATACTTAAGTACTGGTAAAATCAGATACTCTAATACTTTTACTCAAGTTGGAGTAATTTTCACTGTAAGGTATCTGTACTTTTAGTATGGTTTTCAGGTACTCTTTACACCTCTGCATGTAATATATTTGAATTCCTAATTTATCACATATACATACACATATATGAAAGTATGTTTTATTATATACATAGGTCAAATTACTTAATTTGGAAACACTTTACAAAAAGGTGCCATTTTTTAACTAATAATAATGACAAATATATCTTAGTTGATTATATTCAAATATATCTTAATATTAACAAAGATTGAGAAATACTGTTAGAAATGTATTGCACATTATTAGTTTATGTTAATTAATACATTAACTAATGGGATGTTATTACAGAATGCTACCCAAAATGTTGCTTTGTGTTTTCTAGTGCTGTCAAACGATTAATCGCATTCCAAAATAAAAGTTTTTGTTTACATAAAAAATATTTTAAAAATATATACTGTATGTGTGCATACACATATATGTGTACACATATACACACAATACACACACATAGTATGTAAACTAAAACTTATTTTGGATGTGATTAATCACGATTAATCATTTGACAGCGCTAGTGTTTTCTAGTCTGTTTATAGGATTTAACGTCATGCAAATATAGAGTCTTTCTCTTAGGAAAATAACAAAGATTAACTGAGTGCCGTAAACAGTAAAACAATTTTCTCGACAATCCAGTGTGTATATAATTATGAAAATAAAATAATCTGATAATAACATCAAGCAACATCATTAGTGGTGGTAAATGTCTATGAATTTTACAATTTGCTTACATCGAACTGACCAGGGGTGCGTTTCCCAAAAGGAACTATGGTTGTAATTTCCGTCGTTACCAATAGAGTTCAATGGAACTAACGGCCATAGTTAGTAAACCAAGGATGGTTCTGGGAAATGCATCCCTGACCAATGGTTAGGTTTAGGAATTGGAGGTGGACCTTCATGCGCAGATGTTTTAAATAATTCGTTTTCATATAAAACAAACTGTATGAATTCATATAAAGACGTCCAATCCATACAATATTTAACTTTCTCATGAGATTGAGTTGGACCTCAATATATGACCTCAAAGCTAGACATCATAAAAATCGAATTTTTATTTCACAAGGTTGTTAATGAATTTCACTGTATTTAATGAATTACTTATCTAGTTCATATTACCCTGAGCATTTTCACAGAGTATGAAGATCCCTGGACTATTATTCACTCCACATGGACATGATCATGGAGTGGTAGTCATGATAATCCAATTTGCCAAACGCCTACTTCCAGTATGTCCTTATGCATTGCTGCCAAAGACTCTGGGCATTTTTGTAATTATATAACTAATAAAAACACGGATGTGATGCGATTACAAAGGACAAGACAAACAATCATCAAAGGAATTGATGTGAATCAACCATTGCTTACGTTGTGAAGGCGCCGTTCTGCTTCGCTCCACGATAGTACGAGTAGAGGTTAAACATTCCGATCATGAAGGCCACAAACACCATTATGAAGATCACCATGAATTTAAATATGTCTTTCACAGTCCTGCCCAGAGAGATCTGCAAAGGCCCAACGCTCTCATTCGCCGGTAGGATGTACGCAATCCGCGAGAAGCTCAGAACCACTGCGATGGCATAAAGGCCCTCAGAGATCAGCTGAGGGTCTGAAGGAACCCAATAGATGCGAGCTGAAATATGTGCAAAGGAAGCTTGTTAAGGTTGAGCATGTTGTCTTATCTAAAAGTATTTCAAAAGGTCAAGCTGAAGATATTCACCAAAGAAAAACATTATTGGTGGGAAAAAGTGTGAGCTGTAATAAAGTGGGGGGGGGAATTATTTGATCCCCTGCTGATTTTGTACATTTGCCCACTGACAAAGATATGATCAGTCTATAATTTTAATGGTATCCATTATTTTAACAGTGAGAGACAGAATCATAATGTTTCCACCTCCATGTTTGGTAGGGGATGGTGTTTTTCTGGGTCAAAGTCAGCATTCCTCCTCCTCCAAACAGTTCTCCTCTGAATCATTGGCAAACTTCAGACGGGCCTGAACATGTGCTTTCTTGAGCAGGGTGACCTTGCGGGCGCTGCAGGATTTCAGTCCTTCACGGCGTAGTGTGTTACCAATTGTTTTCTTGATGACTATGGTCCCAGCTGCCTTGATATCTTTGACAAGATCCTCCCATGTAGCTCTGGGCTGATTCCTCTCCGTTCTCATGATCATTGAAACTCCAGGAGGTGAGATCTTGCATGGAGCCCCAGACAGAGGGAGATTTTGTTATTTTGTTAACAAAGTTATTTTGTGTTTCTTCCATTTGCGAATAATCACACCAACTGTTGTCACCTTCTCACCAAGCTGCTTGGCGATGGTCTTGTTGCCCATTCCAGCCTTGTGTAGGTCTACAATCTTGTCCCTGACATCCTTGGACATCTCTTTGGTCTTGGCCATGGTGGAGAGTTTGGAATCTGACTGATTGATTGCTTCTGTGGACCGATGTCTTTTCTACAGGTAACAAACTGAGATTAGGAGCACTCCCTTCAAGAGAGTGCTCCTAATCTCAGCTCATTACCTGAATAAAAAACATCTGGTTGAAATCTTGCTGATTGATAGGGGACCAAATACTTATTTGACTCATTCAAAGCAAAATAATGTATAACTTTTTTTAAATGTTTTTCTGGATGTTTTTGTTGTTGTTGTTGTTCTTATTCTGTATCTAAAATAAACCTAGCATTAAAATTATAGACTGATCAATTCTCTCAGTGGGCGAATGTACAAAATCAGCAGGGGATAAAAAATGTCCCCACTGTATAGATTTCTACTTGTCAGTGTTGGTTTTGCACTTCATTAACCTCTAAACCAAATGCATATTTCACGGAACATCATTCCATGAGTCTGCAGGGGTCCTAGGAAAAAGGACTGAACCTTTTAAAGACACTGAAATTTAAAGTTAATTTCTTCTAGTTATCAAAAAGGTTCAAAGCTGAATATATAGTTTCTAAAAATATTTTATGTTATATAATTTTCTTTTCATACATTTATTTTTTCTATGATTATTTTTCTGTAGTTTGGTTTTCAAATCCTTTTTCTGTTTAGTTTTCATGTTTGGTTTTCATGTAAAAGTACATTTTCCTAAAAGTATTGTTTTAATACTGACAGTGCCATGTCTGTCGTTACTATGACATGTATCTCTGAACTACACATTACTGTATAGTATTATTTATTTTAATCAGTTAATCTATGCAAATAGTGAAGAATCTAATATGTTTTGTGTACAGGTTTTAGGTCAACTGTACATTCTGTGATTGAACTCACTACCACATCATTGTCATATTGGAGAATATATCCGTGGGAAATACAAAAATAAACTTGTAAATAAATAAAATAACAAATAAATATAAATGTGTTACATTCACATTTATGTACTTGGTAAGTTATTTTATCCAAAGCATCATACATTGTTTTGCAAAAGTCATTTCTTAAGTAACGTAGTAGAAATCATAATTTATTTTATAATTATAATTTTTTTTAATGATAAGAAAAGAAGGTCAACAAGAAAGTAAAAGAAGCTGCACGTGCCACAAATTTTAGGAAAGTATCATGTATGATCTTCCTCAACTATAATTTAAAACAATGCACAAAAATAACATTATGCAAAAATTATTTTTGCATTGTTGAAGTAATGATGTAGAAACTTTAATCATCTTTTTTTGTCAGCATTACTCACCAAGACGATAGTATTCTATCTCAAGGGGCAAGGTAATGTTTGATAGATCTGTGTAGTGCTTGTCGACGTAACTCTGTGCAACATTTGCATGCCAAAACGCCATAAACCTAGCAATAAATGAAGTCACAAAAATGGCCAGCATTCCAAAGTCCAGCAAATTCCAAGGCTCCTGCAGATATTCTCGAGGACCCT
The DNA here is from genome assembly GCA_027474115.1 of Schizopygopsis malacanthus. NCBI lineage: Eukaryota > Metazoa > Chordata > Actinopteri > Cypriniformes > Cyprinidae > Schizopygopsis > Schizopygopsis malacanthus. Next base: position 8,561,109 of record CM049873.1, read on the forward strand.
GAGACCATATCTCTTTACATTCAGCCCAAATCATTCCTTTAATTGGAAGAAGAAAGAGACAGATAATTAGAGTTCATTGCTTTACAGATCATTTCTACAAATATTTGTAATAGATTTTGATAGTGCAGATGTGACAGATGTTAGACAGTTCAAAGAGATGTGACCTATGAATCATTGTGTTCTTGCATCAGTCATTTGGGATTCATTTTAGTACATCACTGTGGGAAACAGTAAATGGAAGAGTATTTTTGAACCTTTAGTTTCGTATTTTTCATAGCAGGCTTTCACATTTATAGAACAGACATGTATGGCTCTATAGTGTAATACAGGATAATGTGGAGCTCATGCTCAATACTTTTGGTGCAGTTGCTAATTTTTATGTAGCCAAAAAGTAAAATGTGCTTAGTTTTATGATCAAAACTCTGTAGTTTTTTTGTGGCGGAGAAACATATGATGCTAATAAACATTCCTCAAGTCTGATCTATCTTATTTGCTATTTTGCTTATTTTAACGTTTTTATTTTATAATCAAGTAAAGTAGCTTCAGTCCAGTAAGTGTTCTTCTTAAAATACCACTAACAATATAAAAGTTATTCTTATGTTTACTTCATAAAATCGTCAAAGATTTCAAAGCAAAGAAACGTGTGTACCACTAGGGTGACCACACGTGCCATTTTTCCTAGACGCATCCTGGCCAGGATTTCAATATTGCCTAAAATATCTACGATTTGCTTTGTTTGCGTGTGCAGACCGATCAGTGTCATCGGTGTATGTTTTCAAAACTCTCTCGATGTACTTCGAATCAAAGCAATATAGAAATCATAGCCAGGACACGTCTGGGAACAATGTCACATATGGTCACCCTATGTACCACAATCTGAAGGGGGACAATTTTACAAATTACACTAAAAGGCCTTTGACTTTCTAAACAAAGTATAAAATATCAATCAGACAACAGAAGACATGCAGGTTCGCAACGTCATGCAATCGAGTAAATGATCTGATCCAAAATAAACGTTTGATTTGTTGTTGTGTAACACGGTGAGAGATGATGTCTGACCTACGACCCAGGAAATGATCAGCATTTCCATCCAGGTAAAAGGGGTGGTCTTCATACGGAACAATTGGGAGGGGTGGTCGTGGATGGTCATATTTGGTAAGAGAGATGTCCCTTCGAAGCGATCAGCAGCATTCATAATGAGAAGGCCAAGAAAGATTGTGAAAGAAGCTGCGTGTGCCACAAATTTTAAGAAAGGACCACGTATGATCTTCCCCAACTATAACAAAAAACATTGCACAAAACAAATAAAGAATATTCTGAAGTAATGTAATTTTAGTAATAAATCAGAAACAGCATTTTGTGCATCGTCTTATTTTCTTACTCATAATATCACATATGCAGAAAATAAATTCAGTGCCATGGATGGATTCACAGTGACTAGAGGTTCAGGTTATTACAGTCTGACCTTGCTTGAGGGTGCTATCCAGTACAGTAAGGCCAGGATGGGAAGTCCAACTACCACCCCCAGAACCACCAGCAACTTGACAGCAGTGGTTTGCTGCCTGAGCCCTGACAGATTCTCATACCATATGGACAAAAGCTGCTGTTGGCAGTTTGGATGGGCTACAAACTGTGTGGGAAGCATCAGAGCAGGCAGAGATACAGTAAACAGATATGTTTATATTACTGTGCTATCATGCCCAGTGATTAAGTCGCTGTATTTTAGCACTTAAGACTACAATAGTTAAATCATTATGCATAATAATTATATCACTTACTGAAATTATTTTGTGAAATATTGCTGTTTTTTTATGAAAGGAACCTACCTTTTTCAGCTCGTATTTGATGGCCAGTTTTAATCGAACTAGATTAGGTCTGCCGCCCTTGTCATAGTGGCCACCTGCCTCTCTGTCTCCGTTTAAAATGGCTTCCACCTCCTCTGTATTCCGACACAGATCCAGAAGGCCAACTACAAAATCCTTACATTGCATAGACAGCTTCTTATAGTCGTTCTGTGAAAGGAAATTAGCATATATCTGTTGAAAACATACAAGTACGATGAAAATCACCTTACTTTTTTCAAGAAATTCTCCGAAATAAGAAAATGGCAACACTTTATATTTGCTTTCACTGACAATATTAAAAGGAACAGTTAATGAAAAAAATAATTCATAATTGTATTGCTGTTGATTGGCACCTATGGATGCAATGTGATTTTTCTGAATTGTCTCAGTGTTGTTTTTTATTTCTTCTCCATACAATAATACTGAATGGTCACCAAAACTGTGGTTATCAAAATTCTTCAAAATATCACATTTTATGTTTCATATGGTGTGTAAATGATGACAGATTTATTTATTTGCCTTTAGCATTATTAGTAGTGTGCTAAAGCAAGAATCACTATTACTATTGTTCATACTAGTTGGATTAGTGATTTTAACAAACCCATAAACCTAAGAATTACACTTTGGCACATAACCTGTCCCACAACATTTGTGTTACCGATGTGAATTATACCTCAAATCCTTAAGAAGAGTACTATAATGTTTTCCTGGAGGGTTAAAAAAAAATGACTGAAGAAGGTTGGTGCTGAAGGAGCAACCCGAGCCCTATATAGAGAAGAGACTATCACAGAGATGGGGACTCTGACTTGAGACAGTAAGCAATCTCCCAGAACACTCTAGCAACCACCTTTTAACACCCAGAATATCAGTGGTGCAGTCTAGTTTTTTGTAGTGAGTATACTGTGATTTTTTCCTTCCCAGCCTCATACTCACCCGTATCAGAGCAGCCTCTCATAAGCACCACCACACTCACTAAACAGAGCTCTACGCTAACTTTTATTTTTAGGAGCACTTGTGCAGCTCAAAAAAAAAAAAAAATTAGGGGCAGAGTAAAAAAATGTAGGAGCACCTTCTCCTCAATAACAAACATTTACATTACCATTCAGAAGTAATATTGGACTCCTTAAAGTGATTTACAGGGGCATTTTTTTTCTAACTTTATTTGAAGTGTTACATTCATGTAAAATGTGTATAAGTATTTTGTTCAAAATTTCTAATTAAAACAATGCAATAAGAAGAATAGGTTACCGATCAAATAAAATCATTATTAACACAATTTTGCACTACAGAAGAGGCACAGAAAACACAAAAGTGGCTTGTAGGTATTTACAGAGATTTAATGAGGCTCAGAGGTGGCATGAGTGCAATTAACTTCATAAATTCATGATGAGATTAATGTTTTGAATATAACATTTTGAATATAGAAATATTCAATGATTTAAATAACTGAAATCATACTTTAAAAATGAAACTAAGACTGCCGTTAGGTGGCGACAAGTTACTGATTTAATCACTGAATCATTCATTCAATTGATTCGTTTGAACGGCTGATTCATTCGGGACCAAAGCAAGTCCCTGCGTCCCAATGTGCATACTATTCACCCTATATGCTCCAAATAGTATTAAAAATGACTAATATCACATTTAGGATGGTGATAGTATGCACATTGGGAGTCAGGCAGTGACTGTCTTTATGAATGAGTAATTGTATTGACTCACTAGATTCATTTAAGCACAGATTCATAAACGAAACGATGCTGTGTTTGAATGGAGATGTGCAGCGGCTCAGTTGTGAGTTTATTTGAAACTATTTTAGTTGACGAAATAGAGCAAAATCATGCAATACTGTTATATTCAGACAATGTAAATCACTAAATATTAAATATATATATGAAATCACTCATTCTTATATTCCAAAAATCCCCTGCTGTTACAGTTATGTTAATGACAACGTATACTCTACCACGTACCAGGTAACGTTACGATAGCATCAGCCTCGTTTTCTGTACCGCGAAACAGAGTTTGCCCTATGATCATCCTTAATGCTTGCAAAATGCATGTAACTGGCATGTGGTTATGCATGTCACAGTATTTATTTATTTTTTACTTTCTAAAGAGAAGTCTTACCATCTGTTAAAGACTCAATCAGCAAACAAAACCTTCAAATTCATCAATAATAATAATAATAAGCAAGAAGAGCTGAGCCACCCACTCTATGGCAAAGGCTGCAGACTCACCAACTACCAAGCATGACTGTACACCCACATCCATATGCACACTGCATAAAAAGTTAAAAGTGAAATAAAAAACATAACTCTTAAACTCATTAGTCTAGCTGCTTGTCTTTTTCCTAATGTATGTCCTGCCTAATATTGTTGTTACTCTATATCGATTTATATTACCCAATGAAATGCTTGGTCAAACCCCGTTACTGTGTCGACAATGACATACATCATATTGAAACATTAAGTTGGGATGAGAAATTATTCCATGTTCCATTTTTTACCACCAGAATCTTCATTTTCATCATGCTCACCTTGAACTCTTTTTCTATGTTGGCCAGTACAGCAAGTTCATTGCTGAGCTCTAGAGCCGTCAGTACCGGGTCCTCGCTGGATAGGGATAGGTAGGCAGGGCTTGCCAACCCTTTGTAGGCATTGATTCTTGAACGCGAATGGCTAAAAGAGTCGTGCCTCTGGTGATAGAGGCAGCTATTGCATTTGCAAAAGTAGTCATGTGGGCGTGCAATGCGGGCGCCCCTCCTTAGCAGAATGTGCACGATCTCGTATTCATGGCAATGAGAAGCTAGTATAATGGGTGTAATATCATGGGAAAACCGAGTGCCATCCTCGTCATAGGCGAAGAAGTCATCTTGTGTCTCTGCCTTGAGGGGGCTGCTAGTGAGTTTAGATGTGTCTGCAAAGGCTTGGTGGCCCAAAATGGCCTCCACTGTACGAATGTAGCCTTTACTTATGGCTAAAAGCAGAGCATCACCAATCCTGGCCAGGCTCTCTTTCCTCAGCAAGAGTTCTGTCACTTCCAGGTGCTCATTGGCAACCGCAAGCTGCAATGCATTCTGGCCCATGTAGTCCACACAGTTGACATTAAGGTCTGGGAGTTCTTCAAGCATCCTACGAATGACAGGGATATTTCCATACTCTGCCGCCTCTAGGAAACACTCTTCAGTTGGCGATAGACTATTGTAACGGGAGTTAAACATGTAGGCCGGTCTCCGCATAGCCATGCGGCGGCTCTTAGCCAATGTATGCATTTGTAGGTCATCGTTGCGCCACCTATTCCAACAAGAGAGAAAATCAAATCACAAAATTTGTTTTAAACAAATGTGGTCTCATTAGCGACATTCCAGTGAAATTTAGTGGGGAAATAGATCCATTGTCTTTTGTCAAACAGTATGAAGCACAGTTCACACACTTTCAAGCCAAGCAGCTTTCTCTTGGTCAATGCATTCATGCAACCAACTTGAACCCGTTGCGAAATCTGCTTAAGGAAATCTTTTGACCTCACTTTAAATTCCCGATCCCATGGATTACTTTTGAAATGACTGGATTATGCTTGTGAAAATTTGCAGAACATTGAAAAAATGTCACCCTGTGTTCGAAATAAGCAACTCGTTAGAAGATCGCACCTGTGGCGACATTTATGCTAAATAATATTACATTGCTTCTTGCACGTTTTATTAGACAGTGAGTGTCACTAAATGTGTGGTCAGTTTTTTTATCTGAAACAGATGATCGGGAATCTGGCAACATTTTATTTCATGGTTGTTAAAACTGCTCTATCGAGTTTGAAACTACAGTAAACTACCCTGAACCTAACCAAAGTGTCAACATAACCAAATGTGAGATTAAAAAATGAATTTTCTGAAGCAACCATGCCATTTTAAGTTGCTTCTATGAATCTTTAAGCTCTTCTATCATAATTCATGTTTTATGGGACAGTATAGTACTTCCAACAAATACACTCAAACAACCTTCAAAACTTATTGTCTTTTGGTAAAAACATGTTTCATGTTTAGAAAGTTTTTCAAAATTAATATGCATCTTAGATGCACTAAGATGCATATTAAAACAGGTTAACAATTCTATGTATATGTCAGAAAAAGAATAAAGGATTAGGATGTGCCTGAATTTAAATTGATTAAATTTTATTGAAATTATTTGTTTGTTTCCGTAGCAATGGCAGTGCTGAATCAGAGGTCAATGAGCCCTCCGCCCACACTAATGCTGTCTTAGTTCATCTAGAAAATTATCATCCCAGTAGCCAAAGGGCATAACTACTGTTATCAGTGCAGGTCTTCTCCTTGTTACATTTCAATCTATATAAACCTTTTCCCTTTAATTCAAGAACTCTGAGATATTCTTACAACTTTGACAACATTATTTATGTTGAGTGATAATAATAATAGTAAGAGAGACTAGAGCAGACAGCATTTGAGGGGCTAAATGTTGGAGGATGTCAAATATCTGTGGTCAAATATGTCATAGATTTACAAAAACATGCTGAAAGACTAAATGGTTATTAAGACCACATGAAGACCACAGATGAAAGAGAGAGGGAAAACATGTGTAACTGACCTTTTAACACAAAATATTACAGTTACTAAGATTACAACTTCTGACAACTTCTCTGTGACAACTAGCCCCTGTCTGCCCTAATATTAAAGTAAATCCACAAATCACATCAGCATATTTTAACTGAGTTATTACCATAATTCACCTTGAACTGGGCTCAGCATAATAATAATTGTCCTGAAATAGACATGTCACAAAAAAACAGATTAATTTTTTATGTCAGTTCTTTATATATTTTATTTCAGTAAAGACTTTTTAAGAACAATACTGGAACTTGCAACATGCCATAGTTTGAGTAATTTATCTTACACCATGTGCAGCTATCAACAAACAAATAGGCTATAATTCTTTGTTATTTATAGGATTTCATCTGTTTGTATGTATGTTTTTGTGAATGTACCACTAAGAATAAGCACTAAATGTCGTTGTGCTGTTGTGCAATGACAAAGTACCCTATTCTAATCTCCAATAAAGTAAATAAATAAACACATAAACAATGTAAATTATGAAAAATGATTTGGCAGAAATGTCCTTAACTTTGCTAATAATGTTAATGTTAAAATATTGTAACATTTCTTCGTATGAATCATAATTTCAACAACAACAAAACAGCACTCACCTGTTGCAGTACCGTGGTAAAGGATACTTTTCAAAGTCGGTGTTCATCCGTTGATGAACAGAAGTATGTTTAGCAGAAGTGTTATCAGTGGACATCGGTTTGCTGCTGTCTTCATGAATTCCTCACTACTACTGATGCGCACGAGACAGCTGCTTACCCACGGAATAGATGTGCCCATGTAAAGTTAAGTGAAATTCTCCTCGGTCTTGTTTTTTAATTAAAATGCGAACTCCGGTTTCGGTCTGGTCCATAGGACTACACGCGCGTAGTTCAGGAAGCTTTCGCCAAATCGAATGTCTGATGACGTCACGGCTGTAACGTATAGATCGTTCACACTGTGCCTTTTCTAGTTTGATGAGGGGATTTTTAAAGCGAATTATTGTTCGATTTGAAACATTGTATCTGAGCTGAGATAAATATTTTAAGCGACAAAGTAATGAACATTAATTTTGGGAAATATAAAATAAATATCACTCACATACAAAGACGGCCAAATTTTTTTTTTTTATTATTATTATATTATACATGGAGGGGGTCGCCCCCTCATGGGTGCTGGCATGTTGACATGCAATTGTCAAAGACTACTAAAAATAATACTATGATAATGATACATTTGCTTTACAAGGGCTCAGTTTGTTTTACAAAGTGTGAACATAAAAGTGCAACGATGGAACATGAATTCCATGATGGGTCCGCATGGCCTATGTATGTGATCTACATGGACAGGGACGGACTGGGAGTAAAAAACAGCCCTGGATTTTCTCCCGAACAGGCCCACCACAACTACAGTACAAACAGTCGCTATATCTCACAATATTGCAGCAAGCCTGTCACATTTATGGCAAATAACATCACAAAACCCGTGGTGACCCTGCTGACAAAAACAATAGAAACCATCACAGAAATTCTAATGATTTCCACTACAAATATCATTACAAACATTACAATCTATCAACAATTAAATAATGGTTTCCTGTAGTGTGTTTTGGGACGTATTACATTAGGATTTAGTGTTTTTAAACGTCCAATTACCAGTAGAGACCAACAGGCGCCATTACAGTTTCCATTAAAATCAATACAATTTTCATTATAAATCAGTAAAACCATTACAAATTATGTGCTGGTTTTTATAAAAGAATATGTCAGCATGGGATTGAAATAAATATGTATTATTGTATGAACTAAAATACTTGAAAACTACATAAAAAGAGAAGAATGCAAAATGTATAATATGGCAATAATAAACATGAAGCTAGAATCTAGAAACATAAAACAACCGAATTCTTCAATTTGAGTATATGTCTCTTTATGTATGTGTCATGCTAATGTAACGGATGTATGCCAGTAAGGGCTGTGTGTAAACCTCACTCCCCTGACCTCAAAAAGAGGCGCTCTAGCGACTGACGCTAGAGGCTGTAGCCTTTGGCGTTCATTGTTAGAGCGCCCGCCTCCCGTGCCGGAGTCCCGGGTTCGCGACCCGCTCGGTGAGTGGGTGCGGACCCGTGTCAGGGGGGTTACATTGGTGCCGTGACCCGGATGGGAGTGAGGTTTAGGGGGGTGAGTGTAACGGATGTATGCCAGTAAGGGCTGTGTGTAAACCTCACTCCCCTGACCTCAAAAAGAGGCGCTCTAGCGACTGACGCTAGAGGCTGTAGCCTTTGGCGTTCATTGTTAGAGCGCCCGCCTCCCGTGCCGGAGTCCCGGGTTCGCGACCCGCTCGGTGAGTGGGTGCGGACCCGTGTCAGGGGGGTTACACTAATCAGGCTAATCACCTTATAGGCGACTTCTTGTAATGTATTTTCTAACTCAATATCTCAAATGTAACCCGTTGTAGAATCACTTAATTTGCACTAAGTGAAAATAACATATTTTCTTATAGCGATAGATGCTAATTACACTGAGTGCAAATAGCTATATTCTATTTACACTGTTAAAATAGCAGGATGTTCTGCTATGTTTACTACTTATTGCAAATAGTGGCAATTATCTGAACCTCAGTATTGCAATACATTATAAAATGGTATGCAAAAATAACTTATTGAGTGAGTGCAAATTTACATTTTAATTCAAATTATTAAATGGATGCCACCTCATTGGGACAATACACCCTACACCTACCCTAACCGAGACTGTATTTTCAACTTTTTTATTATTTCCTTAATTTTTATTAAAAGATAAATGCTTTTCTGATGTGATTTGAAATTTAAAAAGGGAGAAGAAAAAAGTTGTCAAAAGGTGGATTAGAACCCAGATCGATCGCATCAATAGGAGTATGACACAAATTTAACATCTGCAGATTCTGCACCAATAGAGCTGACAATTATTAGATGTCCTTTGTTATCTTGACGAGCCCAGTCACACGTTGGTGGGCGGAGTTGATGTAAATAGACACTCCGCATCACTTAATCTGACCCTTTTTCTTTAATGATGAACCAGCCAGGTCGACGGCCACTGGATGGGCACAGACCACACCTGTAAATGGATGCATGTAGGTATAAGGGAAAAGATACAATCCGAATTCTCTAAATGTTGGGACGTATTTTTTTTGTTTGTTTTTTATATTTTTTTAATATAGCCAATATTTGAATCACAATAGAACAGATAACATAAAAAAATGCTTAAACTGAGAGATGCTGGCTTTTTAGCTGAACACTGATAACACGCTTGAAAGTCTCCCTCCTCTTTAGCCCAGAGAACACGGCGTCCATGATTTCCAACAAGAATGTCAAATTTGGACTCGTCTGTCCATAGAACACTTTTCCACTTTGAAACGGTCCATGTTAAATGAGCCTTGGCCCACAGGACACGACGGCGCTTCTGGACCGTGTTCTCATATGTGGCCCTGGAGCACAAAGCCAGTCTTAAGTCGCTGGGGTATATTTGTAGCAATAGCCAAAAATACATTGTATGGGTCAAAATTATAGATTTTTCTTTAATGCCAAAAATCATTAGAACATTAAGTAAAGATCATGTTCCATGAATATATTTTAATAAATTTCCTACTGTAAATATATTTAAACGTAATTTTCAATTAGCAATATGCATTTCTAAGAATTTCATTAGGACAATTTTAAAGGCGATTTTATCAATATTTAGATCATTTTTTTGCACCCTCAGATTCCAGATTTTCAAATTTACATTTATGCATTTAGCAGACGCAAGCGACTTACAGTGCATTCAGGCTATACATTTGTATTGTCAGTATGTGTGTTCCCTGGGAATCGAACCCACAACCTTTGCGCTGCTAACGCAATGCTCTAACCACTGAGCCACAGGAGCAAATAGTTGTATCTCAGCCAAATATTTTTCCCAACAACCCAAACATCAACGGAAAGCTGATTTTATTCAACTTTCAGATGATGTATAAATCTCCATTTCGAAAAATGTACCCATATGACTGGTTTTGTGGTCCAGGGTCACATATGGCTTCCTTTTTGCATGATATAGCTTTAGTTGGCATCTGCAGATGGCACGGCGGATTGTGTTTACCGACAGTGGTTTCTGGAAGTATTCCTGGGCCCATTTAGTAATGTCAATGACAGAATCTTGCCAATGAGAGATGCAGTGTCGTCTGAGGGCCTGAAGACCACAGGCATCCAACAAAGGTTTTCGCCCTTGTCACTTACGCACAGAGATTTTATTCAGTTTCTCTGAATCTTTTGATGATGTTATGCACTTTAGATGATGAGATTTGCAAAGCATTTGCAATTTGACATTGACATTTCGCTATCTTTTTACTAGTGATGTAGCAGCGTTCGACACCTAGGCTTTGAAGCTTGTATAAAAAAAAACTAAACATTTCACATTGAAGCACTGTATTGGAGCTTGACTCGTTTTGCCAAAAGCACGTGATCTATGACGTCCAAAGCTTCATTCGCCTGAAAACCACGTGACTGCTTTAGTATCTGGTTCAAATGAAGTGAACCTCAGCGCTGCATCCTTTACATTATATTACATTATAATGTGTTAGCATGGTTTTCTTTTTATTGTAATTTATATATCAAATGAACTTTGTCCATGAAATAACAGTCCAAGGACTGAGGCAGAATTAACATTGACAGATCACAGATTTAATTTACCAGTTTATGTTTGATTTATTTGAAATATTTTATTGGCAGTACACCGACACAACTGAATGACTTTGACAAATGGACATTATTTTTATACAATAAATTAAAATAAGGAATCAGTCGTAGAACCCGATGTGAAACCAGCTGCTGTAATGAATCACTGCACTTTGGAAAATGTTATTCGTTTTATGACCACAAGATGGCCACAGCATGAACCATTTTTAAAAACTTGGAATAAATAACCTTTTTCCTATACAATTTGGTTGAATGCTTCACTTCGCCATCATTACTTTGTACATGCTCTTTCTCAGATTGGAGAGCCTCTGCCCATCATTACATCTGAGAGACTCTGCCTCTCTAAGACATCCCTTTTATAGCTAATCATGTTACATACCTGATATCAATTAACTTAATTAGTTGCTAGATGTTCTCCCAGCTGAATCTTTTCAAAATGTCTTGCTTTTTCAGCCCTTTGTTGCCCGTGCCAAATATTTTAAGACCAGTAGCAGGCATCAAACTTGAAATGAGCTCATTTAGTGGATACAATTTCAGAAATATTTGCACTCTTAACTCCAAATTTACAGATTTTTCTTTTAGAGTTTGAAAAATTTCCAAATCCCATATCAACATTTGTTTTAATATAATACAAAAATAATGAAGAATTGGGGGTGACAGTGACCATCACTAGCACTTTTGCTACAACAGTAGTTTGACAGTTGCCACAAGCATTCACAGCCAGGTCAAAATTCGCAGCAGCACTCTTAATCATGTGATATTGCTTACATGTAGCATAACACGTTTAGTGTTTTTATTTACAAAATAATAATGCTTGTATGTAAAACCAAGTGAATACATTCTAGTTTTAATTATAATTTCTACTTTTTGTTTTTATTTATTTATTTGTTGGTAAATAAAACCTATAAAACACGGAGAGGTGAAAAATAGATGATATCACAGAAGCAGAAAGTGCAAACAAAAACACATAAAAATACATGTCAAATAAATGCATAAATTAAGTTATACAAATGCAAATTAAATAATGTAAGCCTTACATTCAAAAGACAGAAAGAATGAGTATGGTTGTTTTAGAGTACTTTGGAGAAATTAGGGAACAGTGTGAAAATGTTCCTGACACATCCAGGCAGGGGCCTGTTTACGGTCAACTCCAGTGACAGACCGATCTGCGTGTCTGCAGACCAGCCTATCTCAGCCATTTTGTTTCTGCGCCTCTTCGCCATGGCGGAGATGGACGACGGTGATGAGCCGGTTTTAGTGCACACTCACAGCGGTTCTTCTCAATCCAAATCGGGGGGAGACAAGATGTTCTCCCTCAAGAAGTGGAATGCGGTAGCCATGTGGAGCTGGGATGTGGAGTGTGATACTTGCGCTATTTGTCGGGTTCAAGTAATGGGTGAGTGTTCCTCTAGCTAATCGGCTAACGTTAGCTGAAATAGCAGTTGTGTACCTTTCTGTGATTCTTAGCTGGTTTACCTCAACAGACCATGAATAGGCAGATAACACTGTCGAGTCGTTTCTAGCTAAACAACACAGATACAAATAAATTATATAGTGCTGCCTATATATAGACAGTGTTTGTTGAAATCACAAGTAGTCCCGTAAATGCTGACTCAAACGTTGAAATGTGTCTATAATGGCTAAAATGCCGTGACTGGGACAAGTTCTAAAACAATCTGGAGAATTAAACGTTCCGTAGCCAAAATAACGTTAACGCTCGAAATAATGCATCGAACGTTCGAACGAACCATGATACGGAATCGAATTTTAAACTCGCATATTTACATTTTTGAATGGAATAACGTTACAAGAACGTTTGTATTCAAGTATGATGCTCAAAAATTCTAAATGGAACACTCGAAGACTTTTAAATGCACACAAATGCCGCTTTTAACGTTCGAGTAAACATGTAACGTTAGCAAAATGCCTGTTTGAAAGGGTCTATAATGCTCAAAGTCAAGTAAAACATTCAAACGCATCTGATGCCCAAAAGTGCCCGGTCAATTGTGTAGTGTTTTCACACTGCCAGTAACCCCAAATATGGTCATTAATTCTAATCTCCACTTTTAAATCTGGGTAAAGGAACATTTCATAAGGACATGTCACAGCTAAAACAGGTAACCCTGGGTCATTCTGGGTTACCTTGGTTCAAGTTTCACACTGCTCATACTTAACCAGGTGTTAACAAATAACCCTGGGTGTTCATAAGCGGACGTTTCATATTGTACTTATGTGAACTCTAGGCTAACGTTCTTGTTTGCATTTTTATTGATTGGACAAATGCAGCATGCCACATGTTTACACGAAGGCTCCAGATTGATGCATCTTTGCATTCTTTTTTCCACCTAGATGCTGAGCAAATGTATACCAAGCACTGTGTTTCCGTAATGATCCAAAACACGTTAATGTGAGGCAAGAGAATAGCTGCTGGTTGCTAAGCATCTAGCTCTAACATTCTAAGGTCATATCATCAGATACTGCAGCGTGGGGTTAAGACTGCAAAAAAACACTGCTAAACCTGCTCCGGAGCAGGGTTTCATAACCCTGGGTAAAAAGTGATGTTAAACCCACATCTAATTTACTAGTGTGAAATGTACATTTACCCAGTATACAGAGCAAGATTAGTACCACTTTTGGGGTGTTAAAGGAATGGTTGAAAATTATATAGTTTACTCACCCTCATGTCATTCCAAACCTGTATGTCCTAAACCTGCCATGTTTGAACACAAAAGAAGATATTTTAAAGAATGCTGTAATCAAACAGTTGTTGGTCCCCCTTGACTTCCATAGTAGGGGAAACATGCTATGAAAGTCAATGGGAGCAAAGAACGGTGAAAATGTACAGAGTGACATTTCATCTCATGAATCCTCAGGATTGTCAACCCTGGTAAATTGTGAGCAGTGTGAGACAAGAAGCAAAATGGTCTTCTTGGTCAGGATTCCATTGGGGGTTTTTGAAATCACACAGAGTTAAACTAGGACTATTTCAAGTGTGAAAAGCCCTTATGACGCCCAAAACCACTGAATTGAATCAGTGTTCAGAAGTGCTGCAATGAGTGTCCAAATCAAAGACTTTAGATGTACTGACTTTAGAAGCTCCGGTTGCGGTTCGGAGATGCAGCTTGGGACTACTTATGTGTATTGACTGGTCTAGCCTGAAAAATATGCTTTAACTCTTTTTGAGCAGAAACTACACTTAAGAGACGGTTGTTGTCTGATTTTATTGGCGATTTCAATTAATCTTGGTGAATTTGATGTTTCCCCATTCACTTGTCTTTATGATAATTTAAACAAATACTAAAATGATGTTTAGGTAGGCAGTTGACTAGGCTATGAGACAGCCATACTTTACTGGTTCTTCACAAATAAACGTAGTCAATTCATTCCAACATAATCAAAACAAAATAATTATACACAGTCAGACTTGTGGCTTTAGTAAATCTGTCCTCTGACGGAATTTTAAAATTACATAGATTTCAACTTATTTCTGCCCTAAATGAACACAAAAAATAACTGGCTGTTTAATTTAAATGAATATTGAATGTGTATTTTTAAATGTATTTCAGATGCTTGCTTGAGATGTCAGGCTGAAAACAAACAAGAGGACTGTGTCGGTAAGTCAACTGTAACATCACTGCTGGCATACTAATTGCCTGTCTAAGTAATCAATTACATGTATCCCCTAATTAATCAATTACATTAATCCCCTAGAAGCAGATGGCTGCACTGTTCACTGCCATTAGTTTTCACTAATATTTTTTCACATTTTATCTCTTTATTTCTCCCATTTTTAATATACAGTATAATAAATTATATACTTGAGTCATTTATCAGTTTCTTTTATCCAAAGCAATTTACAGTATTTCTGTTAGTAGCAATCCAACTAAACCAACCTGGGGTTAAGTACCTTTACCAAGTGCACGATCCATAGTATTAATTTGCGTCACAAAATAAACCCTGCCTCCACACTGGTTAAATCAAGGGATAGTGTCACACTTAAAGGGATAGTTCACTCAAAAAAGAAAATTCGCCCTCATGTTGTTACAAAACCAGTATGACTGTCTGTTTTTCTTCCACGGAACAAAAAAAGATCATTTGTGGAATGTCTCAGTGTTTTGTTTTTCTGGGTCTGAAACATTGCTGTCTCTTATTCTGTCTTTCTCTCAGTGGTATGGGGAGAGTGCAACCACTCCTTCCACAACTGCTGCATGTCCCTGTGGGTGAAGCAGAACAATAGATGCCCACTATGCCAACAGGACTGGGTGGTACAGAGGATTGGCAAGTGAGGATTCAAGCTTTGGACCCACATTGCCTCCGTCCACTTTGGCACTACTCTGCTTAGGGAGACCAGACTGATTATCAGAGCATCTCCAGCCATTGAATGTGTGGGAAAACCTGTGTGCACGTGTGTGACTGTCAAAGTGAAACCAAGGATGTTGGCAGAAATCCAGGTGACACTGGTTAGCTTGACCATTCTATCACCTCATACAGCATTAACAAGAACCAGTCAGAAGAGCTCCGGGATACGACAGATTCACTTTGGTGGAGTTTTTTGGCATCATGTGATTATAACTGAAGTTGTGCTGTGAATGTGTTTTATGTGTGTTAGAAATAAAATCAAATCCCAATGTTTTATAGGTGTTTGTTTTTGATAACTGGATGATTGATTATTTTTAAATAATTGCAGGCATAGGTGTAGTTTGTGGTGGTGGTGGAATAGAAACCCCCCAATAACCAAAACTAGCTAGTACAACTCCCCTCCCCTATTTTTAATATTAAGATTTTGCGCGAGCCATTCCTATCTCAAAGCTGATGGTCAAATATTTGAATGATTTGGAGAAACATCTTACAATTACAGGTGCATCTAAATAAATTAGAATGTTGTGGAAAAGTTCATTTATTTCAGTAATTCAACTCAAATTGTGAAACTCGTGTATTAAATAAATTCAATGCACACAGACTGAAGTAGTTTAAGTCTTTGGTTATTTTAATTGTGATGATTATGGCTCACATTTAACAAAAGCCCTCAACAAATTAGAATATGGTGACATGCCAATCAGCTAATCAACTCAAAACACCTGCAAAGGTTTCCTGAGCCTTCAAAATGGTCTCTCAGTTTGGTTCACTAGGCTACACAATCATGGGGAAGACTGCTGATCTGACAGTTGTCCAGAAGACAATCATTGACACCCTTCACAAGGAGGGTAAGCCACAAACATTCATTGCCAAAGAAGCTGGATGTTTACAGAGTGCTGTATCCAAGCATGTTAACAGAAAGTTGAGTGGAAGGAAAAAGTGTGGAAGAAAAATATGCACAACCAACCGAGAGAACCGCAGCCTTATGAGGATTGTCAAGCAAAATGTGTGTGAACTTCACAAGGAATGGACTGAGGCTGGGGTCAAGGCATCAAGAGCACCACACACAGACGTGTCGAGGAATTTGGCTACAGTTGTCATCAGAGGCGTCTTACCTGGGCTAAGGAGAAGAAGAACTGGACTGTTGCCCAGTGGTCCAAAGTCCTCTTTTCAGATGAGAGCAAGCTTTGTATTTCATTTGGAAACCAAGGTCCTAGAGTCTGGAGGAAGGGTGGAGAAGCTCATAGCCCAAGTTGCTTGAAGTCCAGTGTTAAGTTTCCACAGTCTGTGATGATTTGGGGTGCAATGTCATCTGCTGGTGTTGGTCCATTGTGTTTTTTGAAAACCAATGTCACTACACCCGTTTACCAATACATTTTGGAGCACTTCATGCTTCCTTCTGCTGACCAGCTTTTTAAAGATGATTAAAGCTGATTTCATTTTCCAGCAGGATTTGGCACCTGTCCACACTGCCAAAAGCACCAAAAGTTGGTTAAATGACCATGGTGTTGGTGTGCTTGACTGGCCAGCAAACTAACCAGACCTGAATATATTCCCCCATAGAGAATATATGGGGTATTGTCAAGAGGAAAATGAGAAACAAGAGACCAAACAATGCAGATGAGCTGAAGGCCACTGTCAAAGAAACCTGGGCTTCCATACCACCTCAGCAGTGCCACAAACTGATCACCTCCATGCCACGCCGAATTGAGGCAGTAATTAAAGCAAAAGGAGCCCCTACCAAGTTTTGAGTACAAATACAGTAAATGAACATACTTTCCAGAAGGCCAACAATTCACTAAAAATGTTTTTTTTTTTATTGGTCTTATGATATATTCTAATTTGTTGTGAATTGGTGGGTTTTTGTTAAATGTGAGCCAAAATCATCACAATTAAAAGAACCAAAGACTTAAACTACTTCAGTCTGTGTGCATTGAATTTATTTATTACACGAGTTTCACAATTTGAGTTCAATTACTGAAATAAATGTACTTTTCCACAACATTCTAATTTATTGAGATGCATCTGTATTTGTAAGAAATAAACATTATCAATATAAGAAAATGTTAAATTAGATTTGCATGTTGAATTAGAACATTCTTTCAAACTATAGCTTATAAATAATATGCTTAAAATAATATAAAATACCCTACATTTATATATCGCATGTAAAAAGAAAAATATGAATTGTGATGTTACTTTATTGCACCGACTTTGCATAGATGATAGCACAAAAGACCATTAAGCAAACAAATAAATAAACCTTGTGAGTGAGCATGACCCAGGAACACTAAAACAGTTCACACTTCAACCCTCCAATGTTCACACCAAAACTACTCCCCTTGATTTACACAACACACACTCACTGTAAAAAAAAAAGAATTATGGGTTTTGCAATTTTCATTTAAAAAAAATGTGTATATTTCATTAAAGAAAGGTGTAGCTCAGTGTTGTATACTGTTTTTTATATATACATTTGAAAATACTGAGGACTTTTTACTAATAAAACCAAGATATGTGTTTTCCTCATATTTTGAAGGAAACTTCAGCAGTTTTGAGGCTTGAATTGAGGAACTGATTAAGCTAAAAAAAAATAAGGAAAGAAGGCTACCTATTTATCTTAAGAGAATTAGCTCAATTTTGCAGTTTTATTTTGGAGGTGACCGTTAGTTCCCAGCATGCTTTGCGTATGGCTGGATATGGGGAGTAAATTTTGAAATAAAATGTTATTTTATGTTTTTGAGTGAAGTGAAACATCTGTTAATGTCTAATGTTCAGTTATGTTTGATATTTGAAAGATTTTATGTTACTTTGAAGTTTCCATTGCACCGTGTTGGTTATGGATACGACTCCTTTAAAGCATTTAGTCTTGTTTAATGAGCTGTAGCTTTACTCATGTAAGTGCAGTATGTTCCAGTATTTCCCAAGTATTTTCCTACTTGAGCTGTTTGGCTGTATACAGTATTTTCAATGTACAAAGTAACTCAGTCAAATACAAACAGGCCTCAGTCAAAATCACAGTCTTTTGAGAATAAACCTAAAATAAATGAGCACATTTACATGATTTATTCAGGTAGATTCCATAAAAAATTCAAGCCTTAAAAACTACAAAAAAAATATTGTGTAATATTACCATAATTTTTCAAAGTAGATAGCTTGTTCCATTTTTATAGATAGATAGATAGATAGATTGGATGGATGAATGGATAGTTTAGTTTTTTTATTGTTTTGTATTTTTTTTCATAGAAATTAAGGATTCGTTTACTCAAAAATGAAGATTCTGTCATCATTAAATGTGAGTAATTATTACTCATATAGCTGGCTTATGGGCACATTTTACATAAGTACTTACAAAGTGCCAAATCTATTTGAAGAAATAACAAACTGAGGAGTAAATAAAAGTGAATATATAGAAATTTCCATGACTTTTCTAAAGTCTTTGCAACAGATGTCTGTGAAAAAGCATTCCCTAAAGTACGCTGTTTATAGCTCCATCCTTTTCTAATAAAATTGAGTGCTTGTGATTTGTCTGGAACCCATAAGAACTATTTCCAAGACAAAGATTTTGTTGGAATTTGACGCAGGCTTTTTTAGCCAATGGCAATGTAAATTTCAATATTTGTAATGATGGTTTCCCCGGTGCATTCTGGGGTTAAGGTTTTGCTAAAGAGTGTAATCAAGGCTAAATACACTCTTAAAAATAAAGGTGCTTCAAAAGTTTCTTCAAGCGATGCCATAGAAGAACCATTTTTGGTTCCACAAAAAACCATTCAGTCAAAGGTTGTTTAAAGAACCATCTCTTTCTTTTTATAATCTGAAGAACCTTCTTTCGCCACAAAGGTTCTTCAGATGTTAAAGGTTCTTTATTGAACCATTTAGATAAAAATATTATTTAATGGCATGGCTCAAACTTGGGGTTTGGAATTTGAACAGACCGCTAAAAGAATTAAACTTTAATCTAGTGATATTTTTTTCATCCATTATTTCAATTATTACTCACATTTTCTTCATAAACCTAGTCGAATCTAGTTCTGTTTATTTCCTTGAACTGAAGTTGATAGTCGAGGACTGAGCATGTTAATTGCATTGTCTATCCCTCATCATTGTGTCTAATCATAGGCCAGAGCCTCTTAAGTAAGGTAGGGTATAAGTTCCTTTCCATGAGCAGTATCCACGGATTAGCATACAAAGACACATACTTAAGAGAAAATCCCTTTTGAGGTTTTTAATTCTTACTGAGAAATTATGTGAGTGGAAGAATCCGACTTGAGGCTCCGACCCTCGTTCATTTTGACTCATCAGCATATCAGAGCTTGACTCTGCACTGCCTGTATTTCTTATTCATTGTTACCTGCAGTGTCACATATACTGAACAAAATTCAGTAAACGCAACACTTTTGTTTTTGCCCCCATTTTTCATGAGCTGAACTCAAAGATCTAAGACTTTTTCTATATACACAAAAGGCCTGTTTCTCTTAAATATTGTTCACAAATCTGTCTAAATCTGTGTTAGGGAGCACTTCTCCTTTGCCGAGATAATCGTTTTACTGTATCCTGGGGTGATTACACGTGGTCTGCGGTTGTGAGGTTGGTTGGATGTACTGTCAAATTCTCTGAAACGCCTTTGGAGATGGTTTATGGTAGATAAATGAAAATTCAATTCACGGGCAACAGCTCTGGTGGACATTCCTGCAGTCTGCATGCCAATTGCACGCTCCCTGAAAATTAGCAACATCTGTGGCATTGTGCTGTGTGATAAAACTGCACATTTTAGAGTAGCCTTTTATTGTGGCGAGCCTAAGGCACACCTGTGCAATAATCATGCGGTCTAATCAGCATCTTGATATGCCACACCTGTGAGGTGGATGGATTATTTTGGCAAAGAAGAAGTGCTCACTAACACAGATTTAGACTGATTTGTGAACAATATTTTAGAAAAATTAGCCTTTTGTGTACATAGAAAAAGTCTTAGATCTTTGAGTTCAGCTCATGAAAACAAAAGTGTTGCGTTTATAATTTTGTTCAGTGTAGTTGATCCTTCACCTCGCCACAGCCATGTGCGACATGGGTGGACTGGACAACCTGGTGGCCAACACAGCCTACCTGAAAGCACAGAGTCTGGACGACAAGGAGATGAGGAAAACGAAGGCGTAGCCTAATTCTTCCCAAACTTGAGAATTGTACAGAGGTGCGTGCAACTATTCTCAAGGACTTTGAGGACATCTGTGAGCAGCAGCCCATTGGGAAAACATGCTTGATTTCTGGAATCAATTTAGTTTCAGAATTCAGTTTCTGGATTAGTTGGATGACTGGAATTCGGCAGAGGCTGGTGCTAAAGACAAAGCCAGACAGAATATTATTAACAAATTCTGCAAAGCTGACTCCAAGAGTTTCATGGCTTATCTGAACGAGGACATGGTGGACAAGTGTAAAGTTATCTCTGAGAAGGACTTTGAGGAGGTGATGATGGGACAGGTTAAATAAGTCACACAAGAGTTTCTAAGAGGAAAACCTTTCATTGAGTATCAGACCAGCCCTTTCTTTGATAGATTTGTGCAATGGAAGCAATTCGAGAAGCAGCCCATCGCTGATAAATATTTATTTGGTGAAAGGGGGATTTGGAGAGGTGAGTATTTGCAACTCCTACCCAGTCACAAACAAATCTACAGAGTAAATGTATTTAAAAAAGAAAGAAAGAAAAAAAGAAAGAAAGAAAATGATGTTATAATAGTTGTCGGTTGTCTTAGCTGTGGTGCATTGTATAATTGGAGTTGTCTCTGAATTATTGTTCAGTTTATCTATAATTACTTACATTCATGTCTTCAGAATATAGGTTAATTTTGGTTTTGTTATGGAAGATAGATTTGGCCAATGGAAGATAGGGTCACTATTCTTCAGACGCTATATGGGTACATCTAAAAAAAAAAATGGAATATTGTGAAAAAGTTCTTTTTTTTTACTTATTTCAAAAAGTGAAACTTTCATATATTTTAGATTCATTACATGTAAAGTAAAACATTTCAAAAGTTTTTTTGTTTTAATTTTGATGATTAGAGATTACAGCTCATGAAAGTCAAAAATCAGTATCGGAATATTAGAATATTAGAAAATATTAGAATATTTACATTTGAGTTTCAATTAATGACCATCCACACAGTATAAATTCTGGGTATTTCTTGTTCTTTGAAACCACAATAATGAGGAACACTGTTGACTTGGCAATGATCCAGAAGATGACCATTGACACCCTCCACAAAGAGGGTAAGCCACAGAGGGTCATTGCTGAAAGGGGGGGCTGTTTAAGGAGTGCTGTATCAATGCATATTAAATAGCACATTAAATGCAAAGTTGACTGGAAGGAAGAATTTGGGTGGGACAAGGTGCACAAGCAACAGGGATGACCGCAAGCTTGAGAATACTGTCAAGCAAAGCTGATTCAAACACTTGGGAGAGCTTCACAAGGAGTAAACTGAAGCTGGAGTCAGTGCATCAAGAGTCACCACGCTCAGACATCTTCAGGAAAAGGGCTACCAAGCCACTTCTGAACCAGAAACATACGTCAGAAGCGTCTTACCTGGGCAAAGGAGAAAAAGAACTGGACTGTTGCTCAGTGGTCCAAAGTCCTCCTTTCAGATGACCGTAAATGTTGCATTTAATTCGGAAATCAAGGTCCCAGAGTCTGGAGGAAGAGTGGAGAGGCACAGAATCCATGTTGCATGAAGTCCAGTGTGAAGATTCCAGTCAGTGATGATTTGAGCTGCCAGCCATGTCATCTGCTGGTGTTGGTCCACTGTTTCTGAAGTCCACAGTCAACACAGCCATCTACCAGGACATTTTAGAGCACTTCATGCTTCCTTCTGCTGACAAGGTTTATGGAGATGCTGATTTCATTTTCCAGCAGGACTTGGCACCTGCCCACACTGCCAAAGGTACCAAAAGCTGGTTCAATGACCATGGTGTTACTGTGCTTGATTGGCTAGCAAACTCGCCTGACCTGAACCCCATAGAGAACACACCTGCCTGTCATTTTCAAGTAACCCTTGATACCTTGACTAGCTGGTTCAGGTGTGTTTGTTTGGATTTGGAGTTGAGATCTTCAGGATGGTAGCTCTCCAGGAGCTGGGTCAGCCACCCCTGTCCTAAAGCAATGTTTCCCAACCCTGTTCCTGGAGGTAGTCAAGTGTAATGTGTTCTACTCACATGGTTCCGAGAAGAATTTGAATCAGCATCAATTGGCATGTGAGGTGGGCACTCTAACAAGGACGCTGAAGAGCTCTTGAGGTCAGGGAAATGAGGTTTACCTGCACAGCTACGAACATCTGGCCTCAGTTATACCAGCAGTAAACATTTTGATGGTTTCTTGTATTTGATCCATCTGTTAGGTCTCTATTAATGAGCTGATGAGTTGAATGAGGTGTTTAATTAGGAACAGTTTGAAAATGTGTAGATTGTGTCCGAAATCACATACTCTCATCACGCTATCTGGTCACGAAAAGGCCAGGTGTAAAGGCCCCCCTAAAAACATGCATTACAGACTCAAATACAATTGCAAAAAAAAAAATGACTAAATGAATATGAATTGCAACTCAATCGTAAAAAATAATGGTATGCGAGTGTGTTATAGCTTTAAGCTTTCAGTTGCCAGATGCGGCGCTACTGCAAAACGCATTGCCACAGATACAACCCGCTGGAGCATCTCTCTAGAAAACGTGCACAAACTGTGTTTTATTTGAATTGTATTAGATACTTAGTATTTAAATCTACCAAATAATGAATAACTATGTTCAGTATCATTTTAACTGTATCAACACCCATGGATAATGTCATGGATAATACTGAAAAATGTACCCCATGATTTACTCGCCCTCAAGCCATCCTAGGTGTATATGTCTTATTTCTTTCAGACGAATACAATCAGAGTTTTATTTAAAAATGTCCTGGCTCTTCCCTACTTTATAATGGCACTGAATGGGGTTTACGATTTTGAAGGCCAAAAAACTGCGTCCATACATCATAAAAGGTGCTCCACACGGATCCTGGGGGTTAATAAAAGTCTTTAGAATTCAACTGACGTGTTTAAGTAAGAAAAATACCCATATTTAAAACTTTATAAACCATAATCTCTAGCTTTCTCTAACTGTCGTATGCGTGTTCACTAGAGAGTGGCGTTCCAGCGGATAACATAGAATGTAGGCGAACACGGTGACGAACTCACTAGTAATTCATGTGGAAGCTCAAAGGACAGAGAGCAAAACAAAACACCATTCATGTCAGATGATTTCGATATAAGCCAAGAGGAGCCTGTTTTGTCTTTGCTTTAAACAAAACGTGGTTGTCACAAGACTAGTATATTCTTACTGGAGCTTATGCTATCTACTACATCATCTGCTGTAATGCCATTATCTTATGAACGTGAATACGCTTTTAACAGTTAGCAGAAGCTAGAGATTAATATTTATACAGTTTCAAATAAGGATATTCATTTTGGGGTGAACTGTCCCTTTAACTAATTTTTCCAAATGATAAAATTAGATTATTCTTTTTAGCTCTACCAAGAAAATAAAATGACTTTTTCATTTTTGACTAATATTTCAGACAGCCACAAGACCTTAAATAAGCCCTCACTAATTCTAATCACAGTAATACGCAAAGCTGGCATTGATCTAATTTGGAACAGCACGCCCTTCTTCTACAGAATAATGTGCCTCAAAGGGTTTGACTTGAGTCCCTGGAGACATATACTGGTGAAATGGCGAGGGATTGTTTTTGTGTGTTTGACTTGTCTCAGGAATCTCTTCTGAAATGGGATTTTAGGGAGGATGATGAAAAGGTCAAAGAGTTTGTACCATGATAGATGGCTTTAAATATGATTTGAAATGCTTTTTCAGGTGGCTTCAAGAAGGCTGAATGATTTTTCTCATAACCCCTCTTGTTGTCTTTTCCATCGTAGGCTGGCACCAAAGGGTACATGGCGCCAGAGATCCTGAAGCAGGAATCGTATCGTACGTCAGTGGACTGGTGGGCCTTGGGCTGTAGCATCTATGAGATGGTGGCCGGCTGTCTGCCTTTTAGAGGTCACAAAGAGAAGGTTTATAAAGAAGATATAGTAAGGAGAACTCTAGAAGACGAGTGCAAATTTGAACACAAAAAATTTGATGCCCCCTCAAAGGACATCATTGGTCATTTTTCTGAAAAATAACATTGAAGACCGCCTTTTTTATGTTTCATGGCAAGAGAACACACTGTTTCCACTCCAGGTTATTATTAGGACATGGACAGACCAACTCTGCCCTCTGCATGCCAACATAGGAACAGAAGCTTTACTTTGGCAGCAAAATCAAGCCAGTGTGGCAGACTGTTTCTGTCAGCCTTTCTCACTGAGAGCACTGACAGTGGGATTGGAGCATCAGCACTGGGTTTGGATGAAGCAAAGCATGAATTTTAAAACATAATATCTTTGGGTCACCAACAGATTCAAAACCAGCCTCATTGCTCATGTAGGTTAAAATTACATATTAAATTAAGTTTAGAAACGTAGTTTATAAACTAGGTTCGGGAGGAGACGTCAGATACCAGCCTAATTAACAGGTGGTATACAATCAGGTAATTGTGGCGAGTGGGGCGGGGCAGCCTGGGAACAGCGAGGCCGGTGGAGTAATTGGTAATGAACGACACCTCACCGCTGTCTCGAGTCCCACGGAGGAGCTTAAAATGAGGAGTACAACAGTAAGAGGAGAGAGGACCAGGCCTTAGTTTGTGTTTTGTGTGCGGCACGTCCGTGAGGGGCTGCCGCTTTTCTGTTATGTTTGTTTATTTTATATTAAATGTTTTGAATGTTCGCCGGTTCCCGTTCTCCCGTAAATCAACTTCGTCAGTGCCCGAAACCCGGGAGGAAGGAGGGACACGCTGCAGAGAGCCCTGCTGCTGAGGGGGATCGCGGTGCTGAGGAGATCCAGCAGGAAGTGGCGGAGACCGCCAGTTCAACGGTGGTGCTGGAGCAAAAGAAGAACAGGTGGGACGGAAGACTCGCTGCCGTGCTCCTGGGTCGAAGGGGTGGCTGCCGTCCGAAGGGAGCGGAGGAGTCGCCCCGTGTAGGCCGAAGCCTTGCCATCCGCCATGTTTGGGGAAGCAGGGAACGGGGGACTCCTGCCGGCTGCCCTCGACAGGAGGAGCCACCGCCGTCCGCCAGGAGGCAGAGGAGCATTGGGCCGTCCAAAAGATGTAACCGTGGCACCGCGAGTGAACCGCTCACTGGTTGAGGACCGAGCGGCAGTGTGTCCGGGAACCGGAGTTTTTTTTTTTCCTCTCTCCCCTTTCTCGTCTCTGTCACTCCTCACCTTCCGTCTCCTTTTCTCTCGCCTCGTCTGTCCTTACCCCCAGGTACGCCGCGGCCGCCCTCGGGCTCCCCCCGTAGAGCATTCGTGGGTACCCCCCGGCCTGCGAGGGGCGATGGGGGTATGTGGCAGTGGGGCCCCTAACGGAGCGAGGCCGGTGTTGATCCACCTGCACCGCTCACCTGTCCCACGGAGGAGCTGGAAGGGTTAAATGAGGAGTGACAACAGTGGAAGAGGAGAGAGGACCAGGCCTGGAATATTTTTTTTGTGTGCCATGGTAGGGGCTGCCGCTTTTCTGTTATGTTTGTTTATTTTATCATAATGTTTTGAGTTCGCCGGTTCCCGCCTCCTTCTTCCCGTATTTTTTAAAATCAACCCTGGGACATTACAGCTTCTTATCCATCTAGTTGACGGTTAAGCAGCATCCCTCCACCACCCCTTCTCCACCAATATCACTAGTCAAACGGGGGGGGGGGTATGTCAGGCCCTTCCCGAGAAGCCCTCCCCCAGGCCAGAAATATCATAACGCCAATCACGTTTATCGTGCTATAAGTAAGTTGAAATCAATATAATACTGTTCTCAAAGTCAGTTGCTGAAACCATTTCAACCCATTAAAATTGTATTTTAATCATATTAATGTAACCGTTTCACCCAAAAGTGAACATTCTGTCATTATTCACCCCTATGTTGATCCAAACCTGTGTGCTGTTATTTTTTCCATGGTACACATAATGAGATTTTTTTAAATCTTTTTATGTTTCTGTCAAATATGTCAAGAATGGCCAGAAATATCATAAAATCACCATAAGTATTCAATATGACTTATGCACTTTCAGCTTTTAGTTTTCTTTTGTCTTTTCATAGTGATGTTTAATATTATCGACGTTCAACCTGCAAAACTGGTGCATTTGATTTGAAAGCTGTGACAGAGGCAAAGGCTGTCAGGGTGCAATGATTTTGGTCTGTGTATCATAATGCTGGTGTCCTTCAAAAGACTCATGTTAAGTTAAGTTCGAAGAGAAGGAAAAAAATAATAATAATATTAGAACATCTAATATTTGCACGTTCTCAAAATGTGGAAACAAATTTTGTATAATTTAATGGAAACATCAGCAAACATTTTTGGTTTGATGTGATAGTAATATGGCTGAATTATTCCTTTAATTGTGAGTAAATTTCATGCAGTAACCATACATTTATTCATAACTGTTTTTTACCCTCAGGGATGACCCTCGGAAACATGAGTTCTTCAAATCCATCAACATCCCTCGTCTAGAGGCGGGGCTTATTGCTCCTCCATGGGTGCCCAAACCCAACGTTGTGTACGCTAAAGACACGGGCGAAATTCGGGTCTTCTCTGAGGTTAAAGGAGTTGAATTTGATGCCAATGATAAGAAGTTTTTTAAAGAACTCAGCACAGGAGCAGTGCCAATTCCATGGCAACAGGAGATGATTGACAGCAGACTATTTGATGAGCTTAACGACCCAAACAGGAAGAAAGTGGGACTGGGTGATGATGATGAGCAAAAATACAAATCTTGCACTCTTCTGTGATAGAACAAGAACATCTTGCATAACAAAACAATAGTTTTGTTTATTATTTATTTATTTACTTATGTATTATTTTGTCCTTTTTTTATTTTCAGTGATTTTCCCATATAATACCATTTTTGAAGTGTGTACTCTTATTTTGACTGTGCTTTGATGGTTTATTGCTATAATAATAATAAATAATATTATTTTAGTATTCATTTCTTTTGATACCAAGTACTTTTAATGAGCATTTATATGGAAAATTATGGAAAATTAAATGTTTTTCTGTTGAGGCATCTGCACAGTCATATGCTGTTTCCGCATCAGTCTTATAAGATTTTAAAAGACACGTTAATTGTTTACTTTTTTTAATTAAATACAATTTTTCAGTTACATTTCCCTGTAATTTTTATATTGGAAATATAATTTATAATGAAGAAATCATGTTGATATTTATCTGTATGCTCTGTTGTGCATACTAGTCGTCTATATGCTACGTATGTGCCTGCCTGCCCTGTGTTACCCCGAATTGGAAAATTAAAGACTGTGAATTTGTGAATGTTCCTGCGTCTCTTTTTTTTCTGTTTGCTCTCCGAGGCAATGGAAGGTGCCGCTCGCTTCTCCGCCCATGTCCGCAGAGATCTCCCATTCATGGATTCATGGAGTAAGCCTGGGAGTTCTGAGGGCTGGCCACGATAGTGGCGCTGGACGACGCCACACTCAACTCTCTGTTCTGGAAAGGGGGCAATTACTACCCCCCTGTGGACCTCCCAGACACCACAGGACTGAGCTGGAGGGAAGGGATCCTCCGGAGTCTGGAGAGTATCTGGCCCGATCCAGAATCAGCCCGCCATCAAGCCCGCTGGCTGTTCCCCAGTCAAGCACGCCATCCGCCACAAAGTCAAGCCCGACGGCCGGCCGTCCTATTACCTCCTAACCAGACGAGGAGGATGAGGAGAAAAAGACTGTTCTCAGCCCTCATCCTCGCCTCTGAATCCGCTCCAGTGTCGGTTCCAGCCACTGAGGCCGCTCCAGCCCCTCAGTCCCCTCCAGTGCCAGCTCCAGCCCCAAAACCTATCTAGGCCGGTAGACCCCTAATTTGCCCCAAGGATTTTTTGGGGGGGGGCTATAGGGGTCCGGCCATAGGGGCCGGCCCTTGGGCCGAGGCCAAGGCCAAGGAGGCTGGCCCGCCATGGCTCCCGAGACTGCCTATGGCGCCCTAAGCTCCCTGTCCTGCACCAGCCTCCATATATTATATCAGCCTTGAATAATGTCCAACAGATATCTGTTTTAAAGCAGTGGGTAATTCACCCTTGATTTGCTTAAAATCTACTTTGCGATTCTGTTGGCAAACATGTCTATGGTGCATTCTATTCAACGTGTTTATTGCTAGTGCAGCAGAAATAGACAGTGCAGCCTAAAACTGCGTTTAATGGTACATGGATTGTGACTGTACGTTTACTACAAAAATGCAAACATTTCTTTAAAAGTTTGACTGACCAAATCGACTGGGTTGGTTTGGCCCCCAAGCACTAAAGGTCAAGCTACTCCTATGCCTAAGCCCTGTGTTCCTAGTGTCTTGAATGTAATTCTGTTCATAGTCGTCTATGTGCTATGTGTGTGCCTACCTGGCCTGTGTAACCCGAAATGGAAGATTTAAAGACTGTGTATTTGTGAATGTTCCTACGTCTCCTCGTCTCCTCGCTCCACGCAGTATCCAAAGCGGGACACTGCGTTAGTTAAAAACACAGTTAGTCAAAAATACAAATTTACTCATTCTCATCTTGTTCCAAAACTGTATGAATTTCCTTCTTCTGGTGGAAAGGAAAAACAGTTGCTGGTAGCCATTGACTTTCATAGTATGGTGGGAAAATACTATGGAAGTCAGTGGCTACCAGCACCTGATTGGTTACCATCATTCCTCAAAATACCTTCTTTTGTGTTCATCAGAATTTGTCAATGGCTACTAGAAACTGTTTTGAAACTAACACTCTTCAAAATATCATCTTTTGTGTTTAACAGGTTTGGAACAACACAAGGGTGAGTTTTGTGTGAACTACCCCTTTAAATGTTTTGTTAGTTGTAATAAGGTCCCTCTAATAATAAACCAGCCATTAAAACAACATCAGAACTTACTAGATTGGCTTGCAAAGCAAACACTTGTTAAACATCAGCCACTTCCAAACTCTCCTCAAGTTTCAAAATCTATTGACTACTATATATGACCAGAAGAGGTCACTGCTCACAATGAGATACTGCTTTTTTTAGGCGGGAAGACGACTTGTGAATAAGGGCACTGATAAACCCAGCCATGCTGAAGAATGTGACACTTTTCGAAGAGTACAATTTTTATGTGAGCTCCTAAATATTTTAGCCGTGCTTATAACTAGATTATCTCAAATCCTGTTCTTGTCACGGTGGGGTTTATTAATGAAATATGATGAAGGACGGGGTCAGGCATGACATGGGAAAGAGAGGCTTGTGGTTTCGGACAGGCTGCAGATATTTGCCCTTCTCCTTCACGTTCCAGGATGACACCTCAGCTGTGTGATAAACAAGCTCCCTTGAGACGGGTGGAAATCTCTGGGTGCGGCTCAGCTGGTCAGGCACGGTCTGCCGGTGCTCTCGGGCCCACTGCGCTGCACCCTGCGCCACATGCTCAGTGTTTTGTCCACATCTAGCGAGCAGTGACTAAAATAGCCAGTGGTTTCATTAGGAAAACAAGCCCTGTCTGTTTGTATTATGTGCAAAGGTTATTGGAATGTTTTTGCCTGAATGTGTCTGGGTCTCGTTTAGACTATTTTAAAGGACGATTTGGCTTAAAGTGAGAAGATTTCTGAAATGGAAACTGGGGATATTTTCTATTTCAGTGGTCAAAATATCACTTATTTTGAAAATATAAAAATAAGAAAAATAACTTGTTATTAACTATAAATGAAAAACTGAGACTAAAAGAAATAAGCAAATAAAATTTAAACCAGCCTAACAGATTGTTTTCGTGTTTTAGCTGGTCTTCCAGACTAACTCTGATTTTAGAAGGTTTTTATAATTTTTTTACCACTTCTTTAGCTGACCAGATGGTCAGAATGGGAGACCACCTTAAATCAGTTATGTCCAGCTTAAGACCAGCCTAGCAGCATAGGCTGGTTTTAGGTTGTTGTTGTTTTTTAAAGGAAGTGGACAAAACCCCTCTCTAAAACCAGCCTGCTGCTTCATCAACAATAAGGCCCGAATTCCCCTCTAAAACCAGCCAACCTTTTTTATTTTTACTTGTAAAAAATTCTTCCCAGAAAGAACTATCGAAATAATTCCTATGGTGTCCGCAAACAGTGATTGACAGAAATTCAGTGACATCTAGACTGTGTGATCCAAGTTAACTGTTACGCTTTTTCTAATTGTAGAGTCATGAACCCTTGATATCTCCCAATAATAAGATTATCTCTGATATTAATACGGTGTGGGAATTACTGTGTTGCGACGGGGTAACTTTCGGGAACGTTTAAAATTGTGTGAAAACAAAATCCCGCATTATATGGGGCGGGGCCGAGAGCTAAACATAGTAATTGGTAATGAACAAACAATATGACTTAAGGGTTAAATGAGGAGTGACATGGAAGACGAGAGAGGACCAGGCCTTAGTTTGTGTTTTGTGTGCGGCACTTGTGCCGCTTTTCAGTATGTGATAAAATGTGTTAAATGTTCTTCCCGCCTCCTTCTTCCCGTACCTTGAAATTATATTAAACTACAAACAATATGATAACATAGTACCTTTAAACTGTCTTTGATAACTGATGAGAATAGCGCTCCATTGTTGTCCAGCACACAGCTCGCCGCTCCCTCTGTTGGTGAAAATACTGACGACACAATTGCTCTGGTACCCAGATTATGTTGGTTGGGCCTTTTTGCATTGTATTCGTGCACTGTTTTGAACTGGCACATTTCTGGAGACAAATCCTTTCCCCATATTCCCACATAATTGGGACTTTCCCTGAAAAACCGGGATGTCTGGTCACCCTATTGTGAGTTCAAGAGAAGTAAAGCTTTGTGGACAGCATCTGTGACAAGCTGTTGATTACCAAATAATTTAATCTCACCCCTCTGTTAAAATTACAGTTAATTTGGCATGTAATATATGGTGCTTTTGTCATCCAATCCTCCCTTCATTTTTTTTCTGTCATGCGAAGAGACGGTCATGGGCAGACGCTTATCCTATTTCTACACTGCAGACAAGACAGCAGCTGGAGGACAGTTGAGCTTCACAGCTCAAATAACACACATTTCTGTATTAAATAATTAATATAAGCACTTGAACAAAAGCTTGTGCTCCAAATTGCTTCTTTTACCCAGCTGTTTAACTATTTATTTGTTTTTGCATACCAATACGCCATCTAGAATTTGAATGTCTTGTTATTAAACTGGCAAATACACAACAATGCTTTATATAATTGTGGACACTCTCTTCAGAGCTTATTGACATTTGTCCGGAGGACTTTACTGGAGTTTCAGCACGTCTTACAAATGTTCTTGTCAGATCTAATACTGGGCATTTATAGCAAGCGATCTTGCTTATGAATAAAATAGGGTTACTTGGAGATTTTTGCTTGTGTTGGACTAAATTGCAAGTGTTTAGTGGTGGAAATGAAGCTGTTTTATCCAAACCGCCATCTGAAAGCCTCCTCATTTGGTATCTTCCTTTACATTGAAATGATTAGGTTCAGATTTCACCTCCACACAGCCAGTGCTCTCTAATCTCATTTAACAAGCTGACATATGGCTGCTAACACAACACTCTCATGAAACCCTCCACTTCGGCCTCCTGCTTCACACTTTAACAGACTGCGGTCGGCCCTATAACATTTCAGAGGGCTTAGTGTCATTTTCAGTTTACTTGTACACATGTATAAGCAGGAACACAGGTTTAGACACTTACATTTTAGAATGATTTAATCTAGGAATAAGGCAAGCATCACTGTTACTATTACTTGAGGTGTTTTTCGAGACCCTATACCAAGAATTAAACGTCCACATGTGACTCATCTTAAAAATCCTCTAGAAGCCAAAGGATGCTTGATATATCAAGAGACCAGAATATTAAGAATAAAAATATACTTGTGGGTGAACTCTTTTGACTGGTCTAGTAAGCAAACATTCTAGCAACCACACAGAGCACCCTAGCAACCGCATGGCAGAGCACTGGAAGACACACACTCCCTAGCATTAGCGGTGAGTTTTAAAACAACAGTATTAAGATAAAAACTAATGTTAAACAAATCAAAATGTATATATTATATTTAGTGCTGTCAAACGATTAATCACAATTAATCGCATCCAAAATAAAAGTTTTTGTTCACATAATATATGAGTGTGTGCTGTGTTTTACTTATTATGTATATATAAATACACACACATACAGTAAATATTTACATGTATATACATTTATATATTTATATGTTATATTATATCTAAATATATTTAATATATAAACAACATTTTCTTAAATATATACATGCATGTGTTTGTATTTATATATACATAAAAAAATATACACAGTACATACTCATATATTTTATCTTATTTATTTCGGATTAATCATTTGACAGCACTAATTATATTATATTATATTATATTAGATTAGATTAGATTAGATTATATTATATTAGATTATATGTTTATTCTGTGGATTGAAGCTCTTCTCACTCTAATCTTAGTCCAAAAAAGAAAAGTTAAATTAACATGTATTAAAGGAATATTAATCAACAATAAATGTATTTATGAATTAATGTTAAGCTAGATTAGTAAATCATTGTTCATTGTTAGTTCATGATACCTAATACATTAAATGCAAAATAATATTAAGAAGAAAACTTTTAAGCATTTATTGTAGGTCAGAGGTCATTTTAATTGCTACATGTACTAATAATTTTTCATTAGTTAAATTAAAAGTTAATGTTAATGGTTAATGTTAATGGCCACTTAAGCTCCTATCATGTCAGGTATTCACAAATGTTTGACTGGTGCTACATTAAAGTAGTTTATTTTTCAGTGCACCAGTAGTGAGAGATCATATACACATAGGTCAACTTTTTAATGCTGGCATGCACTGAGAGATTGGTTTCTGATTAGCGTTAATGAGGTCAGAATGTCATGCCCTATGAAGTGTGCTAGAAGACAAGAGTGCTGAGATCCACACTAATGTGTAGATGGAAATCCAAGATCCTCCATGATTGCTGCTATAGACTACATCTATCCAGGGAGACATCTGTGGCTGCCGCAGTGACAGCTGGCACTCCATGGAAGATCTCTGAACATGTTTTTCCCAGGCTGGTCTGTCAGTGTGAAACTCAGATACTCTTACAAAGACCGTCTCTTAGTCCTTAATGGAAATTGTTGAAGTCACTCAAAGAAAGCCGCCATCCTCTTCGGAAAACCCACACCCCCACAAACACACATTCACACCTATTTGTATATACGCTAAATATACTGTCTGAGCACACACTCTCAAATGTGCAAAAACCATAAACACATGCACACTTTTAGCGCTTGTGCGTGAGATCTATGTGACAGTGACGGCAATTTGAAAGTCATGTTTGAGACAAGATCTGGCTCTGCTTCACAGAGACGAAGAGTGTAAAGCTGATCACGAATCTTCAGCTGATAACTTTCTTCACATGTGTGTTCAAAAGAGCGGGCCAAAGAGCCGAGGGGGGCATTTGGGGAAATAGTGAACCACTGATTATGACTTAACACATCAATGACAAACAAGGCCGCTGAAAAGATATTTCAGTTATATTTTATTTAAAGGTGTCTTGTTGCAGTATACAATCCTTGTGAACCTAAAACCACTGTACAGTGCTGAGGAATATTAATTAACAACATGTACTTACTATGTGGTTAGGATAGGGTTTGGTTTAGGGATAGTTGCTTGTTATATGCCTAATTTTCTGTTATTACTTTGTAGTAAGTACATGCGATATATGTACATGGACAGAGCCAATAATTCGTTGAAAAAATCTAGTTTTTTTAATCTAAGTTAGTAAACGTTCTATTTCAACTGCAGTTCTGTTTGGCAGCTGTACTAAAATCCTTTATTGACTCTGAAATGTCAAGTGATGTAAACATTAAATTCAATAATTAATTAATTAAGTCTTCCTTACACCATAAATACATTTGTCCATGCCTTAATCGTTATTTTCAGGACATTTTTTACATAATATTTTAGAGAGAGAGAGAGAGAGAGAGAGAGAGAGAGAGAGAGAGAGAGAGAGAGAGAGAGAGAGAGAGGATGGATGGATGGATGGATGGATGGATGGATGGATGGATGGATGGATGGATGGATGGATGGATGGATGGATGGATGGATGGATGGATGGATGGACGGACGGACGGACGGACCAGACAGACAGACAGACAGACAGACAGACAGTATTTTTTACAAATACCATGAACTAATCTTTTGCTTATTTCTTTGAAATGTGAACATGAACCAACCTTGTCATGTCATTTTCTTGTCAGTTACAAGAAAAAGGGTATGTTGGTTAACCACTATGACTTGGAAGTTTATTCATCAAATCTTATAAATACATCAATGATAAAGAACATATCGATGAATTGAGTTTCTTCAGTTTACCATATAACAAGACTCTTTTTTGTCATGTTTTTTAGGGCAGTTATACAACCTTGAATTGCAAGCAACGGTGCTAAAATGTATTCAAATGTCTGAAAATGATGAAAATCATATTGAAAATCATTGTACATGTATATTGCACATTGTGTTGTTCTGAAGAGAAGAGAGTAGAGTAGAGTAGAGTAGAGTAGAGTAGAGGAGAGTAGAGTAGAGTAGAGTAGAGTAGAGTAGAGTAGAGTAGAGTAGAGGAGAGGAGAGGAGAGGAGAGGAGAGAGAAGAGGAGAGAGGAGAGAAGAGAAGAGAAGAGAAGAGAAGAGAAGAGAAGAGAAGAGAAGAGAAGAGAAGAGAAGAGAAGAGAAGAGAAGAGAAGAGAAGAGAAGAGAAGAGAAGAGAAGAGAAGAGAAGAGAAGAGATCAATCGTGTCTGGTTGTCATGGTTCCTCATCCTGCTGAGCTTTGCATGTATTTCTCTGTGTTTGACTGTGTTTAGTGCAGCCCATTACTTGAATTCTTAGCATTTCCACAAATAAATGAATTCCATAGAAGAGTCCAAAGGAAACACAAACCTCAAACACTGGCATGTTTCTCTCTCGCTCTCCCCTTCTCTCCTAATGCGCACATTTGTCATGCCCCAGTGTTATAATAAAGAAATAAATGTAGCTTATCAAATTCAGCTCTATTCATAGACCCGCTGACCACCACAACCACTGACCGCCATTGTCATCTTACAACTGCAGCAAACCAAAGTCAACAAGACTTTTTTTACTTTAACCTATTTACTTTAAGAAGGTTGAGTATTAAGCATCATTTGATGAGTTTACGGACAGATACATCTAGAACAGGGTGCCCAACCCTGCTCCTGGCAATCGACTGTCCTGCAGAGTTTAGCTCCAACTCTAATCAAACTAATTAAGGACTTCAGGGTCGCTTGAAAATCCAAGACAGGTGTGTTAACTTTGCAGGACAGTTGATCGCCAGGAGCAGGGTTGGGCACCCTGATCTAGAAGATAGATGCTTTCATTGTTTCTGTGGTCAGACTGTTTACATCAGTTAAAATAGTCCAGGATGGTTGAGTAAACTTTGGTTTGATCTACAACCAGCAGTGAAATCTTGGAACAACAGTCATTTTAAACCTGGATAATAAACCTGGATAATATTTTCTTTCTATTTCTGCCTGTTGTCTATTTGTTTGTCTTCTCATGCCTGTTTTTGATATAAAAATTGTTTGAATATTTTGTATATACAGTACAATCGACTTCGACTGAACATTTTAACAGATGCCTTGGAATAAGACCAATCAATTTGTTTTGTCGTGAAAAAAGAAATGCACTAATTGTAATGAACATGCACTTGTAGTGTATATCAAATCTTAAAATTATATATACAAATAACTGTACTTGCAGATCATATAATATCCATTTAATAAACAGGCCACTTAAAATGCTTCTTTTTCATAAGGGTTATTCCTCATATGTATGAACTACTGAATGAATAAGAGCTGTTCGCTGTTCACTGATGTGCTCTATGATATAACTTACCTCATAAAAATGTTGTCCTGGGCCTCAAGATTTTAAGTGATCACCCTAATGGGAATATATTCTGCAAACCTTGAACAATAATTACACTCTGCTGCACGCTGTCAGACCTAACAGAGATATTATTACACGTGCAAATTTACTTAAAACAAACTGCAATTTCCCGCTTATGTGGTCCAGAGGTTTGGCCCAGACATCTTTGCATGAGACCTAGGAAGCGAGGGAGTGAAAAGAGAGAAAGATGGAAAGAGAAAAATGGACATGGTAATTAAACTGGATTTAACAAAAGCAATAGTTAAAGTAAAGAAATAGATACTCTGTAAATGAAGAAGCATAGAAAAGTCATCAGAGAGACGATATGATAGCCAGGTGAGATTGTTATTCAGATTTTAAGCATTCCCTCTCAGTGATGTCATCCGGTGAGTTGGCACACTGGTGATCTGGAAACATCCCAAAACCACTGGTTTCACTGCTGTCATCTGTCTCTCTGTCTGATTTAAATCAATTGCCCATTCTCTCAGTGTGATTTATTGTATCATTATAGATTTAACACACTGTAATATATCTCCTCAGACTGTCTCACATATATTTTCCTCCCCTCTTCCACGTTCAACCAACAAGTCATATAAGCACTATCTATTATTAACAGTATTTGTAATTTACTTGACAATTTAATCCAAACTTGCACTGTAAGAAATAAATCAGAAGATAAATATACTGGTAATTCTCTGCCAGGACATTATTTTTTAGGTTTATGGATATTTGAACACAACACTTTAATTTTTTTCAAAGCTGTGAATAATAAAAAAAATGCTCACACTCCAGTTTGAGGACTAATTCCACTATTAACTAAATATTAACTAAGACGTCTGCCTCAGTAAATTCCTAATTTGCTGCTTATTAATAATTAGTAAGGTAGTTGTTAGTTTAATTATGGGATATAAAATATGGATATAGATACATGATTTTTCTGTAGAAAAAAACGAAGCGATAAAGTGGTGCTTTGGTGCTTTTCCAGGCAAGTGAGCTGCTTCTGGTTCTTGCAAGTCAAACGAGCCCATCCTTCAGCTGATATTAGCATATTTTGGTCTAGGTTGTTATAAGTCTTGGGTCCTTCACTGCAAGTATACGGGATTTTGTTAAAATGCTTCATTGTTTTGCTATTTGTCTGATTATTTAGAAAAGTAATAGCACACATTCTCAACAAGCCATACGTCTTTTCTCTTTTCTTACATCTTTATCCAGCACTGTCCGTAGTGTGGCTCAAGACATTTACATTTATTCATTTAGCAGACACTTTTATCCAAAGCTACTTACAGTGCATTCAGGTTATACATTTTTGTCAGTATGTGTGTTCCCTGGGAATCGAACCCACAACCTTTGCGCTGCTAATGCAATTCTCTAACCACTGAGCCACAGGAAAACCTGTTAGATGACAAGTTAGATGCGTTAACATTAGAAATGCGTATACTCAGGAACACTGAATCCACATAGATTCATAGCTTATATTTGGTATATTTGTAGAGTTTTGCTCTGTATGTGAGATCATCATGTGGTTTGCTGGTCTGGTATGAGTCGGTATTGCCATTCGCATGTCCAGACTCCCATGTGCCTATTGAAAATGCCTCGGTGATGAGACCTATGTTTAGAGCTGCTGTAAGTTAATATGTTAGTCATATTTTTAGGTTTCTCTGACATGTGGTCATCACTGGCTTCGCACTTTCATTGCACTCGCTTTCTGTCTGCTTTGTTGGCCCCTACTTGACCCTTAGCATTCACATAAAATGAGACCCATTGTAACTCAGCTGTTCACATGTTACAGAATGCTTTTGAAGATAAGGACGTTTGTGCTACTGTTTATCTAAACTGAAACAAAATAACAGAATCAAATGAAATGAGGGACACTGAAATGAAAGAGCATAAAGAAATACAATGCATTCCAGAGCATTTTTGCACTCACAAGAGCTCTCACACACACACACACACACACACACACGCACGCACGCACACACGCACACACTGTACACAGATGTTGGTCTGGGTCTGTCTGACAGTAGTGTATTTATCTCCTTGTGGCCAGTGATGTTCCTTATTGTGCTGAACACAATTCTTCTGTGTCCACTTTTCCATTTTTCCAGACCAAATCATGGTGGGGACTTTCCATTGACTTCAATAGTTTTTTCATGTAAAATTATATTTTCACCCTACCCCTAACTCTCACAGAATATTTAGATTTAAACGTTTAATCATTCATTAATTCAGTCTTTCATTAATTTTACTGTGTTGGAAAAGTTACTTATGCATCAGGGCAATGTCAGAGTATATAACAAGCAAATCCTGAAACATCAACAAGTTTATCTTTCTATGCGGTGATCCGGTTTAAGTTATCTAATATGGTTCAATCCTGGATTGATTTTTGAGTGTCCTCGTTTCACTTTAGTGCAACAGAGAGAATAATACATTCACATGCAGGACGTGCTTTTTTAGGCCAGCTCACCGCAGTGTTTCATTTGAGATACCAAAAACTCATAGAGTCAAAGATCCATATCTCTAGATGGATGCATTTCAAACCACAGACCTTCTGAATAATTTCCCCTTTAATCTTCTGACATCAGCCCCCAGCACAGAGACCTGTGGGCCTGCCAAAAGACTACAAGTCCAGGTGAAATGAGCTTTAAGAGTACTTCTGCTTTTAACCCGAAACAAGCTTTACGTGATTCACCTTCACTTTATTTTATAAAACTATACAGCTAAAAGAGTTGCCATTTTTGTAAGGATAAGGTAAAACCTGAAGTGCTGTGTATTTGCAACTGGGTTGTGACTCACAGGTGGGTTTGGTGTGGGCTTGAAGCCCATAAAGGAGATAAAATCAAAGTTGAAATCTTTTTAAATATCTGTATCTTTATATAACATGAAAAACATTGCATTGGACTTGACTTCAGTATAGGAACTGATATTTTGTTTATATCTATCTTGAGTATCAGGCTGTTGTGATGCTGAGGACAATTTGTTCATGGCTTCTTTCTCTCTCAATCTCTTTAATTTATATTTAACAATAAAAATGTTTTTACCCATCTTATCTCTTGTGAGCTTTTCCTTTTTTGGGAATTTAGCAAGAACTAAGGAATGGAATTTCTACTTTAAAATAATTTACTTACGTGCAAACTGATTGAAATATTTTCGGCTTTTAACAGCATACTGAGTGTAGTTAAATAAAAAAGTATTAGTTTAAAGTCATTTTAAATGCAAGCTTGGTTTTAAAAATGAAAAACTTGTTGTATTTAGAGTGCATGACAAGTAAGGGAATTCCTGGTGCTTTTTTCTAAATTGGACCCAAATTTGAAAGGTGCACTAATAGGTGATGATATTAAAGCATGAGTTTGTGTCTTTGCATCTTTTTGTATTTTTTTTAAGTGAAAGATAAAAAAGCCTAAATCAAAAGACATTATTGTGCAATAACTACTGTAATATTTAATTTTAACCCTGATAAAGAATGGAGTAAACAATGTAGTAGCTCTATGCAAACAAAAATAATATTTACTGTAGAAATTATATGAGTAGCACTGAATTATGCTATCCGAAACATAGCCAAGGAATCCCAAGGTTGAGGAAATGGATGCGACTGGGGCTGTACATCACATGCTTCAGGCAACAGGCCCAAAGACCCAGGGGGAGTGACACAGAGCCGTAAAACTCTGGAGCAAGAACCAGATTCATAACTCAGCCTCGTTTAGAGCAGGAAAATGGATCTAATTTTAGCATTTATGCAGAAAGCCAGTTTGAAATAGTGGAAATTTGTATTACAGAAAGTATAGCTGTCAGCCAATTAAATAAAACATGTAGATTGACTGTTATTTCAACATTCTATGAGTTAGTTAGTTGTTAAGTTAATGAAATCAGTACTGAGCACCTGCATCCCTTAGTTTTGTTCTTCTGCTTGCTGCTATTCCATTGCTAACAGACACACGCAGTCTGAGTGTGCAGCGTTGATATACATGCAGCACATGCTGATCTAAACACAGATTCATTTATGACTACGATAATCCAAAATAAGCCTGTGTATGGTGCTTTGGTAATGTGTAAATTAGACGTTGGGTTCTGGAATCCGTCATCAGTTTGTCAGTGAATCCACCACACCGCTTCCACAAGTCAAGGCCTTTTAACATACATTTACCACTAAAAACATGGACTGCAGTGAATGTCTGCTATCACATAAAGTTTGATGGTCTTTGTTCGATATGAACATGTGACTGTGATGTGAAAATGTGACAATTTGTATTTCAGTTTATAGTCAAGGTTCTAAAAAATAGCAATATATTCAGCCAAAAGTAATGAAACTTTTTTATTTATGTTTACATGTTTAGGTTGTAGACTTACACAGTACACTAAACTGGCAAAATAAGGACATTTTATTTTCTCAATCTGTGAGTGCATTGAGTTTCTTATAGTCGTAACGTATGGGTTATGGTACTTCTTTCATGCATCAAATATCTTGTTTCCTGAGGTCTGATTGGCATCGTTCGGTAAAGTCAAAGTATGATAAGAGCTCCTCTGAAAGAACAGCAGAAATGCGTACAGACAGACATGTTTGAATGTTGACGCTGCCCCTCAGAGACGATGCTATCATGCTAAGATGTCTGTCCTCTTTTGAAAGTTCTAGGCTTATCAGTACACCATTTCCAACCAGGCATTTACCACTGCTCACTGTTCAAATGCCACTAAACGATGTG
The DNA here is from genome assembly GCA_027474115.1 of Schizopygopsis malacanthus. Taxonomy (NCBI): domain Eukaryota; kingdom Metazoa; phylum Chordata; class Actinopteri; order Cypriniformes; family Cyprinidae; genus Schizopygopsis; species Schizopygopsis malacanthus. Next base: position 8,602,361 of record CM049873.1, read on the forward strand.
TAATATATGTGTACTACCTTACATTGTTCATTTATTCAACCTTTTTGCTTAACATGGAAAGTATGGGGGAGAGATACCCTTGTGAAAAAGAAGTGTGCTAATTGTATTGAATTTTGTTGTAGTGTACTTCAAACCTTAAAAGTTTACTTTTAAAAAGGTGAACTTGCAGATATTATCAAATTAATTAAATAAACTGCTGCTTAAGTGTACGCACAGTATACTTTAATGTTTTTTAACATTTAACGTTTTAATCATGTCAGATTAAATATTTTATGTTAAAGTTTTACTTTAAGGAAAACTCCTACTTGAGTGGGTCAACTCTAAAGTTGATATAATGTTAAACTACAATACATTTTCATTTAATTCTCCTTTTTTAAAGTATGTACTTCTTTTTATAGACCAGGAATTAGGAAAAGACATAAGCCGAAGTTCAACCAGACAAACAAACTGTGAAACGGGCTAAAAAAATGTAAATAGAGCCACAATCTATTGTATATTTGTTATTATATAACACTGGTTCTTTTTAAAGCTGACGGAGGTGGTGATGTTGACCTTGCTATTGAACTTTGGATTGCCCAATCACAGCTCTAAAAACATCTGAGGGTAACAGGATGTAATGTTATTCAGTTTCTGTCAGGTACTGCACTCCCGTCCCTTCTCCAAACCACCGTCTCCTTTCTTTATCTCTCTCTCTCTTTCTTCCTCATTTTAAGCCACAGTATTGTCTTCTTGTCTCCTTCTTTGTAACACGTCTTCCTTGCTCTAGGAAGTCTGCGTTGGTTCCGGCAAAACAAACTCTCGCTCGCAGACACACCTTATCAGTCCATTTATCTCTTCAATCTATTTCCTGAGCAGGGGATGAGGGCTTTGTATCCCTCGCTCTGTTTGCCTTCAGTTGAGTGTGATTATGAATGAATAGAGCAGGTCTGAATCGGTCTAGTTTTGAATGCTTGAACTCCTCTGCTGTTCTTCTCTGAGCTGTGACATAATTACTTACAGATTCCACTGCATAGCACAGCAGATATTCACGGTGGAGGTCAAGTCTGAGCTCTGAGTTGCATAAAAGAGACTTTTGATACATGTTTCATTTAATGGATTTGAGGTTTAAGATGAGGGAGATGTGGGTATTCACTCTTTTTCTTTCCATCATTCATTTGATGGATGCTAGTCCGGAGGCAATGGAAACGTGAGCGCTTTATGAGGGATAGCCTTTATACTGTATATAGAAGGCTATGTGATTGTGTGTGTGTGTGTGTGTGTGTGTGTGTTTCAGTATTTATTTATTTTACTGATAATCCTGGTTATTAACCTGGTTAGTCCATGGTTTACGTCAAAGCATAATGGATAGGTTAAAAAAACCTATAGGGAACTGCCAACTTACTTTTGTGCATTTAAATATTTGCAATAATAATTACAACATTTTTGATGATATACTGTATACTATACTCACATATAATATGATACTATGAAATGTACAAATATTAAATTACATTTATTTTAATAAAATAAAAGCTCACTTAAGGAGTACAGGTGCATCTCAATAAATTAGAATGTCGTGGAAAAGTTCATTTATTTCAGTAATTCAATGAAAATTGTGAAACTCGTGTATTTAATAAATGCAATGCACACAGACTGAAGTGGTTTAAGTATTTGGTTCTTTTAATTGTGATGATTATAGCTCACCTTTCACAAAAGCCCTCAACAAATTAGAATATGGTGACATGCCAATCAGCTAATCAACTCAAAACACCTGCAACGCTTTTCTGAGCCTTCAAAATGGTCTCACAGTTTGGTTCACTATGCTACACAATCATGGGGAAGACTGCTGCTCTGACAGTTGTCCAGAAGACAATCATTGACACCCTTCACAAGGAGGGTAAGCCACAAACATTCATTGCCAAAGAAGCTGACTGTTCACAGAGTGCTGTATCCAAGCATGTTAACAGTAAGTTGAGTGGAAGGAAAAAGTGTGGAAGAAAAAGATGCACAACCAACCGAGAGAACTTTGGCTTCTCAAAAAAGTTAAAACTTTAAAACCGAGAGAGCCTTATGAGGATTGTCAAGCAAAATTGATTCAAGAATTTGGGTGAACTTCATAAGGAATGGACTGAGGCTGGGGTCAAGGCATCAAGAGCCCCCACACACAGACGTGTCGAGGAATTTGGCTACAGTTGTCATCAGAGGCGTCTTTCCTGAGCTAAGGAGGAGAAGAACTGGACTGTTGCCCAGTTGTCCAAAGTCCTCTTTTCAGATGAGAGCAAGTTTTGTATTTCATTTGGAAACCAAGGTCCTAGAGTCTGGAGGAAGAGTGGAGAAGCTCATAGCCCAAGTTGCTTGAAGTCCAGTGTTAAGTTTCCACAGTCTGTGATGATTTGGGGTGCAATGACATCTGCTGGTGTTGGTCCATTGTGTTTTTTGAAAACCAACATCACTAAACCTGTTTACCAAGAAATTTTGGAGCACTTCATGCTTCCTTCTGCTGACCAGCTTTTTAAAGATGCTGATTTCATTTTCCAGCTGGATTTGGCACCTGCCCACACTGCCATAAGCACCAAAAGTTGGTTAAATGACAAAGGTGTTGGTGTGCTTGACTGGCCAGCAAACTCACCAGACCTGAACCCAATAGAGAATCTATGGGGTATTGTCAAGAGGAAAAAGAGAAACAAGAGACCAAAAAATGAAACCAGAATCCCAAAAAAAAAAATGTCAAAGAAACCCTTTGCTTCTATACCACCTCTGTAGTGCCACAAACTGATCACCTCCATGCCATACCAAATTGAGGCAGTATTTAAAGCAAAAGGAGCCCCTACCAAGTATTGAGTACATATACAGTAAATGAACATACTTCCCAGAAGGCCAACAATTTAGTAAAAATTGTTTTTTTTTATTGTTCTTATGAAGTATTTGAATCTGTTGAGATTGAATTGTGAATTGGTGGGTTTTTGTTAAATGAGCCAAAATCATCCAAATTAAAAGAACCAAAGACTTAACCTACTTCAGTCTGTGTGCATTTAATTTATTTAAGTTTCACAATTTGAGTTAAATTACTGAAATAAATGTACTTTTCCACGACATTCTAATTTATTGAGATGCACCTGTACACTTTCATGTTTCTTAACACACTTAAGTACACTTAACAAAATGTGGATGAGTGGAATGACATACTGTGTCAGGGTTCTGTCACTTCGGTCTAGTGTTATTCATGGTTTTGTGACAGAGCCCTGACATTCCCGTCATGTCCTGTTTTCATGTAAGTGCGCGGCTTCGAGTGTGCTCGATCCGTGCGCTCTCTCATCTGTGTGCCTTGTTTCATGTTGAAGCATGGGGTTCGGATCCCGGCACTCATGTCTTGAGTTTCGGTTTCATGTCGGGGTTCGGACACTCGCGCTCCACGTTCTGTCTCATTGTGTGAGTGTGCGGTCTCGAGTTCGCTCGGCCACGCGCTCTTCTGTCCACATGTGTTTTGTGGTGTTGCATGCAGTTCATGTTTTTATCGGTTGCCTGCATTCGTGTTATATCGCTTTATGTACTCCCCAATTGTAAGTCGCTTTGGATAAAAGTGTCTGCTAAATGAAAATGTAAATGTAAATATCTTGTGCTGTGTGGCACACAGCTTGTGTATTCATTGGCTGCGTGCTTTCATGTTGTCATGTCTTGTGTGAACACATGGCTTATGAGTTCTCATTAGTTGTGTGTTCGTGTCCTGTTTTGCACATGGCTGGTGATTTGTTTGCTGGCCATGTGCTTGTGTTTACGTTTTGTGTGAGCACATGGCTTTTGTCTTAGTTTTCTGTGTGCCATGTGCTCTCATGTCAATTGTCTTGACCCCCACCGTCTTGTTACCTGATTATTGGTTAATTTGCCCCACATGTCTTTCCTCGTTACCCTCCTCATTTTCTCCCTTTATAATCTCCTTGTGTTTGCAGTCCTGTGCCAGTTCGTCATCGTTTCACCATCGCATATATCCTATCGTGTCCTGTCCGCCTTGTTGTGCCCTGTCCGCCTTGTTGTGCCCTGTCCGCCTTGTTGTGCCCTGTCCGCCTTGTTGTGCCCTGTCCGCCTTGTTGTGCCCTGTCCGCCTTGTCGTGCCCTGTCCGCCTTGTTGTGCCCTGTCCTGCTTTGCCAAGCTTGCCAGCTGTCCTGTTTTTACCCTACGGGGTAGTTTTTGTTGCTGATTTGTTTTTATTTTTTATTTTTCAAAATAAAGCCCATTCTCCTGCACAACTGAGTCCTCGCCTCAACCCTTCATCCCCAACCCTGACATACTAAACCTAAATAAATAACTATACTTATTTCTAAATGTTATAAATTTGAACTGTAGTTTATTATTTGATATTACACTAAATAGTTATATATTTAAATGTTATAAATTCTGAGTTCATCATTACATCTTGTGTGTCATTACAATTCTGTGCAATTACAAGTATATTTAAATACAAGTTTCAATGGAAATTGCATTAAAGTGTATTTTAGCTTATCATAAATGCTTGTCAGTACATTTGGCAGTACACATTAACTGTATTTCAAAGACTATAGACGTAATTATGGAAAAAATGCACATCATAAACTTAACTGGGTCAAAAAAAGTGCTGTTAACTAACTGGGTTGAATATAAGTTAAAACTATAATACGTTTTCAAAGAATACATATAATACTGTTCCCTTTCAAGGGAACTCCGTTGTGTTGAATTTGACGCTTTAGGGGAACGCTTTGCGTTATAAGTCTTGAAGCACATGTGAAATCAATACAAGGTATAATTGGGACGTCAGAGCGAGTGACGTCACGAACCAGGAAGTCCTGCCCAAACGAAGCTGTCACTAGCTTTTTGTGTCTTCACAAGCGCTCTGTGTGAAATTGTCTGTCCAATTTGGTGTTGTCTGTCATTACTTTAATACAAAGAGAACAGATATGGCGAGCAAGCAAATGACAATCTTTTAGAGTGTGCGTTATCTAAATGGGTGGGGATACACACATTCTTTGTGTTGCCTGTTAGGGAGAGGGCCATGCACAGTCAGCGCTCGAGAGTGCTGTGAGAGCACTGCGATGTGCTTCTCTTGCGGACACTCCGATCCTGCCTGGCGTTCTTTCACAATGAGGGCGCTCAGGCTCGCATTCACTGGGGCTTTGGCTACAGTCCTGGGGTTCGCAAATGGATCTGTAAGTGGGGTTAGGGACGAGCACAGCCTTATCTCTACCTTCACCTGACAGGTCCAGTGCCTCTTATCAAGGTTGGGAAGCACGCGCTGCGGTTTCTTCAACCCCGATTGAGGCACAGACACAGTGTTCCTGTGGCTCAGTGGTAGAGCATTGCGTTAGCAGTGCAAAGGTTGTGGGTTCGATTCCCAGGGAACACATTTACTGACAAAAATATGTATAGCCTAAATGCACTGTAAGTCGCTTTGGATAAAAGCGTCTGCTAAATGCCTAAATGTAAATGTAAATGTCAACTATCTGATTCTGAGGAATTAGATGTTGTTAGTGTCAATGCAACAGATACTGAGGATTCGCCACCTCAGTCTCGAGCTTGTTGAGGTTGTAACAAGAGCGGTCGACTGGCCAGCAGAGAAGGAGGATGTTCGTTCAAAAAAATATATATATATATAAAATAATACATATAGAAAAAGGACGCTTTCTGCCTTCTCGTGCACAACCTCAGAGAAGGTTGTGCACACAAACATCTCACTATTCCTCTATAATAAATAAATAAGTCCCCAGTTTTACCCATTAAGCCAGTGAGAACTATATCAGCACTGGTGGGATAGGAAGCGGCTATTCAGGCAGCAGCGTTTTGACACACAATGTATCTGCTGCAAGCCTACCAGGCTGAATTGTTAGGAGATCACGATGAGGTTATGGTCTGAACGCAGTTTGTGAACTGCGTCGGGCCACAGATTTATCTCTCAGGGCTGTGGTAGCACGTGGTGGCCACTGAGAGACATTTATGGTTGAATCTGAGTAACATCAAGAGAAAAGATAAAAACTTTCTTATGGATGCTCCTTTTTTCCCTCTGACCTCTTCGGCGATGCAGAGCGTGGCTTTTTGTGCTCCCCCAACTTAATAATGGGGACACGTGAAGCACGCTCAACCGCAGCCTTCGAAGTGTAAAACTAATTTGAGGACCATTATTATTTCTAAGAAGGCTGCGGGAAAGAAGACCTGACGCCCGAGGGCTCAGGCCAATGAGGACATCCCCCCGAAGTGGAGCGGTTAACACCTCATTTTACGGTGTCCGTCTCCCTTCGGTGTCCTCAAGAGACCATTCTGCCAACCCTGTCACCTCGTGTGCTTCAGGGCGCGGCGGTCTCCGGTGAGCGCATATATCAAGGTCCACCCAGAAACGTAGTGAGGAGGGTTTCAAAGCAGTCAGTTCAGACACATCCTGACGGTTCACTGTTTCAGGATGTCGTTCTGACTGCACAAATACATATAAATCCAGAAACCAGTCTCGAGAGACTGGTACCTCTAGTAGAATTTTTGGCAGCGTGGGAACTTCTGCCAAATATATCTAGTTGGTTCCTGCAGACTATAGAAAAAGGGTATCAATACAGTTCGGGTCTCGCCCTCCCAGGTTCATGGGGGTGTTGTCCACCGAGGTGGCCCCCCAGCAGGTTCTGGTAATGGAACAAGAAGTGAAAGTTCTGTTAGAGAAAGGGGACATAGAATATGTACCTCACTCCAACAGGGAAACCGGATTTTACAGCCGGTATTTCATAGTTCCAAAGAAGCATGGGGGGTTGCGTCCCATTTAGATCTTCGAGTTCTGAACGACTCCGTCATGCAGCTCAAGTTCAAAATGTTAACTTTGAGACAAATCGTGCCACAGATCAGATCCGAGGACTGGTTTTTCACAATAGATCTCAAGGACGCATACTTCCACATATCCATCCTTCCATGTCACAGGAGGTTCCTGAGGTTCGTTTTTGGGGGCAAAGCATACCAATATCGGGTTCTTCCGTTCGGCCTAGCATTATCACCCCGCACTTTCACGAATGCGTAGATGCAGCCCTGGTGCCTCTTTGGCTTCAGGGTATTTGCATTATGAACTACATTGACGATTGGTTGATTCTAGCTCAGTCGCATTACTTGGCAGTGCGGCATCGAGATATCGTTCTGGCCCACATGAAAGAGTTGGGGTTACGGCTAAACGACAACAAGAGTGTGCTTTCTCCACTACAGAGGACCACTTTCCTTGGCGTGGTATGGGACTCAACGTCGATGCAGGCGCACCTGTCACCGGCATGTATAAAGTCCATCCTGTCAGCTGTGAAGAGAATAAGGCTAGGCCAGTCACTCACTGTCAAACAGTTTCAGAGACTGTTAGGTCTTATGGCAGCAGCATCTAACATGATAACTTTTGGACTGCTGTACATGAGACCTCTGCAGTGGTGGCTCAGGACCAAAGGGTTTTCCCGAGGGGCAACCCCTTTCGCATGATCAAGGTCACGCATCGATGCTTTCGTGCCTTGGTAATGTGGAAGAAACCTTGGTTCCTGTCTCAGGGTCCTGTGTTAGGAGCTTCATGTCGTTGCAAGATGCTCACGACAGATGCCTCTCTCACGGGCTGGGGAGCGATCTTAGAGGGACACTTGAGTCAGGGTCTGTGAAAGGACCAGCATCTCTCATGGCACATCAACCGTCTGGAGATGTTGGCTGTATTTCTTGCTCTCAAGAATTTCCTAGCAGAACTCAGGGGCCACCATGTGCTTGTCCACTCAGACAACACATCGGTGGTCTCCTATATAAATCACCAGGGGGGTTTGCGATCACGTCCACTATGCAAACTGGCGTGCCAAATCCTCCTGTGTTCGAGCAGCTTACATCCTGGGGGTCCACAATATAGAAGCAGACATCCTGTCGAGACGGGCTGAGGCCCAGGGAATGGAGGCTCCACCCTGAGGGGGTGGAGCTGATATGGAGGGAGTTCGGCCAGGCACAAGAGGATCTGTTTGCGTCTCAAGAGACGTCTCACTGTCCACTCTGGTTCTCCCTCACGTATCCAGCTCCACTCGGACTAGATGTGATGGTGCAGACGTGGCCGAGGCTTCATATCTATGCATTTCCCCCGATCGCTCTGCTCCCGGGAGTCCTGAAAAGAGTTCACCGGGACCGGGTTCTACTACTTTTCATTGTCCCGCGGTGGCCGGGCAGAGTATGGTTCGCAGATATAATATCCCTTCTCGATGTGCCTCCTCTGGAGCTTCCCGTCAGGAAGGACCTTCTGTCCCAAGCAGGGGGCTCGATATTTCACCCCCAACCAGAACTGTGGAAACTGTGGGCTTGGCCTCTAATGGGGCTCAGCTCTTAGACTGAGGTCTCTCAACCGAGATTCGCACTTATGTATATTCTTTCAAATTATATTATTTCCATTGTGTATTTCTTTTTCACAAGGGTATTTTTTTTTAAAGAATAGCTACACAAGCTAAACTTCTAGCAAAGTCTTGGCTCTCTAAAAATAAATGTACCCGACAATATTTTAATTTTCAATTCATTTAATTAATTCAATAAGTGAAAGAACTCAGTGTGTACAAGCTGAGGATAAACTATCTGATTCATTGCTGATTGCCAAAGGTGTATTGTGCTGGGTCCCCTTTTATATACCATTTATATAAACAGTCTTGATTACGACATTCAGGATGCCAACTTTCACTTCTATGCAGATGACTCTATCGTGTATTGTAGCGCTTCTTCTGGGCAACAAGCCCTTTATAAGCTCCAGCTAGCCTTTGATGTCATCCAATCACGGATTTACAATATAAAACATGTTCTGAATGTTGATAAAACCAAATATATGCTGTTCTCAGGTACAATTTTTTTTATAACAATGTATCCTCTCTTCAGACCCTACAAGGTCCCGTGATCGAATTAGTAAAAGAGTACAAATATCTTGGCATTGTTGTGGGCAATGTACTATCTTTTAGCTTTCACATCACTTAACTGAAGAATTTTTTTTAAATTAAGCTTGGGTTTTATTTTAGGAACAAGTTTAGCTTTTCATTCAATGTACGAGAGAAATTGGTTACTACAACTTTTCTACCCGTGCTTGACTATGGTGTTGTAGTGTATCGGTTCGCACCATCATATCTTCTTTCCTCTTTAGATGCCGTTTATCATGGTGCTTTAAGCTTTATATCAGATTGTAAACCCTCAACATATCACTGTATATTGTATAACAGAGTCAAGTCAAGTCAAGTCACCTTTATTTATATAGCGCTTTTAACAATACAAATTGTGTCAAAGCAACTGCACAATATCAAAACAGGAATTTGTTTTAGTTAAAGGCATATCATTATTGAATTCAGTGATGTCATTGTCCAGCTCAGTTCAGTTTAAATAGTATCTGTGCAATCAAGTCGGTGATATCGCTGGAAATGAAGTGTCCCCAACTAAGCAAGCCAGAGGCGACAACGGCAATGAACCAAAACTCCATCAGTGACAGAACGGAGAAAAAACCTCTGGAGAAACCAGGCTCAGTCGGGGGGCCAGTTCCCCTCTGGCCAGACGAACCAGTAGTTTATTCCAACTGCAGCAAAGTCAGTGTAAGGGCTCCACTGGTTCCAGTGGTCCTATCCCAATGTCTGTCTAGGTGACAAAGTCCTCATCTGTCTCTGGTAGGTTGTAGAGTAGGTTGGTCTTCTTTGCTTATCAGAATAAAAGAGCACTGGTATATAATTATTTTTAAAGCCATTTTGGGGATGTTGCCCTCATATCTCTGCTGTCTTATAAAACAGAAAACTGTTGAGAAATACTTCCTTTGCTCACAAAATTGTTATACTCTCTCTGTTCCTTTTGTTCAATCTGAATTAGGTAAAAATGCTTTTATGTACGCAGCTCCATCTGACTGGAATCTTCTGCAATCAAAATTGAAATTACAAAATTAGCTGTCTTTGGATCATTTTAAAACAGCAATTCGGCAAATGGAAATTGACTCAACGATATGTAACTGTGTGTCTCTATTCTGTTTGTGTTGTAATATTTTGTGATGAAACTGATGTATTGCTGCCCATTTTGGCCAGAACACTCCTGCGAAAGAGAGGAGTGTTTTGTCTTATTGGTTTATTATTATATATGGTTAATTTGATATATTTCTATTATATTATCTATTTAGCAGTGCGTTTATTCTCTTGTGGCACCAGCAATGGATACGCTTGTCAAAACAAAGTATACGCTTTCAGTGCGAGGGATTTCTTATTGTTAACTAGGGGTTTTTCCCTCTCAGATTATTATTTTGATAAATATCCCCTTCATTGTCTTCTAAAACAATGCACAAAAGGCTGCATTTGATGTAGCACTGAATGCCCTGCACCCCTGCCCACAGCGGCTAGTCTTTTGAGGCATGGGTTTCTTTTTCCAATGGTTTGGCAGGCCAGGCTGGATGGTTGTGCAGAGGGACAGAGAGTGGGTCTATGATGGGGTGAAAACTTGCAGCAGCCTTTGGGACAATTACAAGAGAAACAGCCGACGGCTCCTGTGTTTCATATCCCCCCTCCGAACTGGCGAACTCCTGCGAGTCTGTGTCTGTTGGCCTGCAGTGAAAGCCTGCTTTGTGTTCTCACACCTCATGTAATGAACTGAGGTATTGTGGACCGGGTCTGAGGTGTCCGCACTCACGATAAAGCACACAAGATGCCAATTAGCACTGTGAGCCAACCTTTCATTCATCCTTTATTTATTCTGTTTATTTTTGTTGGACACAATTATTTCTGACATGGCGTTTCATTGGAGTGAATTGTGATGGGAAGCTACCATCTGAGCCCAGTGATTGGTCAGTAGACAGGGGGTTGTGTCGCATTTTGTCTTTGGACGTAGAATTTACATGTTATTGTTCTGTCCAGACTCAAAGCTTGGTAGCTGTATTCTGCTACCTAAATTAGAAACAACTTAATCTCATTCTTTCTATATGGAAAAACATATACATTTATTTGAGCCTGGTCTCATGAAAATGCGTATAAATAGTATGCCAAATAAAATTAAAAACGTGGTATTGATACGCAAAAATTGACTTTGGCGTGCATATGATACGCTTGTGTTTGGCATGCATATATTACTAAATTAGTTGGCGTGCATAAAATACGCAGTTTTCACATTATAAGAAATATGTTGGCGTGCATATTATACGCAATCTACCCCACAACCCTATTGCTACTCATTGCATAGCACATATGCGCCGAAGTAAATTTTTTGCGTATCAATACCACAAGTTTTTGTTTTTATTTGGCGTACTATTTATACGCATTTTCATGAGATCAGGTTGTTCATTCTTAGGCTTAAGTATTTATTAGCACAGTATCACCATGAAATTATGGCAAACAATATCATATATATGAACTTTCTTATTATTAGAACATTAATTGTCCTTACAAAACATTGCTATATTAACCACATCATAGTGATTTGCATTACTTATTTAAATCTTTTGTTTTTCACACATAGCCAAAAATAAATAAATAAATAGTGATGTTGTTACAGTGTAATTACTTTAGTTAGTAATATTAATTAACTGCATGTACTTGCATTGGGGTTAATATTTGGGTTAGGGTTTGTTGCTTGCAGTTTTGCCTGATTTACCATCATTATTATTATAATCATTATAAGTACATGTAATGTGTAACTAAGTGTTATCACAAACTGATTGCTTATTTAAAGAATCATTAGATTTTGAGTTCAAGCTTAATCAGATAAATTTACTGAAATAATATTTAAATTATACAAAATAAATTACATTTTTAAAAATGATAAAATATACTAAAGTCTATCTTGTGTGTTACCTGTGTGTTTACTACATAATAATTATTAGGAACTAAGAGATACATTTTTTTTAATGCACTTGATTATTATGAGCTTTTTTTTTTAAAGTTCTGGATATTTTTGTGTTAACTATCTGTAACAACTAAATATAGATAGATAGATAGATAGATAGATAGATAGATAGATAGATAGATAGATAGATAGATAGATAGATAGATAGATAGATAGATAGATAGATAGATAGATAGATAGATAGATAGATAAACGTTTATAATTTAACACCGAGGTCTCCAAACTCAGTCCAGGAGTACCGGTGTCCTGCAGACTTTAGCTCCAACCCTAATTAAACACACCTGAATCAGCTAACGAAGGTCTTACTAGGCATGCTAGAAACTTCCAGGCATGTGTGTTGAGGCAAATTAGAGCTATATTCTGCAGAACACTGGCTTTTCAGGACTTAATTTGGAGACCCCTGGTTTAACAGATATGACATTGCCTCCATTACCTCCTTTAAGTTTACTCTATCATTCTGCTATCACTCCTCTGTCCTGTTTTCTCTCGCGTCTCCGTAATCTAATCTCTGCAGATGAACTGTATCATCCTCTGTCCTGGTGATGCTTGTCAAACATGTCTGACCTGAAGTCTGCTCTCCCTCTGCTGCTGTCTGCTGCCTGAACACATTCTCTTTGAAAGTGAAGGGATTTATGGGTAAAAGATGCTCATCAGAACTTCATGTATAACGCTGAAGGCTATCAACGAGCAAAGCGTTGTTTTTTGGACATGTTTCTTAATCTTAGAACCTGTCTGAAGTTATTTATTGATAGACAGATGATGGACAGGACTGTTCTTATCTTCCAGTACTATAACCCTCTATCACACAGTGTTTCCTCTCAGGAACAAACTCATTTTCTTTGCTACCAATGATGCATATACGATGGCAATAAAATGCTAATAAAGGGATGTTTGAGAATTAATTCATACATATTTGTCTTTACTATTATGGTCTCGTGTGGTCAATTTAATTTTTTTCTGTCACATAGCAGTTAGTGTCTTTCTATTGTCACATGAATCAAATTTGTTATTTTTTTACTTTCTATGGATGGATGGATGGATGGATGGATGGGTGGATGCATGGATGGATGGATGCATGGATGGATGCATGGATGAATGGATGGATGGATGGATGGATGCATGGATGGATGGATGGATGGATAATCACATTGTGTTGATATACAAGTGTGTAAATTAAAAAGAGATGACAACGGAGTATATAAAAACCCTCTTTTTTGCAGGACTATATCCTTCTGCCACAGATTCAAATTTTAGTTTGACAGTTTAACAGCTGAGCCCAAGCCTCCTTCACTAATTCGAAAAGGTCACTTTAGAACTTGTAACAAAGGAACGTTGATTTGCTTCATTAAAAGCATATTGGATTACTTTATTAGCTCATTGTATTCTGAGGAGTAGAGTATTATGAAAGAGAAGTTGACTTAGTGAGTGTGATTACCTGCATCTGATACAGCATTCATTCTTCAGATCAATCTCATATTCACAATAAATCATTAGTTTGAATGGGCACTGAGGAAAGCGATTTCTTTGTGGTACTATCCTTTCGTCTGTTTCCGATGACAGCACTACTCAGTGCATTTGTTGACCGTGTCAGTGTTGTTGAAAAGAATAATAACTTCCTTGTTCCTTGTTTCAGTCTCTTTCAATATAAAAGTCTTTACTGCTGACTCAAATAACTGAACTAATACATTAATGAGATGAAAGACTTCTCATTAGAATTACGCAAAACAACTTATATCTCATGTTTTCATTAAAGAGACATCAGAGGCAGAGGCAAATTCCAGAAGAGCCAGTCAAGGTAAGGCTGCTCTCAGCGGGTACATTAACGCTGATCGCAAATAAACGTTATCTTTATTAACAAACCACATAATTGAAGTCTAAACAACTACATGTTCACCTAAAAAAACTTTTAAAACTACATTCTGTAATGCACAACAAAAGTATTATTTATAAAATTACAGTGAATTTGGGCACACTAAGCAGTTGAGCCGCCGCTGCACTACATTTCCCAGCATCATGGTCACCTGCACTCCTTGTCAATCACTTACACCTGGAATCTATCAATGGATCCTCCTCATCAATCATGCTCCCCATAAGAACATGGTTACTCCACACTCTCGTTGTCTGGTCTCACAGTTGTTTTGTATGACTTACATGATTCACCTCACTGTTTACGCACCTCTAAGTACTCCAGTGATCTGCTCCTGGTTCTCCAGCGCTCCACCAATCATCTGCTCCGAACTAGCCTCCTGAGGAAAGGAAGGGAACACATTACCTCACCCAATAAAGACTTCCTGTCTGTTTCAGTTACCTGAGTACCTGCCTGAAAGTCAATGTCTTGTCTCAGTCCTCAATTAACCTGCTGTTATATGGACTTACCCTTGCGTCCCATCGTGTTTTGCTGACACCATGACACTCGCTGTGAGAAATACAGTATGTGATAAAACGGTGAAACAGTTGGAGTTCAGTTATCACTATATATGTATATGTACAGGTGCATATCAATAAAATGTTAAATGTGAGCAAAAATCATCCTAATTAAAAGAACCAAAGACTTAAACTACTTCAGTCTGTGTGCATTGAATTAATTTAATACACGAGTTTCACAATTTGAGTTGAATTACTGAAATAAATGAACTCTTCCACGACATTCCAATTTTAATGAGATGCACCTGTATATGTATATATATACATTTATGCATTTAGCAGATGCTTTTATCCAAAGCGACTTACATTCAGGATATACATTTTTATTTTATCAGTATATGTGTTCCCTGGGAATCGAACCCACATCCTTTTGCGCTGCTAACGCAATGCTCTACCACTGAGCCACAGGAACGTGTGTGTGTGTGTGTGTGTGTGTGTGTGTGTGTGTGTGTGTGTGTGTGTGTGTGTGTGTGTGTGTGTGTGTGTGTGTGTGTGTGTGTGTGTGTGTGTGTGTGTGTGTGTGTGTGTGTGTGTGTGTGTGTGTGTGTGTGTGTGTGTGTGTGTGTGTGTTGTGTGTGTGTGTGTGTGTGTGTGTGTGTGTGTGTGTGTGTGTGTGTGTGTGTGTGTGTGTGTGTGTGTGTGTGTGTGTGTGTGTGTGTGTGTGTGTGTGTGTGTGTGTGTGTGTGTGTGTGTGTGTGTGTGTGTGTGTGTATGTGTGTGTGTGTGTGTGTGGTTCAGGTATACCCTACGTTATGGGGACAAAATGTCCCCACAACGATGGCAATATCCAAAATCCTTGTCCGTGTGGGGACATTTTTTGGTCCCCATGAGGAAACCAGCTTATAAATCAGACTAAGTGATGTTTTTTGAAAATGTAAAATTGCAGAATGTCTCCTGTGATGGTTAGGTTTAGGGATAGGGGCAGTGTAAGGGGATAGAATATACAGTTTGTACAGTATAAAAACCATTACGTCTATGGAAAGTCCCCATAAAACATGGAAACCCAACATGTGTGTGTGTGTGTGTGTGTGTGTGTGTGTGTGTGTGTGTGTGTGTGTGTGTGTGTGTGTGTGTATGAGTAGTATATTATATAATTCATAATATGGAAAAATTTGTATTTATGTAATCTGCAGCATAGTATTTACAGGAACATTTCCTTTGCAACAAACTGAGGTTAAAGGTTATGACTCTTGCACACAAGGTTTGTCTCTGCACATTAGGCTGAGACAGTAAAAGGTAGAAACTTTAAGCAAAATAACACCCTTCTCTATGATGATCACATATCACTGAACCGCCATTGTTTCCTGCTTTCCACAGAGCTCTTAAAAAGATTAAAACCAGGACACCCCAGTCCAACAATGATATGCTTTGCAGGATGTTCTGAAGACACCCACTCTCAGTGTACCATCATGTTTTTTGGCTGTTAACTTGTGTCATGTTTCCAGGTTGTACCTGGTTAAGAGGAACGACTGTCAGACTGGCACCAAGCAGCGTTACGTAAACATCCTCACCTGGCACCCAGCAGTGAATCAGTCGTGAAAGCTGTCCTTCTTTCCAAACATGTAGAGACACACCAGAGTCTTAAAATGTGCCACATGCACAGACGAGCTGGTGCTCACTGGTGTTTAAGAAGATGTACACTTAAAAATAAAGGTTATTTATTGGTTATGTATTGGCTTATTGGTTATTTATTATCTATGGTTCCATGAAGAACTTGTATCATCCATGGAACCTTTCCACTGCATAGTTTCTTTATTAGAGGAAAAGGGTTCTTTAGATTTTTTAAATGCTCTTCACACTAAGAATTTTTATTTTTATTTATTAATTATATATTTTTTTAAACTGTTCACTGAAAGTTTCTTTGGAAACCAAAAAGGGTTCTTCCTGCAAAAACCCACGTTTGGAACCTTTATTTTTAAGAGTGGAAAATGGTTCTTTAGATTTTTAAAACATTCTTCACATTACGAAAAAAAAAAAAAAAATTAAATCACTGCAAAAAAAAACCTGTTTAAATTACAGTAAAGCTACATATTTGATAATGTAGTTTGTTGGCCTACAAGGTATTAAAATGGAAAACATTTATCTTGTTTGAATTAAACAAATACAAAATGTCACAAAAAAACTATAAATCATATATATAATTAAATAATATTACTGTTAGTGATATATATCAATAAAACATCTTAATATATATCCAAAGATAATTCTAAAAATATTTCATTTTAAAATTGAATTGCAGGGAATCACAGAATAAAAAAACTATAAACCAGTTCCTTTCTGAGAACCGTCTGGACAATCCAGATGTCTCAGCTTTATATATAAGAAAGACTGGTTGTTTTAGGAAAGCCACACTATTCTGAAAAGGCTATGCTTCTGTGCTACCCAAAAAAATATGTAGTTGAGATAGGAGTGCTACTACTATACGTTTTTATACTTATAAGAGAACAAGGAATAACAGTGTCTCGCCGGCCCCTGCCACCATATGCCAGAAATTATCATACAGATTTGCCTTTGTATCCATTTTTAACACACAGGAGAAGAATCAAGCCTTTATGCAGGCCGGGGTTTCACTGTTTACTCTTCTACCTCCAGAGCCAGAGGACAGAAAAAGAGAGAGAGGGAGACTGATTTGAGTAAATGAAGGGAAAGGCAGAGAACTGTAAGGTATAGAGGGAAGGAAAGGGGTGGAGAGAAGCAAGAAAGGAGCCCTTTGAGTGACAGTAATTTAGAAACCTGTGCTTTTTATGAGTTTCCTGCTCTTAGAAAAACATACAGAGAGAGAAAAAGGGCCCAATTCAAATCGCTCTCGTGGCAGGACGCTGCTTTGCATGCTTTGTACATGTGTCTTTAAATTCAAGGGCATTGTTTGGGACTTGGGAATATGTATTAGTTTTATGTTTGATATATATCATAAGTCAGCATGCCATTCCAAACGAGTATTTATTCCATTATACAAAAAAGGCGAACTGCTCTTTTTATGTTCAATGATAAATAATTGTGATTTTTCTTTAAAAACTACAAATACAGACTCAAGAATACCCCATAAATATTGTGCACTAAATTAGACAAGTTCTTCAATTTACACCATTCAAGCACACCACCTTGTAATCTGTTACCAGATGTACAACAACCAATGATATTTTATATTATCAAGGTCAAACACGTTCATTGCTTTCACATTATCTCAAAACCCTTGTGAAAAAAGTACACTTTTGCATACTTTTAGATTTGAAGTACACTACAAATTCACTTTATTTTTGACAAACGTTGACTACATAGTAACGACTAATCTAAGGCTGATAAAACTGTGTATTAAGCTTTAGATCCAAGTATGAAGGTTCTTCATAATCAAACGTAATTTCAGAAACATACTTTTGGATAAAAGATGATATATAATAAAACATAAGCCTAACTGTCATGGTATATATATATATATATATTATCCCCATTATATAACTTATCCTTGGTGACAACTACCACTGTGCAGCCAATAATTTCTGTTCTATGTTTTAGAGTTTTTTAGTTTTGTGTAACATGAGGAGGAAGTAAATGCTTTAGTTTAGTGGTTTTCCACAATGCCTTCAAATGCATAAAACAACACGATCCACCTCCAAGGCTAACAACTCGTCTGGTTTAAAGAATGTTATGTAAAAGTTATAAGAATGACTAATAAACGCTGCAGCGATCCAGCTCCTAATGGCTGCATTGATTGATTCCTATTTCCATGTTCAGTAAGGAGACACAGTTATGAGTTTGTTCCCCCACGGGTCTGAAGCTGAAGACCAGGGAGAGTTTGTGGATTTGAGGTTTTGAGAACCCCTCTGACCCACACTCCCCTGTGTTTCCAGGCCTTCTTTTCTGAGCCCTGCGAAAGGAAACACTGGATAAATTATCAGCCGTTCTGAAGGCGACCTTGTTCTTCAGAAAAAGGGGTGAAAAAGTTAACCTAGTGAGATTTCCACAAGAATTTGTATTCACCCTTTAACATTGGTTCTGGTGGATAAATGAAAGGGGTCCAAACAAGTGTGTGTGCAGAGGTGACTGTCAGTCCACTCAGTTTGGCACGTCTCATTTGCTGTATGATTGATGGCATCATTGGTGTGTGTGTGTGTGTGTGTGTGTGTGTGTGTGTGTGTGTGTGTGTGTGTGTGTGTGTGTGTGTGTGTGTGTGTGTGTGTGTGTGTGTGTGTGTGTGTGTGTGTGTGTGTGTGTGCGTGTGTAATCTTACAGTATGCTCAAGGGCCCTGGTGGCAAACACATGTGCCATGTGACAAAAACACAAGCCTCACTCTCTTGCTATTGAAATCAAGATGTGTACAAGTAGTGTTCCTGTGGCTCAGTGGTAAGAGCATTGCGTTAGCAGCGCAAAGGTTGTGGGTTCGATTCCCAGGGAACACACATACTGACAAAAAATGTATAGCCTGAATGCACTGTAAGTCGCTTTGGATAAAAGCGTCTGATAAATGTAAATGTAAGTACTGGGCACCATATTTATTTTAGCTACATAGTTTCAAACACTCTAGGGTGTTCTCTGACTGATTGAAAAGGTGTTTCTATGTGGTTGCTAGGGTGTTTTTGTTTGGTTGCTAGTGTGTTTTTGGGTGGTAGCTGATGTGTTGCTATTTTAAACAGTGGTTCTAAACCTTTTTTTCCACCGGGCCGCACTATAGTCCAAGTGCAAGTCTCACGCATGTCATTTACATATTACGTCATTACAAACCAACCAGATTTAGAATATTATTTAGAGCCTAAATATTAAGATATCTAAATGATTACATGTATTGAAATAAATAAACAAATATTTATACTCACCATTAATAAAACACCTGATGCTGTCCGGAACCAATTTAGTGAAATTCTGCTCGAAATGAGTAACAGCACAATGAAGTTGCGATTTTTGTAGTCTGTAAGATGCGCACGGAAGCGTGACTTGACACGACATTGCAGAAAGTGTGCTGTAGCCTATGTTGATCCAAATATGGAGAGCATTTTCGAATTGAATAATCTGAGGTTCTCTCCAGAGTTGTTTTGCCACATTTCTGTAATATGGATGATTGGTGTGTAGTAGCTTATGGGTGTTTGTTTTTGCCTGAACATCAAGTGAGTGGTTGATGCTGAAAGTCCAGCACCTTCTTCACCACTGATGCTGAGACTAATCTTGTTTTTGAATGTGTTCCTTCGCTGGCATTTTCCACATTTCATTTTCTCCCTTAACGAGTTTGTCCATTCTGATGCTCAGTTCTACAGAACTAATGACTGCTGATGACTATTTGAATTGAATTCTTCCAAAGTGCACGCTTGTAAGTGTTCGTTAAATGCGTAACATTAATTACGTGAGTACATAGGTCTGCTCATGTCTGAAAATAATATATGAAAAGCTAAATTATTTTACATAACAAAAACATTATAGCTTATATTTGTTTAATACATTTTTCAAACTAATGTAAAACCAAAAATGTATTTTTATAAAAAGTTATTTTTTAATTGTGTTCAGCACATAGACTTTAACATTCAACATGGCGGGCCATATTTGGATTAGTGACGGCCGCGGGTTGAGAACCACTGCGTAGGGTATGAGTGGTTAAAAGGGTGTTACTGTGTAGTTGCTTGTGTGATTTTGGGTGGTTGCCAGGATGTTTCTATATCAACCACACTAGGGTGTTCTGAGTGGTTAAAAGGGTGTTGCTATGTGGTTGCTAGTGTGATTTTGGGTGGTTGCCAGGATGTTTCTATATCAACCACACTAGGGTGTTCTGAGTGGTTAAAAGGGTGTTGCTATGTGGTTGCTAGGGTGATTTTGGGTGGTTGCCAGGATGTTTCTATATCAACCACACTAGGGTGTTCTGAGTGGTTAAAAGGGTGTTGCTATGTGGTTGCTAGTGTGATTTTGGGTGGTTGCCAGGATGTTTCTATATCAACCACACTAGGGTGTTCTGAGTGGTTAAAAGGGTGTTGCTATGTGGTTGCTAGGGTGATTTTGGGTGGTTGCCAGGATGTTTCTATATCAACCACACTAGGGTGTTCTGAGTGGTTAAAAGGGTGTTGCTATGTGGTTGCTAGTGTGATTTTGGGTGGTTGCCAGGATGTTTCTATATCAACCACACTAGGGTGTTCTGAGTGGTTAAAAGGGTGTTGCTATGTGGTTGCTAGGGTGATTTTGGGTGGTTGCCAGGATGTTTCTATATCAACCACACTAGGGTGTTCTGAGTGGTTAAAAGGGTGTTGCTTGTGTGTTTTGGGTTGTTACCTGGGCATTGCTATGTCTTTGTGTATTCATGTCTTGTTTTATAAAACAAATGTTGAGTTAACTCAAATGCTGAGTTCAGTCTGTTGGGTAATTTTATTGGATTGTTTTTAATATTTTTACCCAGATGCTGGGTATTTTTCTGTAACTAAGTTGCTGGGTCATTTTAAACGCTGGGCTGAGCCCGTCTCCGACGAAACAACATATCTGCTGAGTTACAGTCAAAGCGCGGGCTTATTGATTCCTCTACAGGGGAGAGCAGCACCGCTGCCGGTGCACTTCTTCAGAGAAATAAAGGTGTGTATGCATTGTATTTCATTTATAAAGTCTTTAATGTGATGTAAATTATATTATTTTACGCACCGCAATATAACGATGATATGTCAGTCAGCTGTCGTTTTGCGCTGGAAACGCCTTTGCCTTGCATAACATAAATGGATTTTATTCATTATAATACTGAGTTTCATTTAATTTGATGTTAAAATATGTTCTACTGTATAATCTCGGTATTGTTTGTTTATGGGCAGGTTTTTCAATGTCAGCAGACATATTTCTGTCACACACACTATTTCTCATATTTCAGCCACACACCGGCACGTGAGTTAGCGCTATTTCGGTAAAAAGTGATTACAGAGATTGATTGAATAAACAAATTAAAATGCTTCTTTTAAATATTTCATTTATTTCTAAATTGCTTGTTAAATGAGTTTAAATGCATGTAATATTATAAATTATGCTGTATTTAACCAAATTAATTAAATTTGTCTTGTATTTTGTCCATGTGTTCTTGCTTAATAATAAATGTTCATCTTTTGATTATTGCTGTTGCCTCTAGTAATTCTGTGTGTGTGTTTTTTTTATTATTATTAGTATAACCAGCCCATTTTAAGCCTGCAATATAATCATTTTAAGCAATACTTGACTTAAATAAAAAATGTAACCCAACCAGCTGGGTCAAAATAACCCAGCATGTGTTCTGACCCATATTTACCCATCACTGGGTTGCCAAATAGCCCAAGTTGGGTTGTTTTCAACCCACTATTTGTTTGTGTAGGGTGTTCTGGATGGTTGCCAGGGAGCTGTTATGTCAACCACACTACAGTGTTCGGAGTATTATGCTTTTGGGTGGTTGCCAGTTTGTTATTTATATCAACCGCATTAAAGTGTTCTGGGCTGTTGCCAGGGCATTATTATGTGGTTGCTAAAATGTTCGGAGTGGTTGGTAGGGCATTGCTATGAACTTGCTTATTCACTGTGGTTGCCACCGTGTTGTTTTGTGGATTCTACACTCTTTAAAAATAAAGGTGCTTCAAAAGGTCCTTCAAAGCAATGCAATAGAAGAACCAGTTTTGATTCCTCAAAGAACCATTTTTTTAAAGAACCATCTCTTTCTTACCATTTTATAATCTGAAGAATCTTCTTTCGCTGCAAATAACCTTTTGTGAAACAGGAAGGTTATTCAGATGTTAAAGGTTCTTTATGCAACCATTTAGACAAAAAGGTTCTTCTGTGGCATCGTGAAGCACCTTTATTTTTAAGAGTGCAAGGAATTCAACATGGTTAGCAAATGTGGTTGCAAAGATGGTTCAAGGTCATTTTTTTAGGCTAAGTCGTTTGGGGTGTTTGCCAGGGTGTTTCTATGCAGTGTCTTGGGGGTTGGTAGGGAGTTGCTATTTGATTGCTGGTGTTGTGAGTAGCGGCTGATCTTTTCAATGCTGCATCATTATAGTGGCATGCAGACATGTGCTGTCTGTCTCTGTGTTTAATATAGTTATTGCTCACCGAGTGGATCCTTTACTGACAGCATAAAGAGCCTTTAACACTGACACCTCTCCTGGCCTGTGATGCAGGTTAACAGCAACTCTCTGGATCTGTCTAAAGGGGTAATTTGTCATTCAGTAACTGAGCGCCAGTCCTCTCCATTTGGCCCCATGTCGGGATGTCTTCCCCTTGGGCCACCTGACTCTCCCATCCATCGACACGTTATTAATAGGCCTTGCATGGCTCGACAGACGCGCTAACAATCCGTCAGGAGTGGGGTGTGTGTGTGATAGTAATACTACATACAGGGGTCTTACTTGGAGGGCTGGGGTACATCATGGGTTCAGGTGTGTGTATGTGTGTTTGGATGGGGTCATTTATTTTAAACTTTCTGTGAAGATAGCCACGGTCACACAGCATGTGTCCTCTAATCAGCCCAAGGCAACTGTCTGGACACTACTTATTACGTTCACAATGAACTGTCTGCACACCTCATCCCCAAATGTTTATATTCTGATTATGTTGAACTGTAGTGTACACAGCCGATCAAAAGTTTGCGATCAGTAAGATAATGTTTATTATAGAATTGTATCATGCTCATCAAGGCTGCATTTATTTGATTAGCGATACAGAAAAGACTGTAATATTGTGAAATATTATTACAATTTAAAATAATGGTTTTCTATTGTAATATTCTTTCAAATATAATTTATTTCTGATGCAAAACTGAATTTTCCTCAGCCATTACTCCAGTCTTCAGTGTCACATGATCCTTCAGATATCATTCTAATATACTGATTTATTATCAGTGTTGGAAACAGTTGTGCTGCTTAATATTGAATCTGTAATACTTTTTCAGGATTCTTTTATGAATAAAAGTTAAAAAGAACAGCATTTATTTAAAAAATAGAAATATTTTGTAACGTTATGCACTACCGTTTATGTTTTGGGGTCAGGATTTTATTTACATTTTTTTAAAGAAATTAATAATTTTATTTAACAAGTCTGTCAAATTGATAAAAAGATACACTGAAGACTAGAGTAATGGCTGATAAAAATGTAGCTTTGCATCACAGAATTAAATTGTGTTTTAAAGTTTATTAAAATAAAATAAAAAATATATATTTTTAAAATTGTAAACAGTTCACAATACTACGGTTTTGTTTTGTTTTGTTTGTATTTATTAAAAAAAGCAGCCTTGATGAGCAGAAGGGACTTCTTTAAAAAACATAAAAAATCCTACTGATCCCAAACTTTTGATCGGCGGTGTACACTACATCAGTTCAACAGCGTAGGAATAGATTTTATTAAAGAAATTGATACTTTTATTCCACAAGGATGCATTAGATTTGCAGTAAAGATTTTCATTTCAAATAAATGCTGTTCTTTTGAATTTTCTATTACAGTAATCAACGATTCTTGAAAAATGCATCACATTACATGTGAAGTTGCCAAGCTTTTCCATCCCTTTTTAAAATATATTACAGTAGAGAACAGTTCTTTTGAATTGTAATAATATTCCACAATATTACAGTTTTACTGTGTCCAAATAAATACATTTACATTTATGCATTTTAACAGACGCTTTTATCCAAAGCGACTTACATTGCATTCAAGTTACAGTTTCTACATTTTATCAGCTCTTGCTTTCCCTGGGAATCGAACCCATGATCTTGGCGTTGCTAACGCCATGCTCTACCAGTTGAGCTACAGGAAAGCTTTGCTGCGCTCAAAAGAAAATCACAAAGAAAACTTACTGACCCCAAACTTTAGTTTTTTACTTTTCTTAGCTATTTTATCATCTGCCAGGTGAAAAAAAGTAATTACTGCAATGCTACAAGGCCAGTCTGAAACAGAGCGATATTTTCATAATGCTACATATACTGTAATGAAGTCTTTGAAAGGTAGTTCGAAAGCTGGGACAGGAGAGAAGGACATTTTGAAAAGAACCCAAACACAGATTAGTTGAAGAAAAGTATATGTGTACAAGAAAAAAGACCATGGAGAGAGTGTCCACTGTTCTTGTTTTCCTTGTCTGCTGATATTGCTGTGTTATTAATAGGTCTCTCGTGCGTGACAGGCAGCGGTGGGGAATTGAAATGTGGGTGTGAGAGTGTGTGACAGACAAAACACAGATAGTACAGTGTTTGTGTCTCTAATGTGTGTGTGTGTGAGTTCTTATGCACCAGGTGCTGATGGCTGCTGGGAGGGCAGGGATGAACAGCATGTGTTAACTGAGATGATTGGGCCGTTATTCATGTGATCGCTGAGTAGATGATTTATGCTGGAGTCTCAAAGCTGAGATCATCCCCTCTTTAATATGAAACGCTGATCAAAGGAGCTGATGGAAAGACTAGACGAGTAAGAGGGAGAGAACTAGAGAGCTTTTTCCACTCTGGTCAAAAGAAGCACCAGGTTGGCACTTAGTAATCACTATCACGTTACTTAGGATTGCTATGAAAATATGATTATTCAAACATCTCAAATCACCCAATATAAAATGAACAAGTTTCGATCTTTTTTTTTATCAAATCTAGAGCATCATTCCATTTTGTCACACATTCTCACACAAAATGCAAGAAAATAATCGTGATTTAAAAATAAAAAAGAGTATATTTTGATAAATAACATAATATAACAGTAACACTTTACAATGTAATTTATTAACACCGTTTTACTAATTAACGAATGCATTACTACAAAAATTGTAATTTGTTAATATTAAATAATGGGCTACGCTAACATGAACTAACAATGAACAGTTGTAGTTCACTAATGTTATCAAAGATTAATACATTCTGTAACAAATGTATTATTATTTTAGTTAAAGCATTAACTCATGGGACTTTAATTTAAAGTTTTACCAATTTAATATTGTGGACTGATTTAGGTAATCATATTTTCACATTAATAGAGCAGGAAAAATGAAAAGCCAAGAACCACAACACAGCACTTAAACAACTCAAACTGGAGTAAATTGTAGTTAACAGCGAATTCCCTTAAGCTCTATTAATATGATTATGATCCATCTGCAGTAAACACATGGTTAAGATATAGTTCACCCAAAAATGCAAACCCTAATTTTGTTTCAAACCTGTATGAGATTCTTTTTTCTGCTGAACACAGAAGAAGAGACTTTGAAAAAAATTGGGAAACCAACAGTTGCCGGTAGCCACTGACTGTCATAGTATTGAAAAAATACTATTGAACTCAATGGCTACCGGCAACTGTAGTTACCAACAAACCTCGTACAGGTTTAGAACAACTCGAGGGGTGAGTAAATGACGACAGATTTTTCATTTCTGGGTGAACTATCCCTTTAATTGAAGGAGTATGCTAAGGCTCAAACATGAACCTGTGGAAAGAAAACCACACCAGAATGGTCAGAATCTCCAGGTATACTTTAAAATCATAAAACAAACACATTTTCATTCACCCCTATACGCATTTATTATTATAGTCATAAATAGGCTACTGTACTGTTAATACGTGGCGCTTACCATTGGTCAGACAGAGCTTCAGTAGTGTATATTTCCATGACATTGCTCCCACTGGGAGGTTAAAAGCAGTTGTGTGTTTGCCCAGAAAGTTCAGCTTTGCAAAACAAAGAGGTGAAAGCTCAGTGCACTGCTATAAACACACACTCGCTCTCATTTGTTCCGTTCAATGTCTTCAGTTTACTTTCTCCTACTGTAGAGGTCTGTTATTAATATATAGATATAGCTACCAAATATATACAACATTGAGACGTTGACTGTACTCGTATGTGTATGACCAGACATCTTGTTAACCTATTTTCCATTTACTTGTTAAAACATTCCAACTGAATATTAGCTTTTAAATCATTTACTATCAGAGGAATCTCTTCACCCTTAAGCACAGGTTTGAGGGAAGAGGAGGTGTGGAATGATATTTCTCTGTTTATCTTCTACAGAAGCTGGAGAACACTATTTATCTCTCTTTTCCTCCTTCTCTGTCTCCTAAACCCGATCCTTTATCAGCACACAACCCTATAAAGAGTGACAGACGCAGTGCACACACACTCATGCTGAGGAGTAAACTTTCCCCGTCAGTGATCTGAGGACAGATCTGGATTTCTTTCTATTTATCCTAGAAATGTGAGGAATGTCTTGCTCTGGAATATATCAGTACTGGTGGTGTCCAAAAACAGCAGGTTCACTGAATTGGAAAAATTATATTTGTAAACATTCAAAATTGGCTTCACTTGACACCAAAAGAATCTCTGTTGGTCTCTTAGCAGGAATAGTTCCACAAATGTTACTCATCATGCAGTTCCAAAACTGTGACTTGATTTCTTCTGTCAGAATAATATTGCAAAATTTTGAAGATTACTAATAACAAAAATAAAAAAAAAAAAAATGTATACTTATATAAAAATAATATATTATACCTGTATATAAACTATACTACAATGCAATTAGCTGAACTTTAGTGCTTTTACTTAAGCTGGAATTAAGTACATTTTACATGTAATATCTTAATCACTTCTACTTTCTCTGAAATATGTTTTTATACGGTTAAATGTTAAAAAACAAGCATTTATGGTAAAATAAAATTATATTGTGTATTTAAATATATTTGTAAATAGAATTGTTTTATGAAGTTGCAATTTAGTGCATTTATAATAAATGAACTTTAAATGTAATAGCAAAAAAGTTACTAAAGTAAAAATTATAATCAAGTGCTTTACATGTGCTTTAGTATGTTAGTCAACACCTCAAAATAACCCTAACCCTAAGCCTCACTTCTTTAAAGCATGACAAAAAAGTATTAAAACATAATGATTGTTTAAAAAAACTTTCAATTTTGGCATTATTACAGAGTTTTTCATTATTATAAAGTCCTTTCTAAAAGTGTTAAGAAGCAGTCATGAACGTGTTATCCTTTTAAGTACATTTATTTCAATAATATTTTATCTACAAGTTCTGCTTTTAAGTATACTATTAAAATTTGAAGTACACTAAGTACACATTCATACAATTAAGCAGACTTCTTTTTCGCAAGGGTCTGCGCTTTACCATGTAGTTAAAGTGGATGGGGACTGAGTCTGTCAAGCTTTTTAAAAAATATCATGTTTCTGTGTAAATAACAACAATGATGTTGTTGCTGTTTCAAAATAAATATATCCCATAATCCTTTCCTCTCTGCCACCAGCTTTGGAATGAAACTTCCTTGACGTTCACCTGGAAACATGTCACCGCATCCAGACTACACAGTTTCTACTGCAGGACAGTGTGCGCTCCGCAGGCTCTTACACACCGCTCGGCCAAACAGTGTTAGCATTGTGCTTTGTGAGTTGAGTGTGTGTTGACTCCAGATGTGAGAGAGCAGTTCTCCTGTTACACTCAGTTTAAATCACGGTAATCCATCAGGTCTTGCCACACTCCTCCACGCGTGGTCTTACTGTGTGTGTGTGTGTGTGTGTGTGTGTGTGTGTGTGTGTGTGTGTGTGTGTGTGTGTGTGTGTGTGTGTGTGTGTGTGTGTGTGTGTGTGTGTGTGTGTGTGTGTGTGTGTGTGTGTGTGTGTGTGTGTGTGTAAGAGAGAGAAAGAGACATATAATCATATGGGACAGGATGCAATTACAAAGACACCTCTATTGTCTTAGTTTTTGCATGTGACACATGAACAGCTGTGAAATCAAATCTTTTTATTTTTTATGACAGAGTGAAATCATAGCTGACTTAAATATGAATACTGCCTTTTATATATGTGAATTGATGCAGTGGAGCTGTGACGGCAACAGACAGTTTTTGCTGGTATTTGAATAATTTTTTATGTTATGTAATTAGAAGCATCATTGACAATAATGAGAATGACAAAAAAAGACGAGATTTGGGGGTAAAATGTGTTTAATTGCAAGAAAATGCAAGAATTATTTTTTTTAATTCTTGAAATGCGCTTAATTTTCCTTTTGCAAAATATACACTGTAAAAAAAGATTTCTCAAAGTTGTGTATAAAATAAAGATTACTGGAGTATGTTTTATGACAAAATATTTCAGTTAAAAATGTAATTTAATTCAGTGTGTTTCACCATTTTTGATGGAGGGGTTGGTAAAGGACCTGGACAATTTTTGGTAGGTGTCATAAAATTCATATTTGAACGTGTTCATGGGAGCTAATATTTTTGCTCTCTCATTTCTTTTAAAGAGAACTCCTACTACTTTCTGCACGCACCATGGCCCATTTGTCCTTTTAAAAAATTCACTATGAACTCATTTTCAACTCCATTTGAGTGCATTTTAAGGAGCTTTCAGAAATAATCTGTCCCCTTTTCTCTTTCCTCTATAAATATTCTATCCTCCCCTGCACCTTTGAATTTGGCAGGTGGTGCGCAAAACTATGGTAAGCATACTATTCATTTCAATGCTGTGCAAATTTTTTTTTTTTACCAAAAGAAGATTGTTTTGAAGATTTAAACATCCCCACGGAGCACATGCCAATATGTTTATTTTTACTTAGTTTCACACACACACACACACACACACACACACACACACACACATATATATATATATATACACACACTCACTGGCCACTTTATTAGGTACACCTTGCTAGTACCGGGTTGGACCCCCTTTTGCCTTCAGAACTGCCTTAATTCTTCGTGCTCTATATGGATTGAGATCTGGTGACTGCGGAGGCCATTTGAGTAAAGTGAACTCATTGTCATGTTCAAGAAACCAGTCTGAGATGATTTGAGCTTTGTGACATGGTGCATTATCCTGCTGGAAGTAACCATCAGAAGATGGGTACACTGTAGTCATAAAGGGATGGACATGGTCAGCAACAATACTCAGGTAGACTGTGGTGTTTAAACGATGCCCAATTGGTACTAAGAATGTACACACAAAGTGTGCCAAGAAAATATCCCCCACACCATTACACCACCACCACCAGCCTGAACCGTTGAGACAAGGCAGGATGGATCCATGCTTTCATGTTCTTTACGCCAAATTCTGACCCTACATCTGAATGTTGCAGCAGAAATCGAGACTCATCAGACCAGGCAACGTTTTTCCAATCTTCTATTGTCCAATGTTGTTGAGCCTGTGTGAATTGTATCCTCCGTGTCCTGTTCTTATCTGACAGGAGCGGCACCCGGTGTGGTCTTCTGCTGCTGGAGCCCATCTGCTTCAGGGTTCAATGTGTTGTGCGTTCAGAGATTGTATTCTTCATACATTGGTTGTAACGAGTGGTTATTTGAGTTACTGTTGCCTTTCTATCATCTCTAACCAGTCTGCCCATTCTCCTCTGACCTCTGACATCAACAAAGCATTTCCATCCACACTGCCGCTCACTGGATATTTTCTCTTTTTCGTACCATTCTCTGTAAACCCTAGAGATAGTTGTGCGTGAAAATCCCAGTAGATCAGCAGTTTTTGAAATACTCAGACCAGCCCGTCTGGCACCAACAACCAATCCACGTTCAAAGTCACTTAAATCCCCTTTCTTCCCCATTCTGATGCTCGATTTGAACTTCAGCAAGTCGTCTTCACATCTAGATGCCTAAATGCATTGAGTTGCTGCCATGTGATTGTATACATGTGTGTGTGTGTGTGTGTGTGTGTGTGTGTGTAGGTGGGTGGGTGGTTGTTTGTGTATTAAAAGCAAAGAGCAAACTGAATAATGTTTAAATTAATGTTATATTAAATGCAATTAGCTGAACTTTAGAATGCTGTTTGTAACCCACTGAAGTAGGGTCTTTACATGTAATATGTTTGACAATTTAGTACTCAAGTGTGTCAAGAAACAACATTCATAGTGTACCCTGTCATGTCAAGTACAGTGTTTATAAAGGCTTTAAGTACTTAAGCCCTTTTATTTCATTAATATTATATAATGTGCAAGTAAAAAAACTATTATTTACTTTTGTGCTGTGCTGAAAATTCTTTACCCAATTTGATGTTCCTGAAAAAAAAAAAAGCAGAACTTTTGCAGAACCTGTTATACAAAAATCTGTGTAAGCAAAGTCAGTCATGTAATAGTAATAACTGGTATTTTCAGGTCAATATAACCGAAATAACTTGAGGTTTGGGATTTTAAGGTCACATTCAAGTGCACATTCAATATTATAAAACACTTACATAAGTTAGCGCAATGGAAAGAGCGTGAGTGGATCCCCATCCGCCTCCCCTCTCTTAACTCCAGTTGATGGCATTGTCCCCATACCTCTCTTATCCCGGGGCAGGCCCTGTTCCTTTCAGAAACAGATATCTTACCCTGCCACGTGTCGAACAGCATCAACACCACCCTCAGCGGTCACACTGTCCATGCAGACAGCATCGGACCTTGTGATTTCCATCGTATTTTAAGAAGCACACACACTTCCATTATGTCAGCGCTCCAAGAGAGTGTTCATAATAATCGTTCTCTATTCACATACAATGCAAACAAGAAAAGTGAATACTGATGACGCATGACTTCCAACCACAGAAAGTGCTGTCCAGTGCAGCGGAGTCACAGGACATGGTGGCCGTTTTGATAAATAGTGACAGCCTAAGTGCTCTGAGCTGCATTAGCTTGAGTGAGAGAGATACCGCCATGGCACAGCTAGCCAAACAGGATATGGTGTCATGACATGATCTCACATCACTTTAATTCACAGTTGGGTGAGCTCTAATTAAGGCCTCCATCTGTCACCCACAATTTGTAAAGTCTTTAGGCAAGTCGCCCTGCTTCTCAATTAGATCGGTCTTGAAGCGGTGTCTGCGAGTCTGGTGGGGTTGTTTTTTAGAGACGCATTTCGTGTCAGTCAGGAACACAGAGGTATGTCTGAGTGGTCAGATAAGATTAAAAGGGTGGAAATGTTTCTGATAGGTGACATGCAAACATGGAGAGTTCTGTTACCTGATAAAAATCTCACACACGCAGAGGGAGTGCGGCACCTGAGAGGACCCTGCACTCTCAAAATGTGTTAGTTTACTCTGTCGAGCTTTAAAGAGGGTCATATGATGCTTTTTTAACAATCATTATTTTGTGTATTTGGTGTAACAGAATATGTTTGCATGCTTTAATGTTCAAAAAGCACATTATTTTTCAAATACTGTACATTATTGTAGTTTCTCTATGCCCCGCCTTTCTCAAACGTTTTCTACAAAGTCCCTCCTTCCGACAAGCACAGTCTGCTCTGATTGGACAACTGACCCAGTGCATTGTGATTGGCCGAACACCACAAGCCGCGTCGGAAATGTAATTCCCCTTTCCATAATCGCGAGCTTCAGCTTTCAAAACTAAAGTAAAGACAGTTAATAATGTCCTTAGTTGTACCATCAGTTCAAGCCAGAGATGGGGACAGAGTCGCGTTACAGATGGTAATGAAGCTCGTATGTGTTTGCACACAAGCCGCGGTTGTGTGACCTTGTCTTCCTCTCTCACACAAGCGAGCACACACACACACACACACACACACACACACAACGCTGCAGCTGTGACTCTCTCTCTCTCACACACACACACACACACACATACACACACGACGGCAAAACTCCGCATTTGAATAGCAAAATACTTAATAGCAAATACAAATAGCAAATACTTAAACTAATAACAAAACAATATAGTCGATGATTCAGAAGCGCCAGATTGTCATTGCAAAGGCAGAATTACTTCCTCTCCTAGGTTCACGAAACGGTCGTCCATAAAAGCGTTGTGATAACATCTGGGTTGTGCTGTTCTGTTGTAAGTAATCTTAATGATTCCTAAATTACATCTACTTTCGGAAGGCCAAATAAAGTGCTTTTGCTTTCACATAGAAACACACAGTGTCTCCCTGACATGGCTGCATCAACACTACTGCGGTTACTGAAGCCACGCCTTCTTTCTTTGCGTGACCATTTGAGCTGCATTATGCACATTTTTCCACATCGTGACGTAGACATGTGAGGTGTGTTTGAATGAGCTGTTTTAAGGGAGCGTGGCAGAATCTTATCTTTTATAAAGAATATCTCTTTGGTTTTGAGACTTTAGTCTTTGCACCTTCAGGGATCTTATCTATGCACAAACAGCTTGTAACACTCCAAAGAGAAAGGAAAACTTGAAATCGCATCATATGACCCCTTTAAAAAATGTGATTGATTAGGTAAAATATTCCTGTAGCTTAAATGAATAGTTCATCTGAAAATGTACTCACCCTCAGGCTGTCCAAGATGTAAATTAATTAGATTTTTCATCAGAACAGATTTGGAGAAATTTAGCATTACATCACTTGCTCACCGATAGATCCTCTGCAGTGAATGGGTGCCGAAGTATGAGTCCAAAATCCACTTCTTCCAGTGAAAAAGTCCATCCCATGTTGTCCTCTCGCATCAAAATCCTCTGAAATATTCCACTAAAAAAGTTTGTTTAGAACTGTTTTTGACTGTTTTCTTCCTTGCCTTGACCCATGCACATTTCTCTCCTGATTCAAACAAAGAAACTTTTTAACTGGTTAAAGCAATATTTGAGGACTCATATTTTCCCTGGAAGATGGATTTTAGTTCAAAAGACATTCATTGATGGACTAGAGTCATGTGGTTCTGGATTATTTTGATATTTTTATCAGCTGTCTGGACTCTCATTCTGACGGCACCCATTCACTGCTGATGATCCATTGGTGAGAAAGTGATATAATGCTTAATTTTTCCAAATCTGTTCTGATGAAGAAACAAACTCATCTACATTTTGGATGGCCTGAGGATGAGTACATTTTCAGCTAATTTTCATGTTTGGGTAAACTATTCCTTTAACATGATGCTAGCAACACCAAGGTCATTGGTTTGATTTCCAGGGAATGCAAGTTGGATTTGAAAAAAAGTGTTTTCGTAAAAGTTACATGAATGTTCATTATTCCAAAATTGGATAGGATTGGGGTCTGACGTGCAAACGCTGAGGATGATAAAAATCATTCTGTCTGGTATGTATTTCCTTTCTGGGCTGGAGGGGTATCAGACTCACTCTGTGCTCTTTCAGGCTAAGTGAGGCTTAGCATGCCAAATCCAAATCTGATAACTGCTCACAATCTAACACCGCGGGTGAAAAGGTTTAAATGCCCCCTGTAACCACATCAAACAGAAGGGATTTCTAATCTGGCTTGTTTTATTTTGACCAAATGTCTGGCTTGAGAACTGAGCGCTTGTGATTAATGAGTCTTGGAATAAATAAGACTGTTCTAGATATTAGCAAGCTATAAACATGTTTTTGATATTATTTTACATTTGGTTTACATTTAAGTAAACTGTTGCTGTGTTGCCTTTCGAGTGGAACTGTTATGCATTATATAGCCACTAGATGGTAATAACTATCTTTTTCTTTTACAGGAATCTCTCAGTGACGGGATGTTGAGGGTTTCAGTATAAATATTTCAGTTTAATAAAAGACAAAGTTTAATGGAATCTGTGGAAGATGAATTATTTTCCTAATTAAAATGTCTTGGCTGGGCTTTGTTTTTCTTTCATTACATTGGGAATTAACTTCTGTCTTCTGCAGCAATATCCTGAGGTGTTGAGTATCGTAGCAGCTATTTGGATAAATTCCTTTGCACCCTTTTTCTGCTGTTGCCATTGCTTTATTAGGCCATAATACCAGTGCCACTGGGAGACGTGTTATATCAAGTTCGGCTGTTTATATGATTTTACAACTAAATCTGTGGTTGAAATCTCATATGTAAGAATGTACATCATTTATAGAAATTTGAAAGGAATGCAAAGTAAATGGGTTTAGTCTACTAAAAGAAACAATTCCACAGTTTGAATTGGACATCTTACATATAATCTTTTTTTTAAATCACAATGGTAGTTTCAACTAAAATATCATTATTACAGTTATTGTTACTAAAAGGAAACGTATAGGCTACCACTGTAATAATAAAAAAGAAAGAAAGAAAGAACAAGTTTGAATGAGATGACACAATTCATTGTTTTAATTTGTTGGAGTAACAATAATATTGCATTTTGACTGAAACTATGATTACCATGATACATTTGTCCAAAGGTAGATCTTCCAGATTGAGAGTGTGTATATAATTGAGCGCCTTTTAGGTTGTAAGTAGGCGGAGCTACGGATTACGCAATATATTTTTCAGTTGTAAGAAGGCGGAGCACATTCTCGACGTCATTGGCTTTTCAGACGTGTGTGGGAGGAGCCATGAGAGTGCGTCATGAATACCACGCCCCCGTATTAGAGGACACGGAGAGAGGAGAGCGAAAGTTCAGTGTGCGCCAGTGGAGATGTGAAGGAGGACACAGGAGCTGCTGACGGACTACACGCTTCACAGAAGTTCGGAGATAACTGAGGACAAGGACAAATTTGTTATTTCTCTTTGCTGAGCTGATGCCCTTATTTGTCCTAATAAGGACGGCAACGACTGACGTGGAATATTAGTGTTTTAAGTGACTGTGCACGCGCGTTTTTCATAGAAACTCATGACGAGTTTGGACATTAAGCCTCATTTCATATTATATGCAGACTTTAAAAGGGGATATTTTTCAGAGAAGTTTTATTTAGAGGAATATCTGTTTTTCAGCGTTTTAACTGGAGGACAAATTAAATATTCATTGAAGCACTTTTAATCTAAGCGGTGTCTATGGAGCTTCATAATCATCCATAACACACAAAAGTATCCTCTCCTGGGACTGTATATGCTAGGAAAGTTTCCACTGACTTGCCTCATTAAAAAAAAGTGACTGAAACTGAAAATCCAGCATGGGAGGCTCACCTCTGAAAATTGTGATTTCTCTGTGGTGTCAGCTGGTCATTACTGCCTACAGTTTAGAGATGGGCTCCTATGACCTGGAGAGAGGGAGACCAGCTAAATGCGAGCCTATAGTCATCCCTATGTGCCAGGGGATTGGGTACAACCTCACCCGGATGCCCAACTTTATGGACCATGACAATCAGAGGGAAGCTGAGATTAAGCTGAATGAATTCGCCCCTCTGGTGGAATATGGTTGTGATGTGCATTTGAGATTTTTCCTCTGCTCTCTTTATGCCCCTATGTGTACGGATCAAGTGTCCACATCCATCCCCGCCTGCCGTCCCATGTGCGAACAGGCACGTCAGAAGTGCTTGCCCATCATGGAGAAGTTTAATTATGCCTGGCCTGATTCTTTAGACTGCTCTAAACTGCCCACCAGAAATGACCCCAACGCGCTGTGCATGGAAGCCCCGGAAAATGATACCAAAACCGAAACTAAGAAAGGAGAGGGCATGTTGCCTGTGCCGCCCAGACCAAGGCAGCCTGGCGCTGGGAACGGACGCTCAGGGGGAAGCGTGGGAGTTTGTGAGAACCCAGAAAAGTTCCAGTATGTGGAAAAGAGTGAGACGTGCGCTCCGCGCTGCTCATCGGCCGTGGATGTGTTCTGGTCCAGACAGGATAAGGACTTTGCTTTCATTTGGATGGCGGTTTGGTCCACTCTGTGCTTCGTATCCACGGCTTTCACAGTCCTAACCTTTCTGCTTGACCCACATCGCTTCCAGTACCCAGAGCGGCCCATCATCTTCCTCTCCATGTGCTACAACGTTTACTCAGTCGCCTTCATCATTCGATCCGTCGCCGGGGCAGAGAACATTGCATGTGACCGTGAAAACGGCGAGTTGTATATTATCCAAGAGGGCCTGGAAAGTACGGGTTGCACCATAGTCTTCCTCATCCTCTACTATTTTGGCATGGCAAGCTCCATCTGGTGGGTCATCCTCACCCTCACTTGGTTCCTGGCGGCAGGTAAGAAATGGGGTCACGAGGCTATCGAGTCGCACAGCAGCTACTTCCACATGGCTGCCTGGGGCATACCTGCGCTGAAGACCATAGTCATCCTCACCATGCGGAAAGTGGCAGGCGACGAGCTCACCGGACTGTGCTATGTGGGTAGTATGGACGTGGGGGCGCTAACGGGCTTCGTCCTCGTTCCTCTGTCCTGCTACCTCGTCATCGGGACGTCTTTCATCCTGACCGGCTTTGTGGCACTTTTCCACATCCGCAAGGTTATGAAGACTGAAGGCACCAACACAGAAAAGCTAGAAAAGCTGATGGTGAAAATCGGCATCTACTCCATCCTGTACACAGTTCCCGCCACCTGCGTCATCATTTGCTACTTCTACGAACGTCTCAACATGGACTACTGGAAATTTCGAGGGCAGCAAAGCAAGTGCACCACATTCCCGGGTCGGAGGAACGAGGACTGCTCCCTGGAGTCTTCGGTGCCCACCGTGGCCGTGTTCATGCTGAAGATTTTCATGTCGCTGGTGGTGGGCATCACTAGTGGCGTGTGGGTCTGGAGCTCCAAGACGCTGCAGACTTGGCAGGGGCTGTTTAGCAGGAAGTTGACAGACAGGGCTTGCAGGAAGCACTGCAGCGGGAGCTGCAGCACCAGTCACTGCCACTACAAAGCACCTGCTGTTATACTGCACATGTCAAAGACTGATCCCTACTTGGACTGTCCCACGCACGTATGAGCGCAGCCCTGAGACTGTGGCCTCATCTGTGCTGTACCCTACTGTGGACTTTGTGAGAATAAGACATACGGTGCAGTCAAACTTTGTGGTGAAGTAAACAAACTTAAAACCCAACATTACAGCTAAACAATGGATTAACGGTACTTGTTAGTTTAAGGGAGAATTGTATCATTGCTTGCTGTAGCACAAAATGAGACAGATATGCACATCCTAATCAGTTATAAATATCTGCAATCTCTCTTGCATGGAGAAGTGCACAGTGTCCCTATCTAAAAGCTGTTCGGTGACTTGTTAATATGTTTAATTACTTGTTCAAATGTTTCAGGACTTCTATTTATTGTATATATAAATATATATATATATTTAATTGTGTTTGTCTTGGTTTCTTACAAGATAGCATTGATCAGTATGTTAATAAGTGCCTTTTTGAAGAAGATAATAAAATGTTATATATTTTCAAAAGTTGTCTGAAATGTCTTTATTTATAGGTAATTGCTCACTGAAGCGCCATCTGCTCCTACAAAGACAAACTACACTTTTGTTTTGGTGTTGCTACACAAAACAACAGTATTATTTCAATTTCACTGAAGTGCTTGTTGTGCCCAGACGGTTGTGTTTGCATCTATTTAGAGGTGGAAGTTAAAGAGAAGCGCCTTGGTGAGACTTTTCACATGAACTGTAACAAGAAAATGCGTCAAAGCAATGCAAATATTTTGATGAAGAAAGCCAGGTTTGCATCTGAAAGGTTGCCCCAGTTCAAATGCAAATCGATCCTCGAGGGACCCTTTCAGGGGCCTTCAAAAGAGTGGGCTACCCCCGAATAACACATGGCTATGTGGCTTTGTACGCCCCTGACACGAATAAATCTGTGTTGTCAGTTTTAGGGGACTGTTGGCCAGAGTTGTGACTAAGCTTGGATCATGGAGATTAAGCTTGTAGTGAAGGCCTCATTTTAGTTTTAGCACATTGTTTATGCATCGTGTTAAACTCTATGTTCTTATTTGTATTCCTTTTAGCCGTTTGCTCTATTTTCTCTCTTTAATTCCCCTCCTTATGACAGATGCAGCCGCTTTGGGCGCGCTTTCCTTTGAGCGCGTTTACCAGAACAGAAATCCCTGGTGGTTCTCTCTCCTTCATCCTCAAAGGGAATCGTTGAGCAGAGCGACAGACAGTAGCCTGGATTTCTCTGTGCGAACGTTCACATCATCACCTTTAAACGCAGAGGTTGTTCTGGAATTATATTTCATTAATGAGGTGCACCACATGCACACACACACACACACACACACACACACACACACACACACACACACACACACACACACACACACACATCCAGATTCTCCTATTGTTGTGTGTGTGTGTCGCTTCTCTCTTCCCCCTCCGCTCTTTGATGTGAGCCACTCATGCAAATAAACGCACTTTTCTGCGACGCTTGATCCGGAGCATGTAGGGCTCCGATAGCTGCTTGAATTGTATTTTCTTCACCCTACCCCCGCCCGTTTGTAGCGGATCTGAGTTTTGATGATTCATTTGTATGCCATTGCATGTTTTTTCTTGTTTTTTTTTAGCTTGGTTTAAAAAATAAGCATTATTAGAAAATGTATGGATATACCAAACCAACAGGCTATGTTGTATGCAGCATTAATATTTAATGCATATGTTTATCATATGTATATGGCATGGGTGAATTGTAATATCCCTCAAAATAATTGGTTATTTGGTCTTCAATTCTGAAAATTCAGAATAGACTGAATAAAACTAGGTATGGCAAGACCCATTAAGAAATATATCCAGCATTATTTCAAGCATGAGATAACAGAATATTTAGTGCTGTGTGAGATTTACTGATTAATACTACATTTTGTTAAAGTAAGTAACTATTTTTTTACAATAAGTACTGGTGAAGTGTGCTACATTTAAATTTTATGTTATGTTGTTTCTGCAAGCAAATTAGTGAGTGAAATAATCAAACACGTTCTTTTAAACTGCAGGTGTGTCTAAATAACGTCTAGACATCGGCCCTCTCTCTGAAGTAATGCTGGAAAGTCTGATTCATTTCAGTGAATCCATTTGTCCAAACAGGTCAAGTTAAATAAACAGATCCAAAAAAAATGATTCTCTGGTTCATAAGTCCTAGCATTGCCCAGATAATTAAATATTTAAATGTAATATTTAAATATTTAATAATTTAATTTATATTATAAATTCTTATTGGACTTGTTCATCACCATGGTCAACATAATTAATGAAATTAGAGGGTTTTCTCTTTTTTTGATGTGTAAAATATATACTATATAAATATATGAAGAGTTAATTTGCATAAATATTGTTTCTTTCATTGTGCATTCCAATTAATCTCAATCAAACTGCAGTTTGGTTATTTTGATTAAGTAGAAATAACAAAACCACAAAGAAATACAGCTAACTAACACAATAAAACTGAATCGAAACATGATAACATAATAAAAACATGATTTTTGCTAAGAGTTATCTGTTAATAAAATATAAAGAATATTGCATTTTTCCCATATTTTCTTTCCTTAATTTTTCACAGTTTAAATTGCTGTAACAGGAACTAGCCCAATGTCGTTTACACAGAGTCTGGCTTTACCTGACCTGGGCATGTGTGACCCTCTCTGTGAAAACCCAGCTAAAGTCTTCTTTTTTGTGTGATTTGCTGTTTTCTACAAAAAAAATCCTCCTTCATATGGTAAAGAACATTCTGTGAAAAATGTACCTTTATATCTTTAATATTGACTGAGTAAGGTCATGTCAAATACTGAAATTATAGTGAAATTAATGATAGAAATCAAACTGTGATGCTTGTTATCTCATAATTAGATTTTGAGACTTTAGCCTGGATTTCACAGAGAGGGTCACATTTGTTTCCCCAGTCACACACTAAAATTAAGTGCATGGTCCATTTAGCTGGTCATGCAAATGTAAATAAAAATCCTCAGCATTTCCTTAGACATTTCTCCCACACTTTAAATTATTATTTTAAATTATCATTAAAAGAAATAAAGAAATAAATTTACCAGGGCCTGGGGCAAAAAAGCAAACAAAAAATGTCTTAGAAAAATAATAAATATTTATTAGATTATTTACAAAATAATTGTATATATTACACTTTGCAATATGTTATAATCTTCTATTCAAAATATAGAATGTATCCTGTGCATTATTTTTACCTATGTTGATTTGATTTCACAATTAACAGCCATAATTATTCAGATTAAAAAGAAGGCCATCTCACAATCAATTATAGGGCAAATATAAGAATACTAGTAATTTCTGACACTGCAGTAATATTTAACAGGCAATCTCTGACAGTTCTATGTGGGTTTGGGTTTTTGAAGCCACATTGTTTTGTGGTTTAAACTGACAGCTGCATGTGTCATTTACCCATCGTCATCACAACATTGAAAAAGCGGCTCCTCTGAGAGAGCTTTGGCAAGTGCACACATCCTTTCAGCAGCCAGTGGTTCAGAGCAG
This sequence comes from Schizopygopsis malacanthus, assembly GCA_027474115.1. Classification (NCBI taxonomy): domain Eukaryota; kingdom Metazoa; phylum Chordata; class Actinopteri; order Cypriniformes; family Cyprinidae; genus Schizopygopsis; species Schizopygopsis malacanthus. The sequence goes on from CM049873.1 coordinate 8,642,556, forward strand.
GCCGTTGAGCTCTGCTAGAGTTTTATGACAGTGTTTTGGTATTTTTCAGCTCAGGTTGCCTCTCTAGAGGGGTGCTTTACCTCCATGACAATGTCAGTAAACTGCATCTGGTACGAGACTGTGTGTGTGTGTGTGTGTGTGTGTGTGTGTGTGTGTGTGTGTGTGTGTGTGTGTGTGTGTGTGTGTGTGTGTGTGTGTGTGTGTGTGTGTGTGTGTGTGTGTGTGTGTGTGTGCATCTAAAGGCGCCAATTAAAATGACTCAGGCCAGTAGCTTACGTCGGAAAGGCACCTGCCCAACCACAAATGTGAGGTCAACACTGGAGCATTCTCATTCACTCACATCCTCTCACTCACTTCCTCTCTCGCAAACCTAAAATAAGCTTTGATGATGGCAAAACCTCAAATATCAAACCAATAGAATTTTGGAGTGAACTTTTATTTTGTCTGATGCCTATCAAACAAGGCAATAGTCCTCTCTAAAAAGCATTGTTCAAACCAAAATGATATTTTATCTAATGCACCTTAGAGAGTCCGGATTCTTTTTAGTCTCGCTGCATGTTGTGGGATCGGGTCGGTTAGCCACGCTCTCGTCTGTCCGACCGAGGGGAGTGTGAGAGACCCTGTCCGGTCATGTGTTTGATTAAAAGAGGATCTTTATGAGGTGTTTACCCACCTCCACCCGAACCCCAGCCATGCTTATCAGTCCACAACCATCCACCCACCCCTTAGGAAAGAAGAAAGAGAGAGAGGGAGAGCAAAGAGAATAAAAGAAGCCCTCATTACACTCATCCACCCCCTCCACCCTCCCCTGCCCTCCAGAGAACTATCCCTTTTCTGCACTGTTTTGATGTGTAAATGAGCGCATTGAAAACCTGCTGGCCTAAAAGAGAAGCTTTCCATGAATATGTGCCAGTCGCTTCGCAGCGGGGTTCACACATAGTGGGTCTGCTTTGCTCAGCACTTATGCTCCCCTTTTACTCATATGAATGTATACAAAGTACAAATACATGCATGTACAAAATTTGCAGTACAATTTTCAATAAGTTTTTTTAGTACATTTTGCATTTCATTACAAATAAATAGAGCAGCACATTAAATTAAACACAAGAAATGTAAAGTAGAAAGACTTAAATAGTGTTTTCTTGTAAAACATAATCCAATAATCTGTTTTACTTCAAAATAATAATTTTTTGCAGTGTATTAATTATTGAAATGTGTGAAATTTCAGTCAACATGAAATGAAAAGGCACAATCCTGGTTTTATTGTAAACAATGAATCAGTGTTACTCTAAATAATAAAAAAAAATCTTTATGTTGCTGCTGGATTTATTTCTATATCCTAAAATACGATTTCTGTGTGCATTGAAATATTAATGTGAAATGACATATCTCTAGTGTTGTAATTTGCCTTGGTAGGAGCTAAACAATTATGTGAGGCTTGCGATGTTCAAATTTGATAATTTCTACAATTATCAAATATATAAAATGCCATATGAAATGCAATTAAGCAATATGAAATGCAAAATCAAATTGCATTTCAGCTCCTATTTCAGTCAAGAATGTATTATTGTTTAACACACACACACAAAAGCGTACATTGAGTGTGTAGCATTTGGTTTTTCCTTACAATATGATTAGTTGTCACCTCACCTTCTACTGATGGTTTGCTTACCGAAAGTTCACCCTCAGAACATGACTACATTTCTTTAAAAATAGATATAATCGGTTATAAGATATTTTGTGTGTTTATTTGTGTGTCTGTGTGTGTGTGTGTGTGTGTGTGTGTGTGTGTGTGTGTGTAAAGCAGTCCCGATGATAACTAAACAATGAGTCTTTCTGTCATATCTGTTCATTCAGTTTGTGTAATTGGAGTTGAGGGCTTGAAAAATAAAAGTATTCGTAGTGTCTGATGAAAAGGAAAGTCATTTCAGAAGATAAGCTAGTTACTACATGTTTATAATATTATTCATATTTTTGTTTATTGTGCACAAAAATACCTAGATAATAAAATGTAAATGAGTTCAATTTATATCTAATCGAATATATTTTGAGAAATGTCTCAGAAATCTTTTTGTCTGAAATCACACACACACACACACACACACACACACACACACACACACACACGCACACGCACACGCACATGTTGGTTTTTATGGTTTACGGGGACTTTGTTTTTATACTGTACAAGCTGTATGTGCTATTGCCCTACACCTACCCTAACCTAAATGTAGCCCTCACAGGAGACGGTGCATTTCTACTTTCCCCCAAAAAAACTCACTCTGTATGATTTATAAGCGTTTTAAATTATGGGGACACTGAAAATGTCCTCATAAATCACCTTCTCCTTGTAATAACTATGTCATACCCATGTCATTATACAAATTTGTGTCCTCATAAACCACATAAACATGCACACACGCACACGCACACAAACACACACATAGAGGAAACTGCAATGAACACCCAAACAAAACATAACCTTCTGACTATCTATCTCTGGAGCTGCCAAAGGTAGAACAGCCAAAGTTCAGGTTAAAAAAGGTGGTTTGTCCTCATGATGAGGAAAATATGCAAGAAATATCTGAAGAATATTTTTTAAACAAACATTAAAATTCTCAGAATAACATAAAGTCTACCCAGATTCCAGAATCCTGAAACAGTGCAGCCTTTGTCAGAGCTTGTTAACGAACGACCCCCAAATATGTTTAAAACAATAACCACAGTAAAAAACTTTAGGAGCACATTGAATTTGACAGACCTTAAAACCCGTCTACCTCACTGGTGAAAACCACTGTTCTGTCTTAGTGCTTGTTCAAGTGTTCAGTGCTACTGTTTTGTAGTCAAATATAAAGTTCTGAACTTGTCCTGACCTTCTGCTCTCAGAGCAACACTGACATGGGTTTATGAAGCCACTGCAAACCTACTAAAGCTGCACTTGACCACAGTTTGATTTCACTGCTTACTGTAGCTTGGAGACACAAGCGCACTCAGTTTTGACCCAGTGCACTTCACAGTTAGTTAAAAGATAGGCCCAAAGCAGAACACAAGGTGTAATGCAACGCAAATATGTGTTGTGTTTCAGCTAATTGCCACTACACGGGACATATTTTCTGTCTGACTAGCAACAGTTGATCTTACGACAGTGATTACTCAAATATGCAATTTATCAAGCACCAGCTTTTGTATCAGTTTTTTTTAAACACTAAATAATGATAGATGAAAACTGAAATACAAAGGGAAATCTACTGTCAATGAATTGTACTTTAGTTAAAAGAAAAAAAAAATTGGAGATTTGTATGTGTCCAACAACAGTTTAGTAAAGTTTTAAAACTTGATGGGAAAAAGCACATGACAACAAAGCTTCTTGGTGAAGTGATTTGATTGGCTATTTGGGCTTTCACTCAATTATTTGTCGTAAGGTCAGTTCATCCATCCGTCTGCACGTTCTCCAAACCACTTGTCCTATGTAGGTGTCGTCCTATGTCCTATGTAGGTGAGTTATCCGGGAGCCTATCCCAGTATCTTGAGCCAAAGTCAGGGAAAATAAGGACCGTTTAGCCTCACCATTTCACCTGACCTGTATGGCTGTAGATTGTGGGAGAAACCAACTTACCTGATCCTTGCTGATCCTCTGAGATGACTTTTCGTTTCACCTAACATCACTAATTTCTGATTTATTTTTCAGCCTGCTCCAATCGTGTTTTTCATTTGGTAACTCTCTCTCTGAAGTAATGCTGGAAAGTCTGATTCATTTCAGTGAATCCACTTGTCCAAACAGGTCAAGTTAAATAAACAGATCCAAAAAATTATCCTCTGATTCATAAGTCCTAGCATTGCCCAGATAATTAAATATTTAAATGTAATATTTAGAGGTGGTAACTCTCTTTTTTTAATCTGTAAATTCAAAGTCCCTGCCTTATTTTTTCTCTCTCCTTTAATATTCTGTTTCATTCAAAGGTATCTGAATACCACAGTAAAATTGTGAAAATAGGAAAGGTTTGGAAGAGTTTAGTTATAACTGAACTGTTGACATGTTTATATACACTGAACGAAATTATAAACGCAACACTTTTGTTTTTGCCCCCATTTTTTCATGAACTGAACTCAAAGATATAAGACTTGTTTTATGTACACAAAAGGCCTATTTCTCTCAAATATTGTTCACAAATCTGTCTAAATCTGTGTTAGGGAGCACTTCTCCTTTGGCGAGATAATCCATCCACCTCACAGGTGTGGCATATCAAGATGCTGATTAGACAGCATGATTATTGCACAGGTGTGCCTTTAGGCTGGCCACAATAAAAGAACACTCTAAAATGTGCAATTTTACTGTATCGGGGGGGGGGGGGGGGGGGGGGGGGGGAACCAGTCAGTTTCTGTTGTGACCATCATTTGCCTCACGCAGTGCAACACATCTCCTTCTCATAGAGTTGATCAGGTTGTTGATTGTGGAATGTTGGTCCACTCCTCTTCAATGGCTGTGTGAAGTTGCTGGATATTGGCAGGAACTGGAACACGCTGTCGTAATTGCATAATCCCTCAAAACTTGTGACATCTGTGGCATTGTGCTGTGTGATAAAACTGCACATTTTAGAGTAGCCTTTTATTGTGGCCAGCCTAAGGCACACCTGTGCAATAATCATGCTGTCTAATCAGCATCTTGATGTGCCACACCTGTGAGGTGGATGGATTATCTCGCCAAAGGAGAAGTGCTCACTAACACAGATTTAGACAGATTTGTGAACAATATTTGAGAGAAATATGCCTTTTCTGTAAATAGAAAAAGTCTTAGATCTTTGACTTCAGCTCATGAAAAATGGGGACAAAAACAAAAGTGTTGCATTTATCATTTTGTTCAGTATAGCTACCAAACTGATGGTGCAGACATTTGAGGTAATTCTATTGCCTCTACTCTATTGAGCTAACTCTATTGCCCCGTTGAGTGCTGAGGTTTGCTACTTCCATGCATTAAGTATGTAAAATCACTTCACATCTGCATTTGCATACTGACTTAGCACATATTTCTGGCCTCACAGTCCATGATATTAAACAGTTTGTGTCATTCAAAGGAAGGAATGGAAGAAAATATAAAAGCTAATAGGTCATGATTTGCATGATCTCTAGACATGCGAAACCCACTAAATCCGAGATTTGGGTCCTAAAAAATCAGCCTTTCCTCTTCTCAGTCACTGTGGAAAATGGTATTAAACAGAACATAAAGCTTAGCGCGAATTTCCAGTTTGTTTCATCATGCCTTTCAGAGGCTGCAATAAATAGCAGAAGAGATGTCAGCGGTTGTCAAGAGATTTGCAGCATACTCAAGTACTCATCTTTACGTCTTCTCTTCTCCGAGTCCCTGAAAAGAATGCTTGTTCTATTTTAGTATTTAACAGCCGGCTTCATTTTAATATCAGCATGAGCTATTGTTTGTCGACTTCTCTACATTTTACATGTTGCCCCCAGGAGTACAGAGTCAGTAGTGACTGTGTTCAATTGATCCGAGGTAACTTTTTCCCCCTCCTCTCTTCAAAGTGACGAGAGCACATAGTGATGGCAGGCGTTTGTCGGGGTGGCAAAGTGACGGGCGTTCGTCAAGGCCTTTCATCGGAGGTTGTCACGAAGTGTGATCACAGACGCTGTGTTATCTAGGTCAGGCGTTTAGACACGGATAATTCTGCCATTTTGATTCTAGTTGCTAGGCAGCACCCTTCTCTAATCTCCAGTAACAAAGTCTCTCCAGAGAGAGCAAGAGAGAGGGATCAACAAAAGAAAGAAGGAGTGATGGGAAAAACAACAACAAAGGGCTGTAAATGGTGCAGTGTCATCGTCTGGGTTTAGAAACATAGCCGGCACTGGGTGGCGAGGGGGGTCAGCGTTGTGGAAGAACCTCGCTTCTTTAGATATAACACACAAACCGCTTTATCTAGACGTACAATCAAACTGTCTCTTTCTTCACGCTCAAAGACGCACACAAACTAAATCTCTGCTTCAGAACTTTCCTGCCAGGCTTGGCTTCTAAGGTTGCATCCCTAACAGTGTGTCTACACCAGATCGCGCCGCAACAGCTTGAGACTGTCTACACTGGACACAAAGCGACCATTGCAAATCCATTTGTCCATTTGTTGGAGTACATCGGAAATAGAACAGAGCATCAGTTTACTATTGGCGATTTGTCATGTTGCATATTGTCTTTTTTTGCATTGCGTTACATTCACAAGTGTAGACAGGGTGTAAGCAAAATGTGACCAATGAGGAATCTAAAGTCGTTACATAAGAAATACAGTTTCCGAGTTCAAGTCTCTGCTCATTTCACAGGAAGTTTGATTGACAGGCCACCCGACCAATCAGCCATTTTTGTCCAAACGAAACAGACTGGAGAGTTTCTGCCATTTTGAAAAATGGTGTGTATTGACATCTTTCCGAATTGAAACAAGAGGCCTTCTGATGTTCATTCTTGAATAGTTAATCAGCAATCTGTCAAGACTCAAAAAAGGCCACAAAACGGTATTTATTGTTGTAATTTCTTTAAAAAAAAGACTACATTTGAAATCTGAGACTTTATTTCATGTCTAAAGGAACCTGCTCTGTCTTGTCTGCCGGCGAATTGTCAGTTTTCTCTTTGCTCTATGATGTATTTTTCACTGCATGAGAACATGATGTGTGGCATGAGAGCGACTTGTCAGACATAGCAACAGTAATGAAGTCACAGTGTATACTTCTCCAGGTTTACTGCGACCTATATATTAATTAAAGATGACCATCACAAAAAATTTACCATGGTTTTACTACAATAAAAAACATTACTATCGTTAAACCGTGATTAACCACGAATTTGCTACACTAACCATAGATTAACCCTGGTATTTGAAGTAAAACTGTAATTATACAAATGGTAATCAGTAAGCCACAAAACCATGGTTACTACACTTTTACTTTCAATTTTACTGTAATAAAACCATGGTTTCGTAAAGTTAGTCACTGTCTTGCCATCATGTTCATGTGTTTTCTGTAGTATTACAGCACACAGTGAACAAACCCGATTCCAAAAAAGTTGGGACACTGAACAAATTGTGAATAAAACAGAATTGATGTGGAAGTTTCAAATTTCAATATTTTATTCAGAATACACATAGATGACATATAAATGTTTAAACTGAGAAAATGTAAATTTTAAGGGGAAAATAAGTTGATTTTAAATTTCATGGCACCACATCACAAAAAAGTTGGGACAAGGCCATGTTTACCACTGGTGGCACCCCCTTTCTTTTTATAACAGTCTGCAAACGTCTGGGGACTGAGGAGACAAGTTGCTCAAGTTTAAATAGGAATGTTGTCCCATTCTTGTCTAAACAGGCTTCTAGTTGCTCAACTGTCTTACTTCTTTGTCTCATCTTCCTCTTTATGATGCGCCAAATGTTTTCTATGGGTGAAAGATCTGGACTGCAGGCTGGCCATTTCAGTACCCGGATCCTCCTTCTACGCACCATGATGTTGTAATTTGCAGTATGTGGTCTGGCATTGTCATGTTGGAAAATGCAAGGTCTTCCCTGAAAGAGACGACGTCTGGATGAGAGCATATTTGTTCTAAACTTGGATATACCTTTCAGCATTGATGTGCCTTTCCAGATTTAAGCTGCCCATGCCACACGCACTATGCAACCCCATACCATCAGAGATGCAGGCTTCTGAACTGAGAGCTATACAACTTGGGTTGTCCTTGTCCTCTTTATGGATGAATGGCATCCCAGTTTTCCAAAAAAATTTGATTCGTCTGACCAAGAACAGTTTTCATTTGCCACAGTTATTTTAAATGAGCCTTGGCCCAGAGAAAACGCCTGCGCTTCTGACATTTTAGATATGGCTTTTTTTTGACCTAAGAGTTTTACTGGCACGATAATGTTTTCTGGAAAACCATGTTGTGATTTCCATTACAGTAGCATTCCTGTATGTGATGCAGTCCGTCTAAGGGCCCGAAGATCACGGGCATCCAGTTGGTTTTCCGGCCTTGACCCTTACGCACAGAGATGTTCCAGATTCTCTGAATCTTTGGATGATATTATGCACTGTAGTATGATAACTTCAAACTCTTTGCAACTTTTCTCTGACTCCTTTCTGATATTGCTCCACTATTTTTCGCCGCAGCATGGAGGAATTGGTGATCCTCTTCTCATTTGACTTCTGAGAGACACTGCACTTGAGAGGCTCTTTTTATACCCAATCATGTTGCCAATTGACCTAATAAGTTGCAAATTGGTCCTCCAGCTGTTCATATGTACATTTAACTTTTCCGGCCTCTTATTGCTACCTGTCCCAACTTTTTTGGAATGTTAGCTCTCATGAAATCCAAAATGAGCAATATTTGGCATGACATTTCAAAATGTCTCACTTTCAACATTTGATATGTTATCTATATTCTATTGGAATAAAATATAAGTTTATGAGATTTGTAAATTATTGCATTCCTTTTTTATTCACAATTTGTACAGTGTCCCAACTTTTTTGGAATCGGGTTTGTATATTAGCACCATTTGATGTTTTCTTTTGGCATCTGCTGGAGAGTTTTGATCTGGCAATGGTGACACGTGATCGGTAAGTCCCTCCCCTCAAACGAATATGAGCCAATGTATGGAGTATCAGTTGTTTGGGGACCGGAACTCAGACATCTTTAGGTTTCTGCACCATAGAGAAACATTGGAAGGTCCAAAGCTCTCATCGGTTTGATGGTGCTTATTCTACAAAAATTGACAAATTATGTCAGTGTTGCCAATTTAGCGATTTTGTAGCTAGATTTTTTTTAGACTTTTTTTCAAAAGTTAAGGGACAAATATAGCAACTTCTCGGAAAAACCTTATCCAAGTTTTTATCTTTCCCACTAATCTATATTCATCTTTATATAGATCAGTGAATGTGCCATTATGATGTCATCTAGTGACATTTAGCTACCAGTTTTGGCAACACTGCCTGGAGTACTTGTAACACTCATTCCAGGTATCCGGAGGGGATAGGCAATGGAATTTGGAATTTATTTTATTATTCAGTGTTCATTTTCTTGTTGTAATACTCTCATTAAGTTTAATTTTCATCTGCTCAAACAGAACGCTAATGTCATCTTGTGCTTCATGAAAAGGTATCTCTGGCTAAAACTAGCTAACGTTGAAGTTAGCGAGTCCATGATAATGCACAAACTTAAATAGCTCACTGTTCTCACGTCATGAACAGTGCAGGTAAAAAACAGATAAACAAAGATCTACATTTCAGTACCTTACCATTTTAAACTGCGCTGTTGTGTTTTCATTGATTTCAGGTATCGTGGTGAACTGTAATTGGTCATTTTGAATGTCAGATGGTTTTCTTCTGTCTAAGTGGCCAGTTTTTGGCCAATATGAACTGCAGTGTTGACTTTATAGTGATAATCAAAAAGAGAAAAATGAAACATAATCTGTACAAGACTATTCAGCTGAATAGGAATACAAAGTTGAAAAGAATGGCTGCATTTTGCTACTGTAGCTCCTCAAGCTGGTGAAAAGATTAGAAAATGTAAGATATAACTGCACTGAAGGCAACAACACTGAACCATGAAAGAGAGAAACTATTAATAAAGAGGCTGAAATAGTTAAATGATAACGTGAGCTTGTGACTGTAGCATGATGGTTTGACAGTTCTTCTGAGAGAAAACTGGCCAGATCTCCTTCCTCTCTTTCTGTACATCTCTCTCCATCGCTCTGCTTATCTCTCTCATTTCCATCGTCTCTAGAGATCGCACAAATATTCTGTATATGTAGGCCTGTGTGTGAGAAAAGTGAGGCAAAAGACATGGAGTGCAATGTGCTTGATGACGATACTTTAATCTTTTTTTCTGTTTCATGAAAATTTAGTTCAAAGCAGACTATTTTAAAACCATGAAGCGGAGATCAGAGAAAACTGTATTCAAAAGCTGGGAGAAATGAAATCACTTCAAACAAACACAATTGCACCATTGTGCCTCTGTACTTACTCCATACAGATATGAGACGTTTACAGATGGAAATAAAGAAACATTATTGATTTTCAAACACACACACAAATCAAAGCAACTAACTATTTTACAAACTAAATCCATCAATGCTTCAGACACAAAATCCCTCTGAAGTAAGTTGTTTTTTTCTTCTTTTTTTTTGAGCGGTGGTGGTCACATCCTTAAGATAAATAAAAATTAGACAAGTGCTGATCATAGTGAGATCTTTGGTAAATGTGATGTGGCAAATGTGATGATAGTTTGAGATATAATTTACCGTAGATCATTACTGAAACTCTAGAGGAGACATATGAAATTACTGGAGAAGCATCTGAGAACAAGGAATCTTAGCTCACCATATAATTAATATGAGAAACCATATAACACCATAACTCATTTTGAATGATCTTTTCCAGTGCATATGTCTTCCACACAATCACCATGATTTGGTCAAGATATCTGTGGCTAGTGAGTTCTATCTGCATCAGGGAGAGTTTGACTCACGAAGAGTCGACCCTTAGCCAAGACATCTCATCCTGCACCTCATCAAACAGAGACGCTCATATCTGAGAGAGCCGTGCTGATTGAACTCCAGTCCTCCACGCATTTGATCTAAACTTCTCCTCCCCTTCAAAGCATGCACACTTTTAATCCACTTACTTTTATTTTCTCATGTTACCTTCCTCGTCAAGGTCAGGCTTATAAGAATCCGTGTCTGACGCGCTTATGAGCACAAAGCTACAAAATATTTTACAGAAATTGTGGTCATACAATAATCTAAAACAAACTGTGCATGTTTTTATTTTATATGAAATTCCAATGATATAAGACACTTAATACAGTACAAATTATAGCCTGAGATGTTATAAAATGACTGGATTCAATATGATAAAAAAAATGAAACTTTGAAAACACTGAAAACATTTCAGAAGAATATTACATTACTTATTGCATATTTTGCACCAATTCCAATGTCCTGTCAGTGGTGTTAAAAACATGTTACGTTTTATCCAAAACAAATGAACATGGCAACATTTCTTGTCTTTTTTTTGGTTGTTGTGCCTATAGGCAGTTTGTAATTGAATTGTCCCATGAGTGAAGTGTTTAAAGGGGGCATATGATGTTGCTAAACAGAACATTATTTTGTGTAATTGGTGTAATGGAATGTGTTTATGCGGTTTAAGGTTAAAAAAACACATTATTTTCCACATACTGTACATTATTGTTGCTCCTCTATACTCCGCCTTTCTGAAATGCAGCGATTTTTACAAAGCTCATCGTGAAGCGTGCTCTGATTGGCCAGCTATCCAGTGCAATGTGATTGGCCGAATACCTCAAGCGTGAGACGGAAATGTTATGCCCCTTACCATGTTGTGATGTTGTGTCCTGGCACGACGACACAAAAACAATAAAACCCATTATAAACGAGGCACTTCTTGTATCCAGTAGGGACATAATTACTGATTATAATGACTTGTACTGTCTTTTTACGTGTCATGTTGCATCGCGCTGCGTAAACATTACCATATTACCACATTTGGGCGGTTTTATGCAAATCTTCCCGCACCGTAACGCAGACATGTTGGTATGTGTTTCAATGAGCCGTTTTGAGGGGGACGTGGCAGAGTCTTAACTTTTATAAAGAATATCTCTTTGGTTTTGAGACTTTAGTCTTTGCAACTTCTGGGATCTTATCTATGCACAATCAGCTTGTACCACTCCAAAGAGAAAGGAAAACTTGAAATCTCATAATATAACCCCTTTATGAAATTTTATTAGTAGGTACTAAATCAAAGCTGCGTAATTGTGGAAGTTTTACACTTACTATCGACAACTCTGTTATCTCTCCTTCTCACTCAGGTCAAGAGTCTGGGTGTCATCCTTGACAGTACTCTGTCTTTCGAGGCACATATAAATAATATTACACGGTCCGCATATTACTATCTGCGAAATTTTAATCGTCTTCGACCATCTCTTTCTGTAAATGGTACTGCTGTCCTCGTGCATGCATTAGTTACCTCTCGAATTGACTACTGTAACTCTTTGCTCAGTGGTGTTTCACAGAAACTTATTCATAAACTTCAGATGGTTCAAAATTCAGCAGCTCGGATCATTACACGAACACCGTTGAATGAGCATATTACTCCAGTTCTAGGGCACCTTCATTGGCTTCCAATCAGATATCGCATTCAATTTAAGATTTTACTTTTTACTTATAAGGCTCTTCATAATTTAGCACCTTCATATCTGAGTGAACTTCTTCATGTGTATGTACCTACCCGATCCCTCAGGTCTTCTGCTTCTGTGACTCTTGTTGTACCATCTGTACGTTTTACTACCATGGGAAGTAGAGCCTTTAGTTGTATTACTCCGACGATTTGGAATACTTTACCTCAAGATATACGTAATAGTCTTAGTCTTTCAATTTTTAAATCACGTCTTAAAACTCATTTTTTTAGATTAGCCTATCCTGAGTGATTTTAGTTATGTTAATTGGGTATTGAATTTTTGTAGTATTATTTATCGTGTTGTTGTATTTTCCTTCTGTTTAATTATGTATTTTATTATTGTAAGGTGTCCTTGAGTGTCTTGAAAGGCGCCCACAAATAAAATGAATTATTATTATTTAAAAAATAATATAGCTAACCACCTAACAAACCTAAGAAATGGTCAGTAGAATGAATAACTTTCAGAAAATGCTGCTCACCTCAGTTCGTCAGACTAAGGGTGAATTCCAAACTGCTTTTTTGCACCCTTCAAGGGTACTTCGGGAAGGGGACGCTATTTGTAGGGACTTTCCAAACGAAAGTGAGCAACTGAGTCCCTTCACGAAGGGCCCTTCCAGAAGTCCGTTAGCGAAAGGAACATGCGATGGTCACTTCACAGAAGTGATTTCCGTTTGTGATCATGTGATCTTCAGTTAGCTCTAGCGATGCATTTTAAAGCAAAGTTTGGGGTTGATTTCAACTTCACATAAAAACGTAAGTGGAAAAGGCTAATTAAATTTGTCTTTATTTTAATGTGATACACAATATTTTTTGTCAGTGATAGAAATATGATTTAAGAGGGTTAGTTGTGAAGCTCTCCCAAGTGTTTGAATCGGCTTTGCTTGACAGTATTTCTCAAGCTTGCGGTCATCCCTGTTGCTTGTGCACATTTTCCTACCCAATTTCTTCCTTCCAGTCAACTTTGCATTTAATATGCTTTGATACAGCACTCCTTGAACAGCCACCTCTTTCAGTAATGACCCTCTGTGACTTACCCTCTTTGTGGAGGGTGTCAATGATCGTTTCTGGACCATTGCCAAGTTAGCATTGTTCCCCATTATTGTTGTTTTAAAGAGATTTTATACAATGTATACTGTATGGATGGTAATTTATTGAAACTCAAATGTAAATATTCTAATATTTTGAGATACTGATTTTTGACTTTCATTAGCTGTAAGCTCTAATTATCACAAAAAAAAAAAAAACTTTTGAAGTTTTACTTTACATGTAACGAATCTAAAATATATGAAAGTTTCACTTTTTGAAATAAGTTGCAAGAAATAAAAATTTCACCATATTCAATTTTTTTTAGATGTACCTGTATATGATTTATGTTGGTTTGTAGCTATTGGTAATCTTATATTTCCTTTTAATTAAAGGAAAATATTTGTTCTTCTTATAATAACTTTGTGAACAGGGCTGGATGCTTGTTCTTGATGGGATTTGTGCCTCTACTTCTTTGAGAAAAGTAATTGGACACCATAGTTTACCCTATACATGAAAAGTGCCATAAGTATAAGAGAAGAATGGCCTAAACATTGCACAAATCCACGTATTGCTTGCTATGCTGCTGCAAGCCTTTGTGTTAACGGCACTGAGTTAGACTTTCATGTCCCTTTCTCCTATTCATTCTCTCACCCTTTTCATTATGTCTCTTGTTGTGGAAAACCGTGTAGGGGTGTAGATAATGCTTTTAGAGAACTTCATAATGAAGTGAACCCTCTCTTTTCCTTCTCATTCTAATCATCACCCTTTATTCCACCAAAACCCCTAAAGAGAAGAGTAGGGGTCAGAGGTCAGTATGCGTCTGTATGGTGAGAACATTTTGAATGGGGCTCTGCAATTAAGCGAAGCCTTGGTAGGCACATCGAAGGCTAATATTCAGACATCAGACCTTAGATTTAGGGCATTCATCAATAGTTTGAAGGCAAAATAATTCGGAGCCCCTTTTAGTTGATTGTTATGATAAATAAACATTTTAATAAATGTGGTTTTTGATTATTACAAGCAGACACAAGTATTGGGTAATAGTGTAAAAACAGACCAGTTTCAATTATATCAAATTATTTGTGCGTCTCTTGCTTTGTCTGCCATCCTGGTTTATTATTTTTGATGAGCTTTTGCAATGCATGCCTGTGAATATTTTCAAATGGATAATTTGTGAGGTTTTGTGAGATTGTACTTCTCCATATGCTACCTCAATGCATGATGCTTAGAATTCAGCCAAAATAAATAATTCTGCTGAACAAGACCGTATTTCAAGCATAATTACGCTGTCCACGTCATGGAACAGTTTCACGATGGGAATGTGCCTACTATACTTTAAGATGCTCTGTAGGATTTTGATCAAGGTGCATATGTTTCTCACTACCCAACAATATGAGGCATGTATTCTCTGTCTAGCACCCCTGCTGAAGGCGGTTCTTTTGCCGAATGGTGCTTCCCTGCAGTGCAATTCGGGATGTAAAGGGGGTAGGGAGCGAGGTTCTCATTTGAAGCACAGCCCATATGGACCTCTGTGCACAGTGACCTGTAAAATACGCTGTGTGCTGTTGAATATGGTTAGGATGCTGATGTCTTCACACCCCTTGTTTTGAGAGAAAAGTCCATTTTGTATGGTGAAAGATTGAAATACGGTTCTATTCATTTGGAGAGTTTAAATTTAGTCCTTGCTTCTTTGTGCGGCTCATCATCATCTCTTTCTGTGCATGCCTTTGGTAACGAGTTACCAAAATTAAAAAATTGCATAAAAACCTGCTACCAAAATTTGTTAAATT